>OX393569.1:18855269-18875269 GCA_947652115.1 Blastomussa wellsi
CAATGAAGTTTGAGTTGTGTCCTGTCTTACGAGAAGTTTCCCAGGAGGGAACAACCTTCAAGAATGCGCAAATTACCGCTTGATCGTATTAACCTCCAAGAAATTAAGACCGAAATAGAAACAAGGAACAGATCGCTCTCCTTGCCACCCAATTGGAAAAATGTTTCATGTAATCAATTTCCCTTGGTCTACCCCACTTGACAAATATAATGGCTGCTATGCACATGATAACTTGATAGCCATTGGTCGGCAAATTTGAAATGTTTGACAGTTGGTGTCAGCATGGAAGTGAGATTCAAACGTTGTGTCACCAGAGGTTTTCTTTTCTCACTAGCTTTGACTGCCGCAATGGCTTTCTTCACTTCAGAAGAAAGAAGAAATCATCTGAAACCTGGGTATCAAAGAGGCTATTTACATTTGAAATCCAGGATGCATGTATTTGAGACCTCTTCATGTAAACCAAAAACATTAGTTTGCATTTTTAAGCATCAAGTTCAGCACTTAGTTACATGTAGAATGATTCATTGACAGGAAATTTAGACCATAAATATATGGTATTGCCTTGTACTACGTCTATCTTAGTGTTGTTAGTTATTTTTCCTGTTCTTTGTTTTAGATCAGTTTGGTGGTGGATATCAGGTATGTTATCACCAAATATACAAAAGTTGTAATAATTTATAAATCACTGCAGTCAGTGAACAGGTTGACCTCGGGCCTGATCCAATCACTAGTCAGTCAGTCGGTCATATATCAGCTTATTATTCCTTTGATAACCACTGAAAAGAAATGAATGGGGAATGAAAGGGAATTAAATGAAAGGAAGAAAATAAACAACAGAAGACAAATGCTTCACTTTAATTTGGCCTCATTTTGTCAGATTGAGTTTCTCTGAAAAGAACCAATTTACCAGTTCAGGGGCCATTCAGCACAAATCTTCTTTACATTCCTTGTTAAACTTTACTGAAGTGTGTAACAGTTCTAGCTATACATCTGTGAATTCAGCCCATTTCCAATTTCTTTCTCAAGCAACAAGCTTGTTAGTTCTTATATTTTCAAGAAACTCAAAACTTGATATTTTTGACTCAGACAAGCGTTGAGTTTTGAGTTTCAAGATGCGAGAATTAAGTTGCAAGGATTGAGATGCGAGAGACAACTTTTGAGGGTAACTATAGCCAGTAATTTATTTCTTTGTTATTATATCTTTAGTCAATGGATACCTTCGGTGGTGGAGGTGGTGGTTTTGGAGGAGGAGGTTATATGCAAGATGGTGGAGGATTTGGTTCGCCTATGACAGACTCCCAAGAAAAAAAGGTTGGTGCTGAACACTGCAAATGTCAAACTTGGTGGTTCCTTATTAAATTTTTAACCTATTTTTTCAGCGTTCGGCAATGAGAACACAGTCAGTGCTGCCATGTTCAATCAGACAGCTTCATAATGCAATTTACAACCAAACAGAGGACATGTTCAAGTTGGGAGACATTGTGTTGAATCAGGTGTGTACAATGGATGTGTGATCCAACATTTTTGTTATCATGTTTCTTTCACTTTTAATTAACAAGAAGCTCCCCTTTCTGAAAAGTGCTCCAACTTGACAAGAACTTCAACTTTTCCATTATCCCATTTGACTCCTTTCCCTTCAAATTAGATGATTTTGTAATCAGATTATTTTTGTTGGTAATGGTAAACAGACTGATTTTGGTTTGGTCAATTTGTGGATGTTCTTCTTGATGTACTTGTGGATCACAGCATGTCTCTTTTAAGGAGTTTGAGAGAAGCAGTTAAAACTAAATGAATAATATTTTCCTTCTTTTTAAAGGTTTCAATAGTTGGTGTCATTCGAGAAGCACAGGAGTCTGCAACCAACATAATGTACACGATAAATGACTTGACAGGAGAAGACATCATAGTTAGAAAATGGCTTGATAATGAGGTAGGTTTTACAAGGCTGCAAATACAGTTGGGCTTTAAGTCATTGGCTTACCAAAACCTGCCAGACAAAATGTCCAGCAATCTTTTATTTTGCCTTTCAATGCAAACTCCAATGTTTCCACAAATAAATTAATGAATGAAAGAATAAATAAATGGAAGAATATAATGAAAGAATAAATGAATGAATGAGTAAATAAAATTAAATAAAATTAGCTAGACAGTCTTCATAATTTCCACCTTGAAGGTAACAATCATCAATATGAGATGAATTTAAATGTCCAAAACAGCGTAGGCTGGCTTTATTACCGTATTTACTCGTGTATTAGTCGACCCCCCAATTTTGGGGCCAAAAACTAAGTGTTCTTCATTTATAGGTACAGATTTTATTGGAAAGCATACTTATTTCTTAGAATTATTGTTCAGGAACTATGGATATATGAAACAATCACAGCAAGTTTCAATATGAAGTTTTAATATTCTTGCGTGTCCACAATCGTTTTAACAACACTTGCACATGGGGGCTTGTTTGAAACAGGCTTTTCTCAAACTCACTAATTCCAGACAAACCTTTTTAACTTTGGAAGATGAAAAGCAGCTTTAGCAGGCAGGCAAAACAGCAAAGAAAGTCAAGAATCTTTGAGAACGACTCGAAAAACGAAAGTGCCATGCTTGTTTGGAAAACTTGATAACCAAGCTACAAAATCGGTCAAGTATTGGTAACTGATGACTGCACACGTTCGAAGCGAGAAAAAGATGTTTTTTCTGAGAAGATTTACGGCTTCATTTCGCTGGAAATGTCAGTTCTTTATTCCGAAATTGTGCCAGGGAGTATCTTCAACACTCGAGTCAACATAAAGAAGATAAATTTTAAATCATTTCAACTTGAACTGCTAATTTAGACGCAGACCGCTCTGTGAAGGATGTTTTACATCATAAAGACAATTGTTATGCTAATTGTGCAAAATTTATTTTACCTGTGCTTGGGTCTTAGTTTTTGACTCGTGTATAAGTCGAGGGCGATTTTTTGGACTGATTTTTAGGTCGTGAAAGGTCGACTTATACACGAGTGAATACGGTAGTTTCATATACTTCCTTGGACAGAAGGCTAAACCATAAGGAAAACAAGTGAATTGATACAGTTCACTATCCCATTCAAACTTAAAGGCCATTTCCAGTACGTACTGCGCAATCTCTGCCAGCAATGTTTATCAAGTCTCGCATGATGAAATGTAAACAAGCCAAAATGATAATTACAGTTAAAAACTTACCTTTTTCTCCATATTAACATCCGATATCCTTGCAAAACAATGGTAAAGAGTAGACAAACCTTGACGATATTCCAAACTGACGTGCCAGCTCATAGAAAACTCTCAAACGACACGGACTCAAAACTTCATGTGCGCAGTTACTGAAGTGTAACGTATCAACGAGTTCAAAACAGAAATGTAAACAAATCCCGAGACTGCACGGTACAGACTGGAAATGGCCTTTAAAGTGCTTCTGGCATGAAGAAGCAATAGGGACACAATAGTATTAGGTCAGTGGAGGCCATAAAGCAGTTTGGTGTCGTACGACTATTTACACTTTGAAGTGTATCCATTTATTCAGGTTTTTACATTCAGAATTAGAGAATAAAATTAAATGAAATAAAATGAAATAATCAATCAATCAATCAATAAACAAATCAATAAATCATTAAATCAATCATTAAATAAAATAAATTAATAAGTAAATAAATAAAATAAATAAAAAAGGGCTTATGAGAAATGGGATTACATATAATTTAGATTTGGGGATAGCTCAACAGAGTTTTTATGGTATATATGTTATTAATTATTTTGGATGAACATTTTGCAGGAAAGTGACATGGAGAAAGAAGCAAGGTCATCGTGCAGGTATTTATGAATAGTGTATCACCAGGGTTTGTTACAAGAGGGTGGATTGGATGTGCAGATCAGAGTGGGTGGAGCAGGGTTTCAAAACAAGGTGGCAAGTGCCAGAGTTCTGCTGGTTACTCTTGTCGTAGCAATCAGCTCGCGACGATAAAGGTCATTTAACAGCCGCCTACTCTTCCAGTCACTGACGCCTGCTTTCAAACAATTTGAAACCCCTTGGGGAAGGGTGGAGGAGGTGTGATGTGACAGAGCAGGGACTGCTGTCAAACCATACAGTCACCTTATTCTAAAATGGTTACCATCTCAATAGTAGTCCTTTGTGCCTCGTTTGTAAGCTCAAAAATCAAAAGAATATTTTAACTTGAACAGGCCAATTTGTATGTGCATAAATCAGTGGCCATTTTGGAATAAGATGTATGATGTTGCAAGTTGCATAAAGATTGTCTAATATGTACATTTATGTTTCTGTCATGGGTGTTTTTGAGTTTTTTAAATACATACAGTGTAACTCAGTGTATCTTTCCATTCAAAGAGGTGGACTGTTTTCTGTCATATCATTATTCTTAATAATATTCAAGGAAAAAAGAATAAATTTGATGTTATCCATTGTGTGATATTCCACTCTTTGGATGAAGGGAGTGACATTAAAGTTAAGACAAGAATGTTGTTTAGGCTTGTGGGTCGGGTGGGACAGGGTTTGTGGGCAGCCAGGTTTTGGGTGTACATGTATATTATGTAGGTTTTGAAATTACGAGACAATACCAACCTATTTTCTGACTAGAGGGGGTAAGTTTCTAAAGAAACTGTGGTGCTGTGTCGGTGGGAAGTATAACAATATAATTTGGTTTTATCAACTGGGTTGATAATGTCAATTGGCCACCGTAAAGAGATTCAAGAGCTGACGTTTCAAGCGTTAGCCCTTCGTCGGAGCTAACGCTTGAAACGTCAGCTCTTGAATCTCTTTACGGTGGCCAATTGACATTATCAACCCAGTTGATAAAACCAAATTATATTTTCTGACTAACTGAAACATGGTCCATTTTATCCAACATTTACCCCAGATTGTTACATGGCATCTGCTATCACATACTAACTTTAAAGCACTATCTTCTTGCAGTCCCTGATAAAATAAAAGTTGTATCCATAACTACATGTGTGCCACGTAATGCTACTGTAATGTACTATTGTCCAATTTATTTTCATTTTTCAGGGAAAATACTTATGTGCGAGCTACTGGTCATTTAAAATCCTTCAAGGAGAATAGTCGCAGTTTAATAGCCTTGAATCTACGCCCTGTCCTTGATTTCAATGAAATAACATATCATATTTTTGATGTTGTTCATTCTCACTTGTCATTGAGCAAGGTAGTGCATTGTTCCTCTAATATTTTTGGTTTTGTTGTTCTTTTTGCCCATTTCCTATTGTAATCTTTTACATTTCATGTTGCACCCTTTCACATTTCATTTTCCAAGTTTTTGATTTCTTTTAGCAACCTGAACTGACTGGCATGAGGACTCCTACAAGCAACACAACTCCTGGACGTCCAGGCTTCCAGAACCAAATGACAACACCAGGACGAATGAACCAGAGCTTTGGGGGGAATGCTGGGGGAGCAAATGCGGGACTCAGTGGCATCCAACATCAGGTTTGTAGTTTTAATAATTTAATAATGTGACCAAATTTTTCAGAAGAGGAGTCCATCCAAAAGTAGCTTGAAATGTCAAACAGGTCATACTCGTACTTCTACTCAATTTTTCTTGGACCGTCCAAGGGGGTAAGGTGCAGTGAGGTTATCCCTATGTTAAGCACCAATCCGTGAAACGAGGCCAGACCACAACACCAGGAACCTCGTTCCTCATAGCGAGAAGTGCGTGGGTTCTTTAACATCCCATGCTTGCCGTAACACTGAAGATGCAGGAGATGGGACCTACGGTTTTTCGTCCTTATCCGAAAAGACTAAACTGTCCAACCATTTGCAGATTTCATTGCAGAGGCAGCACATTTTCCTCAGTTATTTTAAGACCCTGAGTGTTGGTCCGGTCTGGGGCTCGAAATCGAGACCTTCTGCACAGCAGTCCGGCACTCTACCGATTGAGCTAACTGGGCAGTGGTTCACAAAAAAAAAACAGATTTTAGGTTTTTGAGGTATAAGCTAAATTTAAGCTTTCTATCCATCAAACATAAGTGTTCCTTTGTCTTGGCAAAAAGATGTCATCATCATAGAGAACTCCGTAAAATGGACACCTCTAATTCGGCATTTTGTTCTGTCCCTTCGGTTCGACTGTACTGAAGTCTAGCACCAAAGGCAAGAGTTTTCCTTTGATGACAACATGTGTTGTAATTCGTAAGGAGGTTAAGGTTAAATTCACTTCCCCATCTTAGGAACAGAGCCATTTTAATTTTCTCATTATTACTTCTAACACTTCAAGCTCTGGCTTATTCTGATTGGTTTTTTCCAGATTCACAGAATGATTACTTCCTGCCAGCATGAAGAAGGCATGTCCTTTGCTGAAATTAAGCAGAAAGTAAAAACATCAGACCATCAGATCAGGTGAGATGTCTGTTTTTAGTCTATTTGATTCCCAATCAACTTGTACATGTACTTTCTGCTAAAGTGTCAATAGAATGATTTCGAAAGAACAACTGAGAATTGCGTGTGATGAAAGGAACTGTTCTGTGAATACCGGTGTGTGATATGTATGTCCAACACACAACAGATGCAAGAAATGCACCCTAGCAAACAAACTTAGTTTCACCTACTCTTCATCTTTAATTTATCCCACAACCACCAAACATTTTGATGCGCACAAATTAATATTAAACATGAGTTTGCTCTAACTTGGATGCTTACCTTGCGCAGTTCTTGACCCAAGCAGCAGAACACATCTTTGCACTTGCATGCTGGTATGCACACAAATCGTGATTTTAAAGAACAGTTTCTTTCATCACACGTGATTCTCTATTGCTCTTTCTTATTAGCATTTAATGGTATCATTAGCATATAAAAGTCGACTTATGCAAAATCGGCACCATCCCTTCTTTACCTCAAAGTGAAGCATCACCAGAGCGCAATGCATTCTGGTCGCTGTGCAGTGCATTCTGGTCGCCACACAATGTATTCTGGCCGGCACGCAGTGCACTCCGTCAAATCTCGATTTTGTATAGCGTTGTTATAAATTCTGATTATAACTGCTGCTCGCTCCCTGTGCTTGCCCCACAGCAATTATTGTAACATTTTTCCCGCAGTTTAACTCATTGAGCATGCGTCTAGAGAGTATTGACGTCAGAAATTCCAAATGGCGGCATGGAGAGCTAAACAACAGCGCAGGTTGTGCAGCTTCGATGTAAGGGGACGGGAATACATGTTAACAGCCTCCGCCATGTTTATTCATCTTTGCCAAGAAAGCGCTGACAATATTGATTGTCTTTCGTGGAACTGTATTAGGAACGGCCAATTTAGTTCGACGTCTGAATCATACAGGAGTACTTTTGTCAATTTTGGTTGGTTCAAATTCGAATTAAGTTCGGCTCATGGAAAGATTGGCGTCTGAACTGGGCCTTAGATTGCGTGAAACCTCGTGTAGCTTAATCATGATATGTAACTGCTAAAACGTGAAAAGGCGTGGCGTTTGAAATTATAATCCCCTTTATGACATTTGTATGGTAAATTCGCCTGGAAAAACGTTAGCATGCATCTTTTGATTTCTCACAGCACCTTATTGATTTTTGTTTTCAGAAGTACTCTGGAATTTCTTAGCAACGAGGGACACATTTATTCAACCATTGACGACGATCATTACAAATCTACAGACAGTTACTAACTGAGCAAAACCTTGTAGAAAACATCTATCGACAAAACCTCTAACGAAAGCCACCACGAATTCACCTGTACGAAAGACTGTTGTTTAATAGAAGACCCTGAAAGTATCAGCATCTCGGATGTTGTAGCCATTATTATTTAGGGCGCCCTTGCACTTGTCTAAGTGATACCAAGTGCGGGATATCGCAGTTGGTTTTGATTCGCATCTTTTTGGCTGAGAAATGTGATGTCCTTTATTTTTCTTTTACTTTGTTTTCTCGATCGCTGGGCAGAGTTGCGTGAGTATTTAGAACTGATTAGTTAGCTCAAACAAACACACATTATTTGCGTCCAACAGTCAATCCACATTGACAATTTTTCTGTTCCTTTGTTCGTACCTACAATACCCGATGCCGTTATTGGGTTTTATCCCGTCATTTTTTTTTTTAGAAAAAAGGTGCGTGTCCTAAAAAGGATTCGCGTATTTACACAAAATGCAAACCCAGCCACGCTGTTATCAGGTCCAATAAGCCATGCAGTTTTCCTCTGTCTTATGATGAGTCTTGGGGAACAACCTTTCATATGGAAATGAGTTTTTCTCACACGTCTTTGTCAAGAAAATCCTGTCGAAAGTCAAACTCATTTCTATATGGACGGTTGTCCACCAAAACTCTTTTTGAAACAGGTAGAAGACAACGCGGAAATGGCTTATTTCATATTTTATTCTGCTGTGATATCGTATCGTCAGCAGCTGTACTTCCCTCTAGTACTGTCCCGCGAGTAGTCCCGTGAGCTGTCCCGTGAGTAGTCGTTGAATACGCCCTGTTGCCATTTGTTGTGGTTATCAAATGCATGTAATAAATATTTGTATTTTTTTAAATTGACAATATGTCTAAAACTTTAACGTTACTTGTCTTGACGACAGTGACACTTAATGGTGTTTCTCTAACGTTGCAAGTCAATTGAACTTGATGACGTTTAGGGCAGTTCTGCTCCCCTCCGAGCCACACGCAACAGACCCCTCGGGAAGCGTCTTACAGGGTTTGGAAGGGTATTCTTGGGATTCGGGTTTTGACCCAAATACGGTGCGGGATTCGGGAAAACAGGATTGGGTATTTGACTACTTCCCGAGAAGCGGGATTCATAAAATTTAAGCACGGGATACGGGTCGGGAATGATAATATATTCTGGATTTTTCCAGAATAGTTCTTTCTCCATGTCGTCAAAGAAAAGATTATTCTGTTTGCAGTTTAGTGGTCCACTGGTTACAGTACGAAGGTATAAATATATGACAACAACATGGTGGCTACGGCAGTACATTGTCGTTTTTTGGGGGATTTTTTTGAAGATGAACCCGCAATGAACAAGGAAGATTTCGCCTACGATTACCAAGTCAATTCTTATGTGGTGTGAAATGCAGGTCTTCCTCGGCTAGCGTTGCACTCATTTACAGTAAAATCGCACGTTTGTGAGATTTTTTACACCATACCGTTCCTCTTGCGCGAGTATAAACGTACTGGTGTGTCTAAATTCCTGGTAGTAGCTCGAAATAACTTTAAGGGATGGGAAAGGTGATATTTACTAATAAAACTACAACACGTGCCTGCTTGTTCTCGGGTGGTACAGTGGTCACGTGGGTCGTTCGTAACATGTGTGAATCAGGTTCGATTTCACCTAGCGCTTTGGTTATAACCTTTTTTTCTCGTTTCCTCCCTTTCATATGATGCGCGATTTAGGTTCCTTATTCATATGCATTGCACACTAATTGTCTTGCGAATGATTATCTATTTTCTTGTATTCTGTGGTATTTTTATACTATACATGTAGTTTTCATATCCTGTCAAAAGAGTTCCTTTTCTCCCTAATTTTCACTTGCTATATTTATTTAAAGGAGCTACGTGAAAGTTTGAGCAGTTTGAAAAATTTAGCCTACATTTTTCAAATTCGTCATTTCCAATCCGTCTCAATCTTGTCCATCCTTAGCCATCCTTATTCCTTTTCGGTCTAGTATCACCTGAATGGGGGTTTTCTTCTTTAGTAAACTGTATATTGACAACTTTTCTTGCATTTTAAGGGAATTCGATTCGTCACAGAAATGGCTCAAATATTGTGACGGAGCTCATAAAAGTTTTTGTAAATGTGGGATAGGGCGGGCATCCTATTGCATGCTGCCATGTTTGGTAGCGCCATCTTGGGTTTCTGCACCGCGCTTACACTGTGAACAAGCATGTTGCCACGACCCGTTTTTGACAATTTTAAATAGCCTTTACGTGTGAGTTGGTCCTTGCTACTCCTAAATTGTCATTCGCATGTGATGGGACGACTAATGTGACTAATGTGGGTGCTTTCCAATACCCCGTCACCATCTTGGACGTTTAACACCGAGGAAGTCCTGTTAACGAGATCGCCGAGATGTCATTGTCAAAAGTGACAAGGGGCCGAGTCGTTCCAAAGTTCAAGGCAACTACTTTCTTGTGAGCATGCATGTCACGCGCAAAATCCTAACGTTTCAGTAATCTCTGCTACATAAGAACGGTGGTTTGTCCTGATGCGAGACGTCCGTTCGTACTGGTTGAAATAACTGTAAGTTGTTCTTGCAGTTTGCCGACCTCTCGAACCAGCTGACCAAGCTTGTCTTCCACGTCTTTTAGGTCAACTCTGACAGAGGTAGACTGGACTCTAACTTGCTTCAAGGTGATTTCATCTAAAAGAGATTTCAAACGTGCCCACCATTCACCAAACTGTAAAGAAATCGCGGGTTTTACATACTAACCGTTCAGCTACAAAACGAACAAAGTTTTACTCCTGGTTTTTTGAGTAATTGATTTCAGTCAGCTAGAGCTCATGCCTTACCTTAACCCCAACTGCAGCCACTTCTTTTATCTCAACCCTCCCCACCCCTTCCCAAACACACACACACACACTTCGTAACACCCCTCACTAGCAGACTTGACTCATTCTTATGACCCATTATTGCCGAGAACCAAAGTTGGTACGTTACTAATTACAGCGCTTTATGAAAGTGTAAATGTTGCAAAGTATGACACTAAGTTCGATTCTAAGTGTAATTTTCGGGGAGGTGTAACCCATATTGGTTCAGCTAACCAATCGGAAAGCTCCGTGAAAATGCCATGTATCATGGCATATTGCACAACATTTTCTCAGAAAAAAGGTAAGTCACTGCGCGAAAAGCTATTGGGGCCCGAATTCACTCGAATACGAGTCGGCGCTCGCCTCGTATGCTGTAATATTCCGACTTATTTTAGGACGCCTGATTAGAAATCCTATTAGAATCCGGCCTGTTTTTCCGTATTCAAATTATACACTCCAGGTGTGCATCACGTACTTAAATTGAATACTCACGAATACTCCAGGGGGACTTCACGTATTCGAATCGAATGCACTTGAATGCTTTAGGTGTACTTCACGTGTTGCGTACGCCCTGAATGCTCTACGATTCTATGGCATCGCAATGACATATTCTAGGCAAGAATACTCTAGAATATTTTTTTCCAAGGATTTATTAAATATATAGATTTAACCAAACCTAAAAGCGGAGCTCCGTATTCTAATCTTCTACTCCAATCGCTGAAATTCCGCTGAGGATAAGCATGATAAATGAAAAATTACCAAATCCTATCAGAACCCTAGCCTAAAAAAGTTTACTTGAATCCGCGATCCAATGAAAAACCATTATATGGTCAGCGGCTAACTTTAAAGACACATGACCTCGATATGCTCTAAAACAGCTCGTGGTATGGCTGTGATACTGGTCAGCGGATACCTTGTTTTGACAGCTGTCAATTGATCATAACATCGATGTCCAATGCTTACGTATACATTAACATTAACGTTAACCAGATCGACCTATTTCTGGACGCAAACCATGCTGCTGGCCGTTTTGACAATGAAACCTGAGATGCATGATTCTCTTACTTTTATGGCTATGGCGCTCCTCTTGCTTCGGGCCGCCGGAGCTCCGCTATAAAAATGAAATTATTACATCTGGGTCAATAGTTATAGTTTCAGCGTTATACCTTCACCGTTTCGCACTTTCTTTGCTTTCTTCACCGTCCTGTAAACGACTTCTGCAATCACCCCGAAACATGCAAGACCGATAAAAATGCCCAAAATGATCAACAGAGTGTTCTGGGTGGTGGGTGATTCACCAGAGAACACACTGACTGAGTCCGTGTCGGAGTTGTAAGGCTGCAAGAGAATACAGTGTTTGTTTATATCGGCGTGTTGATTTCTTTTTACCATAAATCGATAGCGACTATGACTACTAACTGTCGGAATGTAATGCATGGAGATATTGCCAAGTACCAAAGAATAGTCCAAATTCGGCAACTTTCGAATGCATTGTTTGCAGCAAGATTTTGAGTCGAAGTTGTGACCCCGGGCGAAGATATCAGCATTAACGTCACAATGGTTCGCTTAGGCACAAGAGAACTAGAAGCCTAGAACTTATAACATCTCATTAATTTAGTCTGTCTGTGGCCTGTGGGTTGTTCGGTTGGTTGGCTTGTCTATGTGTTGGTCACTTTACCCGTCTGCCCGTCATTTTTCCACCTACCATTATATTTAACGTAAACGAACTTCCCCGAACTAGAAAGGTTATGTAAAACTTTGAATCTTGCCATACGATGGTTACCTCGATTGGCTTGAGATATTTGATGAGAAAACTATCCAAGTTGCCCTGACTATCAATCTGTGTTTTGAAGCACGACTCGGGTTCCGCTAATAATTGAGAAAATCTGTTTACGGGCATTGCGATGTAATACGGGATTTCCACCTGGTAGCTGCCAAACACTTTGAATCTCGTCTCATTAATTGCGTTGTAGGAGTGCAAGGCTTTGTATCTTTCCATAAGGATGCCGTCTATCTCTCCGTGCTTGAGGTCGTTATACATGCCATTTAGCGAGGAATAAACTGAAAGCAACAGGGGCAATGTATCATTTATCTAACTCTGTAGGTAAGCATATTTACAAAGGCATAATGCCTATTTACAGCGCTAACATAAATATGAACATAAGGACGAGCATAAGAAGAACAAACGCAGTGTCCTGAAATGTTATTTCTTTTTTGGACTAAACGCGTAACAATCTGGTTCCCAGGGTCTCTCTTCTTCGCTCCGGAAGGCGGGAAGATGAGAGACCCTGGGAACAAGGTTTAACGCGTAAGAGAAGGATAAGGGCAAATCGAGTCCAAAACATACCGCTCACAAACGCTCCTCGCTGATTAGCTTCTAAATCCGCCGATGTATTGTTCAATACACCTATCTAAGAAGAAACGAGAGATGGATCAATGGAAAGATTAGACAGAAACATGACACCAATAGGCCCAATAGTGAGAAGCAAAAAAGAGAAAGCAAAGTAGTTTTAAAGGGAACCTGGGCTCTTGAAACAGTTGACTAGTGTCGAAATTTCAAATTTTCCGGATGAGGGAGATACAGCATCTCATACTCAGAAAACGAGAAGAAGATTATCACTTTTAAATTTGCCGCTCGCCGCCATTTTGGGTTTTATGACGTCGGTTCGTTGTCCCATTGTTTCAAACAAAAGAATCTCTCATTAATGACAATAAGGACAACGCAATGACGTCTTTAAGTCCAACATGCCGGCAAACGGGAATTTTAAAAGCGATAATGACCGATAATCTTTTCCGTTGTTTATAATTATGAAAAGTTATATCTCCCTTGTCCGGTAAAATTTGTAATGAAGACACTATTTCAGACTACTTAACGTCAACTTGTTTCAAGAGCCGAGGTTCCCTTTAACAAGTTTGGATCTGTTTATACCTTGTTTCCCTCCACTCTTGCGTAGACGTCAGCACCGATACTCATAGCACTCGTGGCGGTTGCTGTGAACATTGCTATGACGACCAAACCAAGCAGGATCCAACAGACGCCAAACACACGACCAAGAATAAACTTGGGGGTCTTGTCTCCGTAGCTGCAATCAAAATAAGAACCTCGGTCCTTATTGGTTAGTCATTTCACGGAGAAAAGATCTCCACCTAGGCTTTTCTGTTTATCTGTTTGTTTTACAGCAATGGTTTCCAAACATTGAAAAGTATGTCCGAATCATTGTAAAAAATGCACTCGTTTTTTTTGTTTGTTTGGTCTTCTTAATATGGCAAAGGTGTGACCTGTTAAAATACCCTTTTAAAATTTTCGTTCCAGGGGCTAAAAAATAATTAAAAAACTATTTCGGTTTCCCCACGTTTTTATTACTGGATAATGATTAATGATTAATGATTATTTTCTCCGGTGGCTAGTTTTCAGAGCCATCTTCCAGCCGTATGGAAATTTATTGAGACCCTTAGTTTTCTTTTAGTGCAATCAAAATAAGAACCTCGGTCCTTATTGGTTAGTCATTTCACGGAGAAAAGATCTCCACCTAGGCTTTTCTGTTTATCTGTTTGTTTTACAGCAATGGTTTCCAAACATTGAAAAGTATGTCCGAATCATTGTAAAAAATGCACTCGTTTTTTTTGTTTGTTTGGTCTTCTTAATATGGCAAAGGTGTGACCTGTTAAAATACCCTTTTAAAATTTTCGTTCCAGGGGCTAAAAAATAATTTAAAAACTATTTCGGTTTCCCCACGTTTTTATTACTGGATAATGATTAATGATTAATGATTATTTTCTCCGGTGGCTAGTTTTCAGAGCCATCTTCCAGCCGTATGGAAATTTATTGAGACCCTTAGTTTTCTTTTAGTGATTTCTATTATCTTTCACATTTTGTTTTAATTTCAAACTTCAATTTAATTAGTGAATATGTTCAGTTAATGATACGTATGTACTCAATCTTGTTGCAAAACTACACGCTATTTTCCGACCATGTTTGTTTTTACATTATTCGCTCTGAGAAGTATACATGGCATAAATACTCGTGCAATTTGTATTGGGTTTCTCGAGGAGACAGCTATGAGCAATGGACAAGTTCCGGATGGTTGGCATGGCAGGGCGCTTGCTGAGCACGTCTTTCTCTACATGTTGAAGTTGTTGATCTTACCCAACTGTCGTCATGGTAACAAAAGCCCACCAAAATCCTTCGTACGAGCCTCTAGTAAATGAACGAGGAAATTCCTCTTCATTAAAGTATGTTTCCTGTGAGAAAAAAAAAACAAGAGAAAGGCTCTTCATTAGTACTGAGATTTTTGTCATTTAGCTTTATTCAATGCCACAAAGTCTGTTCCAACATGTTGCAATCTGAGAGAGCCATCCTAGAAATCGAGAATGAATGTGATAATGTTGTATTCTTTTATTTGCCCTTTATGTCAATTTCCTTCACTCTCGTCAACGAGAAGCGAACGACTTTATGAAAGTCTACGTTTTTATCATTACAGCGATTTCAGTGCAGTGTGAGTTAGTATGTAGATCTGGCTTTTCAAATCATTATTCGTCCGTCGATCATTCGGCCAAGTGCACTAGTGTATATACACAGAAGGCTTGAAATTAAAGTTTATCTCTCTATGAACTTTAAGAAAGACCGTTACATAACAAAGTTAAATTTGACCAAATTTGTTTAAGCAATGAAACTTGCTTATCGCCACTTTTGTGATCGCCTTGGGTAAATTATTGACAATCAAGTGAAAATCAATCAAGATCAATATAAAAACTATATTTCCTACGTCCTTTATGAATGAATGAACGAACTTTATTAAAGTGTCAGAGTGTTTAGCTAGATATTAGCTAATTGTGGACACTAAGAGAACATTCCAAAGACAAAAAAAAAAAATTAAAATGGGGGTATTATGAAATATTTAGAATTTACAATTATTTGGTTAAAAAGTGATAAAATTCAATTGTAAACGTGGTTAAGAGACACCCTCAGTAAAAGAAGTCGAGTCTTTCTTTCTGATGTGCCTTCTAAAATTGTCCAGCGATGGTCGCTGTCGATCACTTGATGATGGTCTGGACCAAAGGTATGGGCCCAGGTACCAAATAGAATGTTTTCCATATCGTACTGTTGAGTAGCGAGGTATATCAAAATCTGCATTTCTAAGGGAGTACACTTTGTTTACAGATTGATTAATTTGGTTTTGGTTTCATGAAGCTTGTATTGAAAACTGCTCTATAGGACTAAATAGTCCGGCTTACCAGAATCCATACCACCATTCCTGAAATTCCAGCAATTAAAAGTGTAAACGCGATAATGGTCCAAGAATTCTCAAAGAGGTTCCGAATCTTAAGCCTACTGATTTTATCGTTGACGTGGTCGACGTTCATAATGAGAACGTATCCGGGAGAGGTTATGAATAATTCATACGTTACTTGCGGCGGCTGTGTGGCGTTGTCATGGTTACCGCTAGACAGAGACATCCTTATTTGCCTTGTTACCGGGAAGGCGATATCAGTGTTATTTCCGTGTATGCTTGACACGAAGTCTTCCGTGGAGTTGAAAAATGTTGTTCTGATGGCATTGCTGGGCAATCTGCATTTCCGAATAAAACATCTCCGGGCAATTTCAAAGAATAATTCTCCCAACAGACCGTCTAGTTTTCCAGAATGAGACATATATGTTAATGGAGGAGAATGAAGAACCGACACCGAGAGTCCATTTTTATTACGGGGACATGCAGAATCCAACCCCATCGTCGCCATTACGACGGGCCTTGAAAGGGCAACCACCAATGCTACCATAGTGATCTGCGTTGATTTCATCTTGAGTACATCGCCAATCATCTGGTCTGCAAGGAAACAAACAGCAAATTCGGCGATCAGTTTATTTTGGGTTACCTACTTTTATTAAAGGAAAGGTCATTTTTGCTGCTTCAACTTTCTTACTCGTCCATATTTGGTATAGCTTTTCGTGGGATAAACGGCAAGTAGGTAATGCTGGAATCAGTAAAAATTCTAGCGTACGCAACTCCTCAAGAAAGATTTCCTTTCCAAAAAAAAATCAGAATTGTCAACTCCAATCACATAAATTCCGCCGAGGATGGCCATGAAAAACTACAAAATCAACCCCCCAAAAAAATAAGTCCTGAGCCCGCGATACAATGGAACTGGTCAGCGGTCAACTTAAAACACGTGATCTCGATGAGCCCGCGACATGGTCATGTGATACACTTCAGCGGATACCTTGTTTTGGCAGCTGTCAATCGATCATACAAAAGTCGTTTTGAAAGTTCTTTACGGCAACAGACCTGGGTAATGCTATTTCCCGCCACAAAACGCGGATTGCCACCGGCAGGGAGTCCAGAATCTCAGTAAAAATATAGATGTTATATGCCCGTGGGCCGTATCGTAAAACGCTGGACCGGTCACGTGCGCCTGATTAGCCAATCAAATTCGAGGAGTTAGGATTCCCGCCCGCTCAGATGCTTGGAAAAAAAAAATAAAAATAGATGTCTTTGGCGCTCTGCTTTTTTCTATTTTCCTGCCATATGATGAGCCGTATTCCAATTTCGATTTGAGTTAGTTCAAATATTAATTATGCGCAGGTGAAAAGTGAAATATAGTTGCTTATAGATTTGTGGAGTGCTCGCAATACAAGTAAATTCTAACTTATGGAAAGACCTGGAAACTGTCATGTTTTCTATAATTAATAGAGAAATTTTCCTCAGGGACTCCTTTCATGCTTGGTTCTTGGAATAATGCTTGAGGTTGTTCAGTCCTATAAATGATCAAAACCGTATACAATCGTCGTCTTATCTCGGTCTCACACAGGGATACGATCAAGTCTATATTTTCGTTACCTTATTAGCTTGTAGCTTCGGACCCCCCCAAAAAGCAAACATACCATTAGAGAAAGCCACTCGGCATCAAAACATTTAATAGTAGGATGCTCGTTCAAAGCGAAATCAAGATTAATTATTGTTTCCTACCGGAGAAGGTTAATTTTCCACTCTCTGAGTGAGTCAACAGTAGCAAAAATATTTTTCTTCTTGCACAGCTGTACTTTTTTTCATCGAAATAAGTAAGTATTAAATAAGTGTTTTAAATAACACCTGAAATACTGGTAATGTCTTGTTAGTTATTGCATGCACGGTCTTTTCACAAACGTTTTATTTTCAAGAAGAAGAGTTATTGAAGAAGTTTCTATTTGCAGAACTGTCTTATGCATGATCTTCAAGATGATCCCATGCAATTAAATTTTAACATCTCCCGCCAATAACTTTAAACGCTGAAAACTATTTATCCTGAACTGGATGTAAATTAAACAATTTGCCTTTTGACATGCTATTCGCTAAAAAAATGTAAAGGAGCTATTTTATGATATCTTAAGTCACTTTAATTTTAAGGTGATAATTTCCTAGGGTAAATAACACCGAAGAAGTAACTATGAAACAAAAATAAAACGAGTTGGGTTAAGCGAAAGAAAGCGAAAATACTTGAAGAAAACCTGGCCAATGTTGTTTTTAGATGTGTAATCCGTGACACAGCCTCAGCGGCTTAAAAATTAAAACTAACAATAGAAAACTCTGAAACGTTTTCGACAAGTTCTTCTGTTTGAATTTGAACTTACCTTGTCGGATTCAGCTTTTCCTTTATTTGTTTTGGCAGACAGTAGTTTGTAATCTGTGGATTATTCTGTTCTGCCCGATCTATAATGCTCGTGTGACGGGCATATATCGTTACGTTCTTACTGAAGAAACTGTTGATACATTAGTAAGTCCCTACAGTCATGGCTTTTATAGTTGATAGTAGAACATATCAAGAAGAGAAAGTATATAAATCTTTTTAAGTCCTTACCAGAAATTTCCTTAGTGAAAAAAAGAACAAAACCCACCCATGTAGTCCGTGCTTCGTTGCTTCCGTTTAATCTGTGGAACGCTTTAGTCAGACAAGATATATACTTATATCTGTTGCTTGTTGCGGGAATAACATTCTCGATAGCGACGAGATCAAGTAGGTAATAAATTATCTCGTGAAATTTTAGTCAGTATTTAACGAACCTGAAATAATAAACAAATCAGCCTTTGCGGAAATAAAAAGCAGCAGGGTTTGCGAGAAGTTGCAATGTCATTGGCCGGTTAGACAGCAGTCCCCCTGGTGTATTGTAAAGTACTGTCACCGGTAGATTAACTGTAAGCTCTATAAGTAACAGCTGCAAACGAAATTAAGACTAAATTGCAGAGACAACCTTTAAAATTTTTAATTCACGGGACTCTCGAAGAAATTAAAATAACTGGTATAGATAAACTTATACCTCCTTTAAATTAAAGAGTAATTTTGTTTAAAACTTTCTTTAATTAACAGTAGGAAAAAATGTTCCAGTTGATGTGCCGACCAGAGTGAAAATATCAACAACATTTTGGAATGAAATTTCTAATAAATATATAGGAAACTTATCGTGTATAATTTATGAAATGATTTAAGAAACAAAACAGATCAGTTTCTTTAAAGCAGTTTTCAGTCCTTTGTCTATCCGTATTACAAACTTAAAAGAGCATGCTTTCTTTTTCACTATAGGCAATTTCTCCAATATTAGAAACATAACAAGGCATTGTTTTCTGAAAAGTTTTTTGGTGTGATTTCTTCTTTCTTAACTCAAACAATTTAAACAATTGGTGCTCTTTTCTTCTTGTTCAGTCACCTCACCCTTCCTGTTAGAAACAAAAAGCTTCCTGACTTTCAAATAAGATGGGAACTCCTGTTATGATTTATAGTTATTTACTTCAGCTATAAAAGTAGACGACCACTGCACAAATTTCGCTTACATAATTTTTATTAGTTAGCAGGCTACTTGAGAATATAAAGGATTTCCACGGTTTATATGTATGCGTTGATGTAGTGTTAGAAAAGGTTTACGCGTTGTAATTAGTGTAAGTAACGCATTAAAGCGGTTTTCAATTGAGCGTTGAAAGTAATTAGCGAATTGATTTGGTTTTACATTACTACACTCACTGATTGGTTTAAATAATCTTATGCTACTTTTTCGACCAATCAGAAGTAGAGCCAAAATCAATCTTGACTCATGCGCACACGTTTTCCCGCGCTTTGCATCGGCTACGTTTAATTAATTCGAGTTTTAATGATGGTAATTAGTTTTGCTTTCCATATGAATGAAAACTCATTTTCATTACAAAGACTTCGCACTTAGACTCGCCTTGAAATAGAGACACAAGCGAACTCGGAAATGGCCTATTGGATCACTGGATTGCCTCCGCCATTTGCGAGTGGCCAAAGTGATTACTTTGCAGGGTCACTCAGTTGAAACTCGCTCTATAATATTGGTAAGTAATGCATTATAGTTAGTGCAAGTGACGTATTGTAAGTAGCATAAGGGGCGTATTCTAGCTTATTTTAAGCTGTGTAGGTATTGTAGTTTAAGTGGTGAAATAGTGAAAGTATTGTGTTGCAAATTGTGAAAGTGGTGTTTCATATCGTAACGTACTATATATTGCAACCTGTAAATAGTGAAT
>OX393569.1:18880269-19178885 GCA_947652115.1 Blastomussa wellsi
GCTCTGGTATTTTTCAACCTTGGTAAATTATCATTTTAATGTTTCCGTTAAAATTACCCCATTTTACTAATAACACTGGATTATCCGCTGGCTTCTGTTCAAAATGTTTGATACAAATAATTAGACAAAGAGCGACAGAAACGGTGTAGGGCTACCAGACTTAAATACAGGGAATGAAGGATCAATAATCCTTTAGTCCTTTATCCTTTAGTCTATTCTACCAAACCTATTGGCATTAAAAGTAAGTACTAATACAGCAATTTTTTCTCCTAGTCATTAGAACGTAACTTTCTATAATGCCTGGTTTTAAAACGCGCGATATTGAAATCAGCATTTCTAAGCTTATAACCGTTAGAGCTGGTGCCAAATACACGTATTGTCGCTCTTAACTTTGTGTATTGTCTTACCCGACTGTAGTCATGGAGACAAAAGCCCACCAAAATCCCTCGTACGAGCCTTTTGTAAAGGAACGAGGGAATTCCTCTTCATTAAAGTATGTTTCCTGAAAGGAAATAAAAGGAACAGTCGCCTACTAAACGTCACTGTCATTATCCACGTTGCCAATCAAAGCAAAGGAAGTCTGAGCCACCTTTTTTAAAAATATGTCAATGAGCCACTATTTGCATATTGACAACTGTTTTCTACTGGCAAATTCGAATAAATAAACTAAAAATGCTACTCCCCTAGATGGGATCCTAATTAACAACCTCGTTCCCAGTGTCTCTCTCTCACCGCCCCCTGGAGACGGGAAGGAGAGGACCCTGGGAATGTGGTTGCTAATTAATCGCAGGTTACTGCTCGGCATTCTGACAGGTTGCACCCAAAATTCACCGGTAAACTCTTATACTCCTGGGTGGAGGAAGTCGTTGTGAAGGAAATGGGTCTTTACAAGGCAGGACAATGACCTCGACCAGGACTCAACTTTGAACTACTCGGTCCGGACCAGTGCACTGACCATTATCCTACGAACCCTCCCTCTGTGATACCTGTATTTAATTGGGAAAAATATACTACACCAGAAGTGTAGTCAACGATGAAGTCACTTATTGTGAAAATATTGCATAGAGCGATTTTCACAGCTACGCTTACTGATTGGGGAAAAATCTCGCGTCACTTTTTGAACTAATCAAACGAATATCCTCTCGCGCAGGTAATGGTTGGTTTACTAAATTTCCCGTTTCTTGTAATTACAATACGATTACTTCGGTTTTCATTTAACGACATTCACTCGAAAATCGCTCTTAGCATAACGGAAAGAAGCTTTGAGCCTTGTAAACAAGGTTAACATCGGTCGTACATACCAAAATCCACACAAATATTCCTGAGATTCCAGCAATAAGAAGAGTGAAGACAATTATAGGCCATGTGTTTTCAAGCAAGGCATTAAAGACGATGTCGTTAGCTTTTATATTAAAATTGTCCACGTTCATAATGAGTGAATATTCTGCAGACTTGATGAATTCTTCGAACTCTAAAACTGGCCCAGTGTAACTTTCACCAGACAGAGACATCTTAATTGGGCTTGTTACCGGAAAGGCAATGTCTGTGTTGTTGTCCGCTATGAATGATATAAACCTTTTCGTGTTGTTGAATAATTTCACTCGAAAACTGCTCTCCGTTAAGTTGCAATCTGGAGAGCCGATAAAACAGTTCTTTATGATATTTTGGAAGAATTCTCCCAATATACCGTCTGCTTTCCCGGATCTAAACTCTGTGAAAGGAGGATCACGAAGAATAGCTATTGTTAGTCCAGTTGATGGAATTTCACATTTAGGAGGCGAACCTCCGTGCTGCGGCTGCATCAGGACGGCGGGCAACACAGCGGTCACTATAAAGGCTAACAAAGTTATCTGCTTCAACGACATCCTCTGTTGGACAGCTTTTCTTCTGTCTCAAACTAGAAGAAATAAATGTATTTACTGGTTGTTTAGGAGTGGTAAAATCGTGCGGCCCAGAATAGTCAACAAAAATTACACCTCTACGATAAAGTTTCAGCAGAAAGACGCTGTCAGAATCAGAAACGTCCCACACTTTCTTTAAAGATGCTTTTAGAAGCATCACTTCAAACACTTATTAGCCTAAAAACGTTTTCACACCCACGGAAGCCTACAAATAGTGTTACAGGTTTATCAAAAAGCGCTTTGCAGTGATATCGTAGTGATAACGTCAGGAGCTATAATAGATCTCAGCTTGCAAAGTTAGGTTGACTTTTTCAAATATTTCTGCCTCTTTTGTGCATGCAATCAGGGACAAAAGTTGTCGAGACAATCGAATGGCGAAAACCTTTTCTTCTAAAGCGTGTGTTGCCCTCTCTCCCCTCGTCAGATGTAGTCCCCCTTCCCAGCCCCCCCTTCCAATGTTGTAACGTAATAGCCGTCATTGAAGGAGCTTTTCAACATTGTTTAGGGGAAGGGGGTTGGCTATAGACGAAAAAAAATGTTTTTATTCACATTTGAAGCACAGTTCTCTGTTTGAAAGCGTTTAGTTCATTTTAGTAAAATGTTTCAACACTTTCGTACATGATTGTGGCATGGAAATTTAGAAATTCATAACGGTTGCACCCACCCTCCTTGCTTCAACAAGGAGGAGGTGGGGGCAATAGTCATAATTATGGGTGGGTGGCAATAGTCATAATTTATGCTCCGTTTTACCTAATAAAGCGAAAACATCCCGGTAACAGTGTGCCTTTAAATAAATAAAAGTTTTGAATCAGTAAAAAGAAAAATGACATTTATAATTTCGCTGTACTTGATTAGTATTCAGCGCGCGCATGCGGCAGCCTTCTGCTGCACGCTGGCTTTACTGGCTTTCGGTCTTAAATAGCTGTAAAGCTAACAGTATTATGCGAGGCCGTAGCTCGGCCCTCCTACTTTGCCGGCCTTTTGGCTTTACCTCAACACTCGCAGGGGCTTAGCCAGGATTTTTCAAGAGGGGAGGGGACACACTGTGTCACACCCAGGGTATTCACCCCAGTGGGGTGACATGACATGACATGACATGACATGACATGACAGGGAGGTCCGACGTAAACTCCTTAATGAAGTACATCAAGAACGACCAAGGCAACTAAGAACTTCGAATTAATATTGAACATGGAAACAAAAGCTCTGCTGAAAACAACGAGAGTTTTTACACCGAGGTTAACCACCCTTTTTTCAAGCTAAGTGTAAATAAGATGTAATTTTCTTATTCTCTAAACACGAAAGCATTACGGCTCTTATTTAAATACGTTTTGTTCAGCGAAGTGAATGTTGATTTATGCTAAATCAAGATGAAAAAAGCAGAAAAATGCTTTAGCTTTGTGAAGGTATTTAACACTGAACACGAGACTTAAAATCAATCTAACGAAGTATAATTCTAAATCCTATTTTAATTCTACGTTTTATCGGGCCTAAAACCTTGATATCTGACACGCAGAATATATTTATATAACTTTAAAGCACTACTTACCTAATGTATTTTAATAAGTGTTTGCTTTCCTTTTGCGATTCATCAAATTGCAATTGCGCAGGGGTAATGTTTATAGATGCCCTGACAGCTAGTAAAACAGAAGAAAAAGGCCCAAGTCTAACTTCAATGCAAGCTCTTGCGACAACTTACTACTGAACAGCAAGAAGATGCATGCCATGCATAACACCATGGACGTATCTGAGTACTCGATTCTCCTGTTCTGTTTTCCTTGTACAGACGTCTTGTCATCATACCACCTGGTGCATTGTGAATGCATTGCGCTTGGTTTATGACGACTGTCAGCACAATTTTGTCTTGGTGATTTGCAAATTAAACAGGATGCTCCGAAATAGCCACCTGCTCTCGCTGAAAGAAGTATTCAACAGAATACTGAAAAATAACTTCCTGTCAAAAATACCCAAAACAAAATTTTAAAATCAGATCGATAAATTTTCAATTTCATTTCTACTGGCGCATCATGATCACCAATGAACTACAGTTTTTTTAGAACTAACACGATATATTCTTTTAAGAAATGTCTTTATTAATTTATACGTTTAAAGGTTTTAGTCCACAACTGCAAGTTAGGGATCATAAATGTTCCCTGAAAATTAGCCTTCCGCTCGAAATTCTTGCAACATTTTAGCGGGTTCTCGTTAGCTCCTGATCGCATATTTTTACAATTGCTCGAACACAAATAACCGTGGTAAACATGATAACCTAGCGCATTTTAATAAACATGGAGCTTCGTATGCTAAACAATATGCATAAAAATTTTTACATTTATTTTCGTATGCTCTTTTGTTAGTGGGACAGCTTTCAGTTAAGTTCCCTAGTTAGCTTTGCTCGCAAGGTCAACTTTTGTCAATGTTCTTTCAATTCGTGCTTATTCTTTCAGTTCGACGAGTCTCAGACTTGAGAATGCACTGATATTTTAAAGAGTCCTGTTCGCTGACTACCACCTTTGGGGATTTTTAAAAGTGTCAGAATTTTCTGTATTCTCTCTTTCATGTACAACATCCTTTTTTTTTCTGTTCAGAATACGTACCGTTTGTCGCAATCTTTTTCATACCTTAGTTCTGCGAGTTTGGCTACCACGTTTGAGAATTGTGGCAATGTTCGAATTTTATAGTTTCACCGGCCAGGAACAATTTCTCAAGTACATCCTTAAATCGGCCTATGAGCTCAAATAAATGGGATATGCGTAAATGACATGCAGTACGTAGTTTGCTATCACTATGCAAATATTATGGTTAGGTTACATTCTGACCATTTTGCATCTTTATATCCTTCGGCTGATGGTTTTCCAAAAGGAAAGCTCTCAAAACATGGCCGTCTACGCCAGTGGCAGATACTTCTCGTAGTTTCAAGGTGAAACAATTGATTCTCCTTATTGATTGGCATAAATCCGTCTTATGTAAGTGTTGAGAATTTGGTGATTCATCAAGTAACTATCCCATGGTTTTTTTATTCTCGTCACCTAATTGCATGATTGACAATGTGATGGTATTGAGAGGAGAAAATAAATGTTAATTTTCAATCGTGGCTATTGTGGATAAATGCTCATAAAAACTTAATTTTGTGAAGACGAAACAATAAATGACGATTATTCAGGATACAATTTCAGCCTTTCAAACAGCGAATCACAATGTCCTGTGTAAATTATTAAAACCTGCTGAGTTTCTCCAGCTGCTAACATTTCGTGTTTTAACCCTATTCATATCGGGGGGGGGGGGGGGGGGGAAGTACCCGTGCTGACCTTGAATGTTTATAACGTTTTCAATATTTAACCAAAAACTGCGAGACTTCGCGACTTTATCTAAACTTTATCTGGGGACAATTTTGTATGACTTGAAGTTGCCATGGTAACCGTTTATAGACAGGCATATTTTGCCATATGTGGAATATTTATGTTTTTATTAATCAGAATGAACTCTAATGCAGTTATTTTTAGCAACATTTTGTTCATTTTGAGTACTTCACAGCAGTTTTTGGTGGTTGTCTGGCGTTTTGGAAAAATCAAGAAATCCAAGATGGCGGCTATTTGAGCATAACGACATAATTTAATACCACGTTATATGACGTCGCCTATCTCAAAAGATAGATCTTTGGACGTACTATATACCCTATATACCCTATAAGTTTAATTTATATTGCTTAATCATTGTCAAAGTTACGAAGCGAGTAGCCGGGGTGAAATTCCACTCTGGGTCTTCAACAGGAGGTCTGTTACTCTCACTAGCGCTTAAAATTTGCCTAGTTTTTCTGGTGTGAAATGTCTTAGTTACTGCCTACTATTTTAATTCACTTGAAAAACAGTTTGAGACTATATGAAGTTTTAAAACAAGAAATGCTAAATACAGGCGACCTTTGTGCAAGCCAGTTTTTCGCGTACGTGCCAAAATAACGAAATGCCATGAAGCCTGCAACTTATTTCCTATTCGTGCCTGAAGCAAATTAGTGAGGATCCAGGATTTTTGTATAATTACTTATAGTAAAGCAAATACGTTACCGCAATAAACCTGCACGAATTTTACATGTTGCAACCGTCAAAATGTAACGAAAACTAGCTCTGTGTACTTGTAATATCCGCACTGCAAATTCGCATGTTTGATGAATTACAGTTGACATGACTCGTAACGAGAATTTTTTTTGCATTATAGCAGTAAAAGTGTCACAGTTACACATCCAACCAACAGACAGCTGCCGTTTATTCAATTCTCTTTATTGACGCAAAGCTGCTTTTTCCGCGACTTTCAAACATAGAAATATATTGAAAAGGTTTCAAGTTTCTGGGAATTCATTAATCTTGGAGACGAATAAAATAATAATCTATAGAAACCCTCTAATAATTTTCGCAGCCCCGAACTTAAGCTGCTTCGGTCAAAATAGACCCAGACATTAAATCCCTTGTTTACAACCAGGCGTTTCTTCGCGCTTATTGGGAAGAATTTGCCACGAACGAGAACAGATCTCTCTAAGATGACGAATTTTGCGACTAACAACAAAATACCTAAATGGATATAGAAAGTCAATACAAGCTACACAGAAGGGTTTGCTCCAAACCATCCAGAGAAAATAAATTTTTGGTGTGTTTCTATCTAACTCTAAAAATTCCATTTACCGTGTATAAAGAAAGAAGATTAAGGCAAATGAACCTACTTACCTCACAGATATCCGGCCATAGTAGGCTAAAGATTATCACTCGTGAACTTGTGAAGCCCGCTGTTTACTGAATTCTGTTTTGTATTGTGTGTGAGCTCGTCAGCAGCATGTGGTAGCATTCGTATGAAGGTTGTTTTGACGTTTTGTAACTTTATCGACTATGGTAACGCATCAACAATTCGAATGACTATTGCTTTGAAAAACAGGTCTGTTCATCTCAGAAATGAAACAATTAATGTTTGCTTTAAAGCAAGCAGCGACAGGGCGAGGTTATTTACTTATTCTTGTACGGTTTTATTGTCAACGTAAAAATTTTGTTAAATAATAAAATATCGACGACAAAATGTTAATTTCGTTGCATGGAAAATGATGAGACATTTGCATATGATCATATTAAACGATCGTACTTAAATCGAAAAAAATTCTTGGCGATAACTAGCCAAGAAGCTTACAATAGTTCGGATAAATGATAAGATCGAATATTCATCTTCTCTCGATACAATAGCAGCTACAAATGCAATACTTGAACAACTACGCCATGTATTATACATGAAATAACAAATCCCCTCCCCCTCCCCCCAATTCGATTCAGTCATTACAGTTTATAAACAGTCCTCCCATTTTATCATTTTTGATGTTTTTCTGCGTTGCACCGTTAAAAGCTAGACAGCTGTATGCAGGCTACGTCAACACTCAACAAACAACACACGCCGCGTGCTAGTTGATTTTCATAACAAATTCAAGTATGTTTCAAAAGATTGCATTGGCAATAGTCAGTAAGTCAGCTCTATTCTGAACCATTGCTAATTGTTGTATACACAGCGGTTTGTCTCAAATGATTTTCGAAGGGAACAGAACGCTTTTTTTTGTTTTATCATTCTAGCTAGTGAGTAACACTAGCGTACGTAAATATTGGCGTCAATCTAAGACGGTGGATTTCCACTGTCGCGTATTTTTTTACGTGCGTTTACGTGTGTAAAACATTTAGAGACGATGTATAAACGACTTGCGTAAACGTGTGCGCAAGTTTTCCATACATCGTCTCTAATTTTATTTACGCACGTAAAAAATTAGCATTCATGCCCAAACGTTTAGTCGACTATCGATCAAGTGGAAGTTTAAAAGGGTTAATAAGCACCGTAGCGAATTTTTAAAAGCTCGCGTTTCTAGTGTTGGTCTCTCGTTAGAGCAATTTTTACTACAGGGAAGTTTGTTTACTTCTTTCAAGACACGGTTCACCCGATTGATAATTACATGACACAATGGCACCTCAATCCTGTGATTTTCTGAGTAAAAGCGTTTATACCCAAACGTGGATTTAAAACACTTCTGCTTTGGAGGCCTCTTTATCCTACAATTGCGACATTTCAAATCAATTGTGAAACATCTGGGATTTTATTTCAATGTGCAAACAGCAATCACTATACAGTGACTATAATATTTCATGAATTATATATACAGAATCTCGTTTTAATTAGATCATTAACTAAAACGCTATACCGCTGAGATACAGTACACGAGCTAATGCAGTTACTCCAAGGATCATGCTTTTTTCGTCATATGTCCTATAATGATTAAGTGGAATGAAGATAAACTGAATTTTTTTGAGGTACGCACAAAGTTGTACATTAAATACTAGGATTATTAGATCATATACATGGAAGACAATTACTTAGAAACAAGCCGTGAAAAATTAAAAAAAGGACGTGTTACCATGGAAATTAAACTGATTTTTTTTAACCTGTCTAGTGCTGTGAGACCGGGGTCCTTATACTTCTTGTGATGTCGTCTAACCGAAATAATCTTGTTAATAAGTAAGTGCTATTATTAGTCAACCGCAACACGAGAAAACAGCAAAAACGTTTACCAGGGTACTCTGATTGTCTTACTATTGAAAGCCAGACGAGGCACTGGTGACGAGCTGAAACTTGCCGATTACTTAATGAGTCATTTCTTCACCACCCCTTCTAACTTGACAATTGATTCAACTATCACGATATTGAAATCGCGAGCGAATAATCTGATTGTTTTAGTAAAAATCTACTAGACATTCCCATCTTAACAACAAGATTGCATGTACAAATCTTCTTTGCAGACACTGAAAACACTTCACAAACGCAAAGAAGCGGCCGCCATTTTGTTAGCAGCCGCTACTCACGTTTTATCACTAAATAGATAGTGAATAGCGTAGCCAATCATAGAACAGAATACGTGATAGAAGGCTAATGGAATTAAACCAAAATAAGTCACAACTTAAAAGAAAATAATAAATCGATTACAATACCAATTATATCATTCATATCATACGAAGATCCATTTTCAAAATTTATCTCTTTTAGTACTCACTACTACCAAAGTGGTTTACAATAACGATCAACAATGTATTTTTCACGACTATGATATCAATACACTACCAAGAAGACAGGTGTTGACAACAAAGATGTCTTTTCTATACTCACATGAAAGTAATTATAGGAAAAAGGAAAGGGCAATTTCTATTGTCAACTGGAAGAGGAACAGTGTTTCATCACATTTCCAAACACCGAGAAGACAGTTGAAAATACGACTCGAAGAGGAGTATTTTCGAAGAACTTTGAGGTGTTTGAAAATGTAATAGACACTCTTTCGAGTGTTTGATATATCTTCTCAACCGAAACTAAAACTACGGAGAAAATGAAGAAAGCTATACTACTAGAGATAAAACTTCCAAACCACGGTCACGGTTCCGATTCCCTTTGTTTTCATGGATTATTCATGAGTTTGAGAAACCAGAAGGAAGTTGCCCCAAAGTCTATATTTCGATTCGTACAAAAGAAAAACCCTTCAGAACTAGGTTGTCTGATGATGTCAAGATTATCTTAGATAAGCAACCCGGACTCAAGCGGAATACACTTCCGAAGAAGACACCTGGGGGTAAATTTATTGAAAGTAAATTTATTGAAAGTTTTAAGCATTTCTATTGTACACCCTGGATGCGAATATGTCGCCGAAACATATCGGACTGAATCAATCAGACACGTTTTAAAAGTATACTGCTTGCGGGCGCCAAAGATGAAAGGCCTCTTCGAGCCTTGTTTTCCTTCCTGATAGGTCTATAAGTAGGTTATTTCATCTCCGTTTATTTTTCTTCGTGAAGAATGACAAAAATGTGCTTTTTGTGAAACGCTGAAATTGTTTGAAATCAAAGTCATATTATTCAATTGTAATCTGTAATTTTCCTGATAAACAAAGCCCCAGTCTGCCGGTCTGTAAAATGATCAAAATCAAACAGATTCATGAAATCTTTTACACTTTGAATAAAACCTTGTCTCCTGTAGAAAAATTAAACGTAACACTGTTAATTACGTCCTTTGCCTACATTTCGTAATTTTTCTTCATATTCTATTATATTTAAAATGATTTAAAAAGAATGAACTGCAATTAACCTTACATATTTTAGAAAATAAAACGGCTCTATGCTCAATGTATACGAGCCAAACAGCCATAAAACTACTTTGTTCACCCCCCCCCCCCCCCCACACACACACACACACACTTAATTCGTTTTCTGTTGCTTGATAATGATTGCAAATAAAAAACTGAGTCACTAAAATTGAGCCGGGAGTTTTAAGTATTCATAAATATTACTATTTCACACACACACACTTAATTCGTTTTCTGTTGCTTGATAATGATTGCAAATAAAAGACTGAGTCACTAAAATTGAGCCGGGAGTTTTAAGTATTCATAAATATTACTATTTCTAAAATAGTTTTTTCTGTAATCCCAGCCTAGCTAATACTTATGCTGTAAGTTCTAAAAATAGTTTTCTCGAATTTCCACAAAATCACTTTCTGTAATTCTTTTCACAGTTATTTGATGTGTTTTGCTCTTAAAATTGCCGATTCTTTCTTTGATGCTTTAATATCTGTTTATTTTATTTCCAATGTTTGACAGACAGTTGTCAATCATTACCATAGTATTATTCCGGGGAAAACATTTCCATGAGTACTCCGATTAGCTTTTAGGGTTTTGTTGTTATCTTTGTGGTAGCAAGGTGCATTTAATAACTGGATATTCAAACAAAAGATTAGAAGCGAGCCAGATAGGCTACCAAGCTCTCCAGACGAGAAAAATAAAAGTTAGATTTTAATTAAACCGAGGGTACTTTCTTTCTTGTCGGTTTTCAAGACCAGGCCAATGCCTCGCTCACGTACTTGAAGAAGAAACAAATCTCATCAATTAATATTGTCCACCATATTTTAAAAGATAATTGCAGTTTATGGTAAATCTGTATTTATTTTATTCTAGTGTTAGTAAACATATACTACCTCAAGATAATTGAAACAAAAGAGTCGGTAGTTGGTTATCTTAAAGCGCTTCTACGATGAGAAAAAGGGTCGTCGATTTCATATTTGGTAAGAACTCATCATTCCAATTTTTGTGTTTCAATTTTGAAAATAATTCCGTTTTTTGAAGGAAGACTTCACGTTTAAACTGTCTGCCATTACCAGATTCTGCTTCAGTCGAGTTGCATTGAGAGAACTGGATCGAGAGAGAAAATGACGTCATCTACTCATTAGTATATTTTTGGGATGTGTGAACCCAGCTGATTAGTATGCAGCGTAAGATGATGTTCTGCATATATACCAAATTAAGTATAAGTGATTATAAATATTTCAATTGTACAATTTTCTTTTAAAGAAAGCGATAAACAGTCATGAATGAATGAAAACTGGGACAATAATTTGAGATATTTCATGGCCAACTAGCACTGTGAACCTCGTTCCCAGGGTCTCCCATTTTCCCGTCCTCATAAGAGTCCCTGGGAATTAGGTTGTTTAAGTTAAGGTACCCGCCCAGGGTATTTTGGGTCATTTTCTTTGTATAATATTTACAACCAGATGGATTTAAATAATCCTGTAACTCAACAGGATGAATAATCATGAATCAAAAATACTGAAAATATACCTGCTTTTGGTTAATCAGGCCCCCTGTGGGTATAGCAGATTAATTATTAACTTGTGTCTGAGAAAGGGATTTGTGTTTTCTGATTTAATTATCAAACAAAATTAACATATGAACACAAAAACGCATAGATACAAATAAAAGAGATTTTTCTGTGGTAGGGTTTCATTTAAATGTAAAAAAGTGTCAAGAAATTACAATATGACAGAAATCAAACTTTGTAAGCTCACAAAATTGCTCCATCGGACCCTACCACAGATTTGTTCGATATTTCATTTCGAAACAGTCTGCCAAGTTTCACGGGTAAATGTTTTATCATTCCGGAGAAAAACGCGATTTTTTGAATCCTCGCTCAGCAAAAATCCCAAATTTAGCTCCAGTTTGATGAAGAATCATCGAAAAAACCGCAAAATCCATGTTATGAAAGAGTCTGAAGTCGCTTGCCTTCAATGTCGCCATTTTGGATTGATTTCCGCTGTTTAAAATGCCTGCAGACCCCAAAACTTGTGTTTGTTTATGCGTTGCTAGGTGCGGCACTCGTCCCAGACTTCCGGTTTCTTGAATATTGAATTTTGAGCACTGGAACCAAGTTTCAAATCAAATATGGCTCCCACGAAGTAAGCAGAGTTCAAACAATCACAACAGCCTCTGAAAACACCTTCCCAGATGGAAATATCACCTAGAAAAACAGATCAAGGGCCGAAGACCCTAACAACCGACCCAGTTCCTGGCACGGAAAAGCCATTGACTTCCGGTAAAAGCATGAATTTCAGCTTCATCGGTCTCGTCTCCTCGTGCGTTTTCAGAACCAAAGCCGATATTTTTATAAAATAAGAGGTCCAAGGAACACGTTAAGAAAAAATTTGGAGAAATTAAAAACCCTCAATTTTTGCCTGGGCAGGTACCTTAAGTCTGTTGCTAGGACTGTGAATTTAAGTTAAGGAACTCCGAATACCATTTTGAAATATCGATTGAGACTTTTACGCACTACTTACTTTTAAACCTACTGAATTCAACGACCTTGAGAAAATGTGTAGCAATTTTGAAGGCGGTTATTAGATGATGTTTTGTAATTGTAAACGAAATACATTACAAAGTTAGTTTACCTGGGAACTATACCCGAGAATGTTTATTCAACAACACTCCAGAAAAGCTCTAAGACCAGAAAAGTTCGTTTGCACACAAAACCTTTACAGGAGGTAAATGGACTTAGTCACTTGGCACTTATTCACGTAGAACTGATGGTCCCGCCAGGCAGATGAACTGATAACTATTATTTAACAGCAGAAAAAGCCCGGAACAGTACAACCAATCCTTTTCTCTGCAACGGAAAATGTAGAATTAAAATTTTAACTTTGACCAAAAAAGAGAGACGGAAATGCCACTCATAAGAATAGATTGTTTGATAAGCATTGACGGCATAAAAGAAAGCTTAATTAAAAATATGCATATTCACATATATTTATTAATATGCGTATTTTGAGGGTCTACCGAGTTCATTCTGACACGATTTCCTTCCAAGGCGTCGACAGCCAACACAGTGATGAAGATGTACAATGCTTCTTGAAAGCATTGCTCATTTCATACTACAAACTACATCTCTTTGTCGGTTAGAATCTCACTGTTTGAAGCTAAGAAGGTAAGGATACTGTATATTGTGCCTGTATTTCTTTTTCTTCAGTTTATGATATGACAAAACGTATTTACAGTTTTTTAGGCTTATTTCCATACAGGCAAGAAAGTGACTGCTCGTTCTGTCTCTCTTGAATATCGGTCGGTTATTCAAAAAAGGTGTAATTTCGTAAAAGTTAGTACTTTTGGTCAAACCATTTTATTTTGAAAATTATCTGTCGCTGGTGCGTAATAATGAACGACATAGGAAGGTGTCTTGAAAGAAGACATCATTTTAATTGTCTGCTCATGACGTGCACGATCTCCCGAACAAAAAAATGACCTTAAAATTTGTTTTATGAATGTTGACTTGTTGGTTTCGTTAAACATTTCACCGCCATTTGGAATAAAAATGAATAATTTTGAAAATGCGATTTTGGACCAAAACTTCGAAAGTCAGACTTGACTTGGCTCTTGGACATGTTTTTGGTGATATTGTATATTTCTCAGCCAAAAGTGTTGAAAGCCTGTTAAAGGTGCACTGTCACCAGGTGGCTTCTAATTAATGCATTAAATTTTCGCGGAATTCATGTAATTCTAGTTTATGGACGGGCTAAATGATAAAAATTATTTCAAGGATTTCTAAGTTGCAATATTTTTTTTTGGCAAAATTATGAGAATCGAAGCCAACGGAATGAAACCGTGCGATTGCTCGCCGTATCCATTTCTATCCTTATCGGTGTTACCCATTCTCACTGCCTAACAGGTTCCTGTGATTTATCAAACACGTTTCGAAAAGGGAAAACAATTGGGTTGGTTTCCAGTGACATAAAAAACCCTCTCTTTCTTAAAATATGCTAACGATTCATGAAAAATGTCCCTCTAACGAATACAAATGTGTCATTTTGATTATCTACCACTCTCGTGTACGCAGAGTGATACAAACTTCGTTTCATCATTCATTAGTGGTGCTCCTCAATCAAGTAAAAATCAAAAGTAATATTCATTTGCTTATCTGCTCGATCTCAGCCTTGCAATTGATATCTACATTGTGAGGTAAAGAACACCAAACAAATCACGTATTGCTTGAAAAGTAAAGTCACTTATTTCCCCAGTGTTTATTTATGGCGTTCGTTGTCTTCGACTACGTTATAATTATACGTTGGGCAATTATCAACCTTGAAAGTTAGAAATAAGCGAAACGAGCTCGAGCTGTATATTTCTTCTAGTCGTTTTGGTCACAACAAAAAGTACCTTCAAAATATGTTTATCGGAATTTTAGTTTTACTACAATTCGAATTGCTCTTTTGTCGTCATGTTTAAGGTGGCTGAACACAGTTTTTCTGGGTGGTCAACTGTATTACCCAACCCGGCGTGGCCTTTTATCATGAAAGGCCACATGGGGAGCAAGTCGACAGCAAATATATCTCAAAACGGTCTCAGCGGCTTGTAAAATGTGGGTTACAGTTTTGTCAGGAGCCCATGAGAAGGAGCCTCCATCTCCCATACTGACCATCTGAGTCAACCCTGTCCCGTATCTTTTTATTTTTAGAAGCATTTCCCACGGTGGTTTTCGCGGTATGTGTAATAGCCAATCATGTGAGAGCTCACTGTTCTAAAAATAAAAAGATACGGGACAGGGTTGACTCAAGGGCAAAGTACGAATGAAGGCTCCTTCTCATGGACTCCTGGTTTTGTGTATTGCCAAGAAGAGCTAATTACGGCCGGGGCATGCGCAGTGTGTTTAAAGTTCTGAGCGGATCGTTAAGTAAACAAATTGAATTTTCTCGAAATCCAATCGTTAGAAATTTTTCACGCTTTCAGACAGTATACCATGGTTTCTTTCCAAACGTCATTAAAGTATGTGAATATATATATATTCCATCGGGTAAACTTTATCATTAAAACACGCATATCAATGATGAATCATACTTGAGATGGTAGATAGCCAACGAGGCGCGGAGCGCCGAGTTGGCTATAACCATCTCATATCCAACAAGCGCGAGTGGAATAATTGTTTTATTAAAAACGCCCAAAAAATATTGTACAGACATTGCGAAAAAATGCATTCTTTTGCGCGTACACCTATCATATTTGCGGTAGGTCAATGGTATATGAGCTCATATACCATTGTCTCTAAACCAATCAGAACTCAGGAAATGCAATATACCATAGCTACTTTTTAATAATATCTGACATCGGCTTCATCTGCACCAAGAAATGAAGTTGTTCTCATAGGCGAATTTGTGGTTTTTACACCCGCTGTAAATTAACGATGAAACAAGGATCCAGAAATGAAATTTCTTATCACTATAAAATTGATTAGAAGTGCTTTTCGTTTTGACTAACATAAAAGCAGTACTGACCCTTTCCGCCGTTCATTTTTTAATTTTTAAGTACATTGAAGTCACTATTAATACTTCAGTTCTATATGTGTACCATTAAAACTGAAACGCAAATTACGTCCAGTTTGATTTTATTTCTGGTATAGGCACTTGCAAGTGTTTTTAATGGAAAAGAACAGCCATTGATTCACTTTACATGTGATTCTTTGACTTTTGCGTGTAGACAGCTGAACTGTTGAGTTTCCTCACTAGAATTATTTTCACAGATGAAAGAAAAATATAAGTTAACCTTGTTAACGAAAACTGAAAGACAATTAACCACCAAATGGGGATTTAACAATGACTTTACTTAATTTGCATGACCAGAATTTCAATGATTTCCATTCTTAAATGACAATAATGGGACGAAATGGGTATGTAATGGTGTTTTAATTTTAACTTACGCCAAAGTAAGTCAAACACAAATATTAAAGCTCATTAATTTCAGTAACCATGCTGCGCAGCATTCAGACCGCATAGTCAATGTTTTATGACCAGTCGCTTGAATTCATCTTGAGCTACGTGAAACCAAGAACCAGCGGCCCCTTTATGTTGATACAACGCTAACAAAGAAGAACAATTTCTTACTTTTTAAACAAGAACTTTTATCAAGTAAGAGTTTTAACATATTTTTTGTGCTTTATTACTTTAGAACACTCAAAACCGTACATTTATTTGGATCGCCTCCTACTCAAACGCGATTGCGTTTTGACAACAGTGCGATGTAATATATCAAACACTCGAGACAGTGTTTCATCACATTTCCAAACACTGAGAATAGAGTTGAAAATACGACGCGTAGCGGAGTATTTTTGACGAACTTTGAGGTGTTTGGAAATGTGATGAAACACTGTCTCGAGTGTTTGATATATCTTCTCAATCGAAACTAAAACTACGGAGAAAACGAAGAAATAAATCGTAAAAATCTATGCTAATTAAGATCACATTTCCAAACCACGGTTACGGTTCTGATTCCCTTTATTTTAATGTGATGAATTATTAATGAGTTTGAGAAGATTTGATAAGCTTCGGCCACAGAGGCATTAAGCTTACTCGATGAGGATGAAAGTTGATAGTGAACAAAAAACTCTCGGATCCCTGTGTTTATCAAAATTCTCAGGGAAAATTACCAAGTAATACTGAAAACGCGGACTACATTTTTAAATTGAATTAAGATTTTTAATTAATTAACCTTAACTTTAGAATGAGTTGCACGTGTCTGATAAATTAAACGAAAAACTGCAAACCAGACTCAACTCAAAACCGTACAAAGTTAATAATCAACAAGAAAATTTTGGATACCTGTGTTTAAAAAAATTCTCGGGAAAAATTTACCTTTGCAAATATAATACTCAAAACGCGCAATACGTTTTTGTATTGAATTAAGATTCTTAATTAATTAATTAACCTTAGCTTAGAGTAAGTTTCTGATAAATTTATAATGGAAAACTGCGAACTAGGTCTAACAATGTAAATAATTAATGTTGATTCTAGAAAGTAACACCGACTCTCCTGCAGCAGAGTGTTTTTAAGCAGAAATCATTTTGGAGTACTTACAATATCATAGCATGGACATCTGTGAGCTAGGATAGCCTGTTTGGCGGATCACTGTTAATCAATGCGTGTTTGTTTCTATTTTCTTATTTTACTTTGCCTGTATTATGCCACTTCAAAAGTTTAATTGAAGCCCCCAAATGCTTAAGTATGCATTACACAATGGAGAAAGAGAATTATTAATAGTTGCTGCAAAATTGCTTAGAGTAAGGGCCACATACATGGAAAATTTTAGCCTGGAAGGCGAGCTGGAATTTTGTTCGGATCTCCATGGTGACGGGGTTGAAATTTCAGCTACACTGGACCTTTTTCATGGCCGCCATTTTGTTGTGTTGGAAACAGCATCACAGCGCATGCCCAAGCTCCCTCTTCCCTTCATGGCTAAAATTGGAATGCTATTACATGAGGTTTCTCAGCCCTTCATTCCAGGCTTAAATTTCCAGCCAAGATTGACGCTAGAAAACGGCCCGAGCTAAGACTCCCATCGTGTAAACGTTTTAAACTGATTTGCTTTGGAAGCCGAGATGAAATCTCAGCCCGTGGCTGAAACTCGTCATCCACTAGTAAATATTGTAACAGGAGCATTTGCCTCTGTTAAGCAACACATCTCCTTGCGCTCATTTTTAGAGAGGCAGTTCATTTTTGTTTAACCTCAATACATTTTTGTTCGTTTCCGACAGATTGGTGCGTACATTCATGCAGAAGACGCATATTTTGGAGTGCATACAAAGTTAAAACTCGCATTTTTTCGAGTTTCCATTTCAAAACGATACTGGATTCAAAGGAGTTAAAGCGTTGAACAAAGAATCAAGCACCACTTCCTAATCACACTGTACAAGAAATCTGATATTTTTCCACCAGAGACAGGAAAATGTCGAACTTTACTCTGTCGAATACGTCGCTAGAACAAGAGAATTACAGTTCATACCTTACCACACTGTACATATCAGCCTTTCTTCTCTCCTTCTTGACGCCTATTACCGTGGTGAGCAATTCGCTCCTCCTTGTTGCCATTTACAAGGATCCATTCAAATCGTTCCGTACTCCAGTCACCTACTTTATCATCAGTTTGGCATTTGTCGATCTGGTAACAGGGTTGATTGTGGAGCCAATCTTTGCAGCGTACTACTTTGCCTGTTATTTCTACCAGACCTTATTCCCTGGCAAATATCTCAATTACCTGTTTCAAGCGGGTGCGTTCATTTCCCTTGTCATGTTGAGTACGTCCTTTCTTTTGGTGCTGGCTTTAACAGTAACACAGTACATCGCGATTACCTACCCTCACAAGTACAGGAGATTTTTCACGAAGAAGCGTGTCGTAGGCTCCGTATCTTGTTGTTTCGTCTACTTCTCTATATTCAGCAGCTTGCAGTTCACCAAAATCCCAGCAGAAATCTTCATCAAAATTAATCTGCACCTCCATCCTACGGTGGTTGGTGTCCTGCTTACTGTGGCTCACGTTTACCTTTACAAATCTTTCCGAAAATTCGTACAGAAGTCTAAAATGATCCACCAACAAAGCAGAATCAGTCGACCAATCCGTCAGTCCCCTCACGTGGCACAAGGAAACAAGAACGAAACAAGGCATCAGAAGCAACTCACCGTAGTGGCGCTTCTCCTCGCTGCTCTCTTGTTATTTTCACTTTTCCCGCACATCCTAACATTTTACATCTACCTTTACAAGGATCCCATGTCATACGAGTTCCTGCTCAACATCAGTATTGCACTCCGCGTAAGCGACATGGTCATGTTTCTCAAGGTTGCCCTAGATGCTTACATCTATGCGTGGAGACACCCCAAGTACAGAAAAGCTGTGAAGGGCGCCATTTTGTGTTACACTAAACAAGCCACGAGAGAAAGAGAGACTGAGCAAGAGATGATAGCCACTGGATAAGACTGGATAATACTGACACCGATGACGCGTCTTGAAATGTTAATTAGCCTACAATTTTTACGTTTGTCAATTCCAATCCGTCTCAATCTTCCTCGTTCAAAGCCATCCTTGCTTCTTCTCATTTGATCAATTTATTGCTAGCCCTTTGGTGTTTTTCTGTCTTTGAAAACTATTATTAATTTTAACGTTTTCTGTGATTTGAAGGCAATTTTCTACACTACCAAAGACCCGGTAACAAGGGCTTTAATGCAAGGTAACAAGGCCTTTAATTTTAATTTTCCAAGTTTGAATCACAAAAGTTACGGAATTCGATAGTTTGTTAACTTAGTATTGGAGACTATATGTTTGTGCGAGCTCGAAACAAAAAAACAAAAATGAGGAGAAACAATGCTGTCCCAAACGGCATGTACTAATGAAAGCCAGGAACACCGGAACACCCCGGAACACCAGAAATACAATAAAATGCCATTAAATTTCTGGTGTTCCGGGGTGTTCCGGTGTTTCTGGTTTTAGTATATGCCGTCCCAAACTACAAAGAATCAAGAACAAAGGTAACACAATGTGACTACATTTGCATTCGGTACGCACCGAAAGACCCAAAAACAGGCTTCATTTTCAAATATCCTGATAAAAACACGAGGGAGAGTAACATGAGAGAACAGAATATGTTGACCATTCGCTGCGCCTGGCCCTTACAAAAAAAGCTAAGGGCTAACAATCGAAACAGCAGCTCCAGAGATTTGTCTACCTTTATCAACTTCCATTTGATAATCAATGTTTCGCTTGCAAGTCGACCCAGCGCAACAGTTTCTTTAGAAACTAATAACTTTGTTTATATTACTTACTGGAAGAAAACGTGAGGTTTCCTTTCTAAAAGATAGAGTGAGAAATAGCAGCCAATTAGCACCCAATTACAGCCTTATTATATGTCCTTCATTTAATTACAATATATACTCTGTAAAAGTTCATGTTAGTCTTGTTCTCTGGAACTGACACCTGCCCTATGTAATATAACTTTCAAAGACAAAGAAAATAACGCTTTCTCTTTACTCCCAAGAGAAAAATGGCTAAATATTAGTTATTATGTTATAGCCTTCTCTAAACAAACATTCGCAAGTTACAATCTAAGCGGTTATAGTTCATTGAGTTTGAGGTTGTTGTCTGCTGCAGTTGTGAGATTTTCTTTCATGCTCTGTACTTGGGTGAACAGCTTTTCTAGATTCTGTTCCAAGCCCTCGAGTTGACTCATAGTGACATTTACTCGAAGGAAATTTACATCAGACGCAGTTCTCTGGCTTTTCAAATCTAAGGATATAATAAAATACAGCAGGTGAACTTGAATGTTTGTATCATAATAGCACACTAATTTAAATCGCTTTAATATAAAACAGTATGACACGTCAAGGAGGAATTTAGCATGGCGGGTCATAGTCCATTTAGCTGAAAAAATGCTTTATTCCCAAAATGAATAACTTGAGATAATTAAGACCAATTTTCGTTTAAAATTTGCCGATTAGTTGTTCATGTTAAGGGAATCTGTAGTTTTGTCTATAATAAAAACGATAGATACCCATATTCGTTGTTGTTGATGCCTAAATTCCACATTTTACCGGACAAGGGAGAGATAACATTTAATAGAAATTAAAATTGAAATAAAGACAAGCGCATACTTTCGCTTTTAAATTTCATGCGCGGAACAGCAATCGTGGAGTTTACAGTTATATGGTTGGCGACATTGTTAAGGAATAGAAAAATGAAAGTACTTGATAATCTTATCCATTTTTTGTTAATATTAAATGACATATATTTTTGTCAGCTGAAATGTGGAATAGTGAAGGTTTCCTGTTTAATAGATGTTGACGACCTTGTGATGTACTTACTTAGGACTGGCTTACATAGTCGCTCTCCGGATTTCCTAATGAAAACGTCCACCAAGATGCCGAGGAGAAATAGGCCAAGGAAAACGCCCATGATGATAAGCAAGAAAATACTCGTTTCTTTAGAATGTCCTGACAAAAGACCCTCTATATCCTTGGATGGTTTGAAAGACTACGAGAAATGAAAACTTGTGATCGTTAAGACTACGAAAAATAAAAACCCGTGATCGAAACTAGAAACAAATAGTAATTTATTTCAATTTTTTATAACTGGACCTTGTCCATTTGTTTTAAAGGAGCTACGCCAGGGTTTGTGAACTCAGCCTAAATTTTTCAAATTGGTTGTTGGTAATCCGTCTCGATCTTCTCCATCCTAAGCCATCCTTGTTCCAGTTTTGTTTAGTATCACCTCTCTGGTGGTTTTCTTTCTTAGTAAACTATTTTTTGGAGGTTTCCTACGTTATAAGGGTAATTCGGTTCGTCACAAAAATGACTCAAAATGATACCTTAAAAAGGACAATATTTTAATATTGAAATAGAAACTGTTTATAGATGTTTTTGCGGGCGGATGGCCAAGATCGAGATTGATGCCAACCTGAAAAGTCGGGCCAATGCTTTCAAGTTTTCGCAAGTCAGTAGTAACATATTTTGCCTCGTCTTTCTGTTTTGAATTCACTTGATGTTATATAAGTAGTGATTTCGAAACGATTTCAGTATTGACGAGGCGTTAGAAGTTTAAATATAGTTAATTCTGACCAAAAATCATGACAAACTCTGTGATACTTTCCCTTTAATGTTGAATATAACGTCAAGCAGTTGTTACAGCCAAAAGAGGAAAGACAATACCTTTAAAGGAGTGGTGTATTCTTTGACGAGAGAGTAAATCAAAGGATTCTCCAGACGACGTCGAAAGCAAAAGTTTTTTTGCAAGAAGTTGCAAGTGGTGTTTCGTTTAAAAGCCATTTTGTAGGAAATTTCTTCCGAGACAGTGTCGAACACTCGCAAGTTATCATCATCGTCATCATCGACTTTATCTTTGTAGTAGTAGAAGGCTCGGAGTCTCTCCATAAAAATTCCCTCCACATTTTTATTGATCAGATCTTTATGCATGTCTTCAAATTCTTCGTACTCTGAAAAGAGACAAGGTTTGTGTAAAATACAAAGGAAAGTATCTTTCCCAAGAACACAACGCAGTGTCCCGGCCTGCAGTGCCCGAACAAGTACCGCACCCGATCCGAAGTCCACAGCAATGGCCATTACTCCACCGCGCCTTCTGTCCCCTATATGTCCGACAGTACTCACCATGAGGTGATGCCCCCAAATAAGTTGCTTCGTCCTCTGCATTGCTATCGTGGAATACGGCCACCTAAAATAAATGTAGAAGAGTTTAGAAAATAAAAAATGATATTATTATTTTTTCAAAGCTCTTTAAATCGTGATGTTTGACGATTGAGCTTCGTGTCATTGCTCACCTCTAGTCCTTCAAATGCATTGGTGTACTCCGGCGATGAACTGTGAGTGAGAGCAGACGTAACAGTGGCCGTAAACATGGTGATGACAATCACGCCAAGAAGAATCCACAAAACACCAAACAGGCGCCCAAATAGCGACCTTGGAGTTTTGTCTCCATATCTAAAAGTATATGTAACATAAAAAAACATTTTTTGTTATCGCGGATAAATCACTTTCCAGTTTTCCGGTTCTTCATTTACATACCCAACGGTTGTCATGCTAATGAAAGCCCACCAGAATCCTTCGTAAGAGCCTTTTGTAAAGGACAAGGGGAATTCTTCGTTCTTTACATGAAACTCCTGCGAAATAAAGAAAACAATTTCACAGCTGGAGCGGGCATATTAAATTATAACTGAGAAAAAACCAAGGCGAAGGGCAAACTAATAAAGACAAAATCCATGGCGATACACGAAGATATCAATGATGTCGAAGAGAAAAGCTCTTAGGGGATATTCCTTTGGGAATTAAAGTGATAAGTTTGTTCAGTGATGCCGTTTTATTTAATTTTTTTCACTTAATGTAACTTCTTTCAGGGGCGGATCTAGGCGAAGGATGCAGGGCGTGTGCACCCCTCCCTGAGATGACCCGCGACTTTCTAGTATAACTAGTATTCTGCTTACGTCATTCGTCAATTACGTCATTCCTTAGCTTGAATGATTGTCGTTCTCAAATAAATAATTGTGTTCATTTTGAACCTACCTCGAGTGAATGCTTAACTTTTTTGCTCTAGGGAGGGAGTGCCAAAACAGAAAACTGGAAAAAAGATATTTTTATTTCATTTTAAAAACTACTGTAAAAAGAGAACAAATGAAAAGTACTAATTGAGAGCTTTCAATGCGAGGTAACACCTCGTATGCAAATTAAATATGAAAGTCGATGCCACCTTGGACAGCATATCCCTTGGCAGGACAATATATATTGCATAACAGCATCCCTTGAAATGCATGGTAAAAAACTAGAGTTAGTTTTACGCCCAAAATTATGCCACACTTGTTTCCTAGAAGTATCAGAATCTGCGAACAAGAGGGTCAATAATTTCAGAAGCTGACGTTTTTACAATATATAACTTCAACATACCAATGCCCAAATAAAAATCCCAGCGATTCCAGCTAGAAGGAAAGTCAGAACAAATATGGGCCACGAATCGTAGAGCGAGTCCAGCACCAGACTCCTCGCTTTCGCATTATACTGACTGATGAGGCCAATAAGTACATACCCATGTGATTTGACAATATCGTGAAAAGTGTATTCAATGCCAGAAAACGTTAAACGCGTTTCCAGTTTTGCTGTAACAGGGAATATAATATCAGCTTTCATGAGAGCCTTGTCGAATGCGTCGGTTTCGGTGCCATCGTCGATGTCATTGAGTAAGATCAAATTGACGCCACCGTTGCCGTTGCCTTGACAACACTGCTCAAAACTTTTAACAATGTAGTCAAACACAATACCACGAATGGAAGTTTGACCGTTACCCTCATTTTCGAATATAACATAAGGAGGAAATGATAGCATCACCACGGGAACGTTTCCAGTTGGACATCCCGTCGGGTCTTGCATGCTGAAGGTGGTGTTATCCGGACAATCATCGCTGGCATGTATGTAACGCATCATTGTTAAGGTGAGTACAGTGATAATCCAATGTATATTTCTTATGTAAGTCACCATTTTAGACGCCAGAGCTTGAAATCAAACTAAAGAAGGCAAGTACGTAATGGTTAAAAGGGTATTGTCACGCTATTTTAGCAACACTTTAAAAAGCTCAAATTAAGGAAAACCAAAACTAACACTATATTAATTCACTGAAACCATTTACACACGTCTGTTGTTACAGATGGCGAGGATGGAACTGGATTAAAATTAAAAAATGCCAATTTCCTTTGTAATTCTCAAGATAGAACTATTGTTCAACGTACGTCTGCAAAAACATGCTTATACACATACAATATAATTAATTCTGTCAAAATTATTTAATTAAAAAATTGTTTGTATTAGAAAAAGTCAAATAAACGACAAGTGTTTAATGTTTTAACTTCCAAAGTGGCAAACTAAACGAATGGGTTTCCCTTGGAGATTTCTCAAGGATAATTAAGTGGCATTGAAAAGAAAACATTAACGGAGAAAAGTTGGCTCTCTCCCTACTTTCAAAACGAGCGTCCCTCCACCCGTGGTAACCATGCCCCCGCGCCAAGATTCAAGATGCAGGATTCAGGATTCAATTTATTTACACTATCCAAAGCATTTATACGATATTTATATTATAAATACATAAAAATACGAAGAGTGAAGTTAGGCCCTAATGAAGTTAATAGGTGCGCGGTGTCCAAAGGAGCAGAGTTTTCTAGTTGGACACCGCCATAGCTGAGTAAATAAATAATGGCAGCATAAACATAAATACAATTAATTAGCTGAACGATTAATATTAATTAAGTAGGGCAAGTAAAATAAGGTGAGGTGAAATTTTAACGCCTACTCTGCGTTTTCCATGTCAACGGTTCGCTGGTATTTATAAAATGTATGGGAAGTTCTCTCGCCTAAGTTGGCTCAATATAGAGAGTGACCCTTTTACCAGGGACCTTCTTTCTCCATATAAACAGGCCCTAACGTGTCATTTTTAAACAAGCCTGTTAAAATAACAAGCAAGCTCGACAGTCTTAATTATTCTAAGCTCAGCTGCTGTTCAAACTATATATTTGACTTTGTCTTGGTAGAATTTGTTTTACTTTCCTGCTGTGAAGAGAAGTAAGTCGTTAATTATTAAAATTTGATAAAATAATCGTGGGTGTTTTCCTCGTTAAATCATGCCGAAAATATGTTTGAGAATAATTAAAGGACACTATCACTGGGATTTTAGGGCATGTTTGATCACAGCTAAGTCAAAATTATGACTATTAGGAAGTATCTTAGGTCCTTCGCTAGATTCACATAGCAAGTGAATAAATTAATTATTCAAGAGAGAGCAAAGTGTAATTACTTTTTAGCAATCTATCCAAGGCAAAAGGTGTAAAATATTACAACTGTTATACAATTTGCAATCAAAACCAAACTTGTGAGCCTGAAAATTTCACTTTTGTAACTTCATTGGCTTGTACAATCATTTCAACAAAGCTAGAGCGTTATGGAAGTTGTAGATTAGCCTTTAATCGGGTTTTGGGCAGTGCCCCGTTTATGTAGGAACCTCTGACTTTCCGACACTTGCAAATTACTTCACCTTGACCGGCGGCACTGTTTATGTGGATAGTACAATGTTTGATTGTAAAAGCTCATTTTTCTACTGTTACTAGCCTCCTATAAAGGACTTTTAGACTTACTACAAGTGATCTTAAAACATGTGATCAAGTAAATTAGGCAAATTAAGTCAAAGAAATATCTTCGTTTTCGCAGCGCCTTGTCACAAGCGATGGCCTTGTGATGCCCCGATAAGGAAACAGTCCTTTGGCCACGTTCCTGATGTAAATTATATTTCCGTCTTGTGTACGTTTTGCACTTTGAAGGCCGCTTTGAAAGATAATGCCAACTTCCAAAACCTCCGCCTATGTTTACATGTAATTTCAGACCGAATTATTTATTCTCTTTTTTATTGTTTTTTATTTTTATTTATTACTGTTTCACAACGGTAACTTGGTACGTACAACAAAATATTACCTGTTTCGTTAGCAAAGCTTATACCTCAACATCACCTTCATCAGTCATGTACTCTTACGTAAAGACAATTGAGATAACTTTAGTGCTTCTTAAATTGAGCTACGTACAATCCTTTAATTTGCAGAGTTGGTCGTTATGAGTTGCAATCCGGCGTCTTTAAAATGCAAAATACAGCTCCCGCATGCAGATGTCCATACGTCACACGCATGAGTACGGCTACCCTGACATGCTTTGTACAGCACAACAGCACACCTCAATTTAGGTACAATTTCAGGCCTTATAAGTAATATTTAAACTCCTTGTCACCTCAAAATTAACTGACTAAACTATTTCATTTTTCAATTATATTACGGAATTATGAAAAGAAGCTTTCGTTGACATTGATGATGTACACACTGAAGTTTACAACATATACTTACACTGCATTTAAACTCAGAAGAATATGGCGTTTCTTTCAAGCTGGGAATAGAAAGTTTGATAGACATTTCACGTTCCAACCGTTAATCTGCGAGGGCAGGCGCTTTACATTTGCCACATTAAATATTCCATTCTTGATTAGTAAGCCAAGAGTTGAAAATGTATTCAGTCTTACCTCGCTTTCCCCAATATTATGACTTTGAAGGTTTTGTGAAGAATTTTGTGTGCTAAATTTCCATAGAACTTACATTTCTTTGAAAATGACACTCTGTTATTACTCTTCGTGAAGATCGGTCCAACTTCTTATTAATGAGCGAGGAAAGTTTTAAATTCGAGAGCTTCGACAGCTCAGATCACAGCAAGACTTTGTGCAAATAGAAAACCCTTAAGGTAATTCCATTGTATTGAATTGCACACCCTTGCTGTGCATAATTTTGGCCTTATAAAAAGCGCGCCTACAACAATAAGGCGCCTTTTTTGTGACTCATCTCTCCTGAGAGACACATGGTCGTTTATTTTAAACAAGAGTAAGGCATATTGAGCTTTATTTTCCACATGTTTTAGTTTAGCAATCACCTTTGTTCGCCATGCACAGAGACCATTTAGAAAAAAATGATTATAATCACTGAAAATGTGAATAAAATATCTCCTACTGCCCCTTCAAATGTTTATTTTTCATTTTCGCTCATATTTAATTTAGAGTCGTCATTTGTTGTACTTTAATTACAATTTTTATTTTAAATATAAACTCGTAATAAGCTGTAAACTGCTTTGGATAAAAGCCGAAGTAAGGGGAAATTTGCATAAAGTTTCGTCTTTGAACTGATTTACATAATAATCTGAAGCTTAAAATTAAATAAAACAATCAAAAAGCTAGGATTCCCAAATATACTTCTTTTTTCAGTCACCAAATTCTTAAAATTTCTTAATTCTTAAAATCGTTGCTAATACACTCCGTTACTAATACACTCCGTTGAATTTTAAATTATGCTTGAATTTATGTGATTAATTTAATTAATTTTAATTTATGTGCTCTGCAGTCTATCTGAAATATTCCTATACCATTTTCCCCATATTTTATGATCTGGTTCAGCTCTGTTTTCGTTTCTTAGTGCTACAGCTAAAAATACTATTTCTCGAGAACTGACACTGCTTGTCACCACAGTAACTGTGACAAATATATGTGTATTTTTCTCATTAAATATTAACTTGCGGTAATTTTAAGAAATTGTCTTTAACCATTCAAATACTTGTGTGAATATTTAAACGAAATCGTGTCTTTATAAATCTCACGAAACTTCGAGTTACGATTTGACCAACCACCATTTTGCTGTTTTTGTCCAATCCATGGCTTCTGACTTTCTTTCCCTTCGGGTCATTAGTAAATTTCTTTCAACTGAAAGAACTGATCCAACTCCGTGGTGCTTGCCAAACTCTGCGTTTCCGTCAAGGAAATATCTACTCAGTTCTGCTTGAAAAGTTTCTGGACATTGAATACTCGTAATGAACATGAACATGAACTTTATTTAACCTCGAATTTTAGAGTAGCCTGAGAGACTTATATCTTCGAGAACTAAAAAGAGAAAATCTATTTATATACACAAAAATCTAAATGCATCCATAAAATAAATCTATTTACATGCATAAATATGCTAATTGTTGAATACGTCGTTAAATCTAAAAAGAGATCGCTTTTAGGAGTCTTCCAAAACCAGATAAAGTAGACTCAGATCTTACATTATTAGGTAGGGAGTTCCAGTTCTTAGATGCAAAGTAACGAAAATAATTGAGGCCATACGTAGTAGTAACCGGTTTACATAGTGATAAAATATCCGTTCTTCTGAAGGAATATTCAGACTGACGCAAAATAAACATGTCTTTGGCATTTAGGAAAACTGTCATAGTTAACTTTCAAGCATTTGTAGATAGTAATTAACATATTTTGTATCCTTCGATTGTACAGAGTTGCTACTTCAGATTTATACAGTAACTGCTGGTAAGAGGAAACCTGATGATATACAAAGCTCTTACCTTCAAGCACAGCCTCTTTTTCAGTAGTAGGAATTTTTACTCCTTGCCTAATTTCCTTTATTCTTTAAAAATCATCAAGAGAACAAGTATGCCAAGCAGAGATGTGACTAGAATAAAACATTAAGGATTAGTTTTATTTCTTTGTTTCCACTAATTCTCAAAGATGAAAGGACTTAATTTACCACCACTTAAGGTTTTTGAAAGAAGTCTGCCTTCACTAATTGCTGTCTAATGTAAAGTCATTTTTTGTGTTTCTGATTGATTAAACTATACTAAATAAGGAACAGATAACAATATCGCTTTGGTCATGGAAATTGTCATGAGAATAGAAAAAAAATAGCTTGGTAATAGTAATACGTCAGGAATTAATAAGTACATATATGACGAAACATAAATCGAAAACGAGTTACTTTATCTCGCCTTTTCGTGTGCCCTCTGTAACAAGCTATCAGTTTCTAAGAAATTAGACCCTCAGAAACATTTTGCGCCTTTCAGTGTAGGTAACACAGAAACCTAATAGAACGCGCGTTCGACCAGGAGTCCTGTGTGTTGTGTTTTTGGTCAAAAGTAATTTACTCTGACAGTGCCTCCCTCCACACAGGATAAACGAACAGGTTCCGTCGAAATGACAAGCAGCAAATGCAGGGGGATTGGTAAACCGGAGCTGGCATGAGGAATGACAAACGTTGCCAGATAATTGAATAACGAAATGTTCTATAACCAACGCAAAAAATTTTAACATTTATCCTTCTGTCCAACTTAGCGCTACATGACGCAAATTGCTATTTATATAAGACATTAAACATTTAGTGTACATTTTACGAGTTTCTAAACGCATTTCTGAGTGGGACAATGTAAATGTTATTATGAGAGAGCATGCGCGCAAGCAAATATGAATATTGTCTTTCACCTTAATTACTTAAGACCCTTGCCACAAATCTAGCACTTGGTGGTCAAGGCCAAGATCCCAATTCTTTCATATGAGAAACTGCTTTTAATCAGCCTGCAATTTAACTATATAATTCGTGGTGCCCCAAGGTTTTAGAAAATAAATATTATATTTTAAAGCACAGAGGAGGTGAGATGTCTTGATACAGTTTCAGTATAATTAAATTTCAATTGGTAATGCACAGTTGCTGTCTTATTGGAGGCCGAGACAGAGGTCGCGACACGCGTTGGGACACGTTGCTGCAACTATTCACCTCTTCTGGCGCGGTGAATTTTTGTTAGAATCTTTCGCAGCGCGAAAAACGAGAATTAAGGAAAATTACATTAAAGCTTCAAAATTTACGCTATTAATTAAAGTCCATTAAAGGTCGTTAAACCCGCATTTACGCTACTGTGTGTAAAGTTGATGTAAAGGTAACGTAAAAATGAAATTTAAGAAATTTTACGCCATCTTTAAGTTTGCTTAAGAAAGTCTCATTACGCAAGCTTTGAATGTGAGTGTAAAGCTGATGTAAATGTCAGCTTTATAAAACTTAAAGGTGGCGTAAATCTGCGACACAGTTTTGTCGCTACCATCACTCGAACTTGTTTTAGACGCAGTACACACACACACACACAGAGCGGCGTGTTGCACAGACCAATGTAGCCTAGTGTGCATGTCCTTTTCCTAAAAGCAAGATGTATATTGAAGAACAAACTATTTCTTTAGAAGGGCTTTCTGCCCTTTTGAAATTTGTTTGCTAATAGCAGACATAGCAGGTACTCCACCTTGAAATATTTCAACCCATCTGCCACAATTTTAAAATGTCAACAATGCGTTTTGGTAACTTTGTTTTGGTGAAATTAGGAGTGGCGAATGGTAAATTGGAGACTGTGAGATGGTGAGACTAGCATTTTTCTTTACGAAATTAACCGAGACTTTCTGAGTTATTTTATTGTGAGACCGGGATTGAGACAGTAAAAGGGTTTTACAAAAACGATTTCCCTTCTTCGCACGTTTTCCTGCTCCTATCGAGGTGCTGCCAACTTCAATACAATACATTATAAATTATAGAACATTCGATAAGATAATAACCAATTCATCTTCCACCCTTTATAATTATTCACCCACATAGGCTTTGCATTTTTCCCTATTTTTAATAATTGCATACATTTATTTGATCATTTAGCCACACTGATAGCAATAGAAATTTAATTAAATTTTGCAGGTCAAAACAGTCAAACCCTAATTGTTGTTAAAGCGTCCTCAATATGCAGGAAAAGTATATATAAATATATTCAGTAAAAATAGACAATTAAAAGAATTTCCTTGCACTAGCTAGCTTGCTTTTTTGAAAAGTAAAAGTATCCAACGGAGATTAATTTTTCTTTAGGCTTTAAAACTTGGTGCGTTTTCCCTATTTGATTATTGATATCAATTTGGATACCGATTTCACGTACCAGAACGAAAAGTCGCCATGATTTGCGGAAGAGCTGCGTCTGTTTTCGGAATATTAGTGATAATATTCCTTGTCCCGGAACCGACGTCAACAAACCAGCGAAGACTAAAGAAAGTAAGATTAGTTTTCGTATTGAATTTATTTATTAGGTAGGCCTGGCTGCAGCATCAGTTATCTGTTAGGGAAGCAGATCTGGACTGACTGACTGACCGAGTTCAAGTTCCGTTCAAAAATAGCTCATTTCGTTCGCGAGAAGAAAACCGTACTCTCTTAATAGGTAGCAATAGAAATGTTCTGTCACTGTAGCTGCTGTTAAAAGAATGAATATCACTCTCCGACTTGATAGTCCAAGTGGCAACTCCTTGAAATCTCTATCACAGATTGCCCTATAGATACATTCAATATTACGGGGGGAAATTGTATTGACGAAAAACACTCGTTTTTCTTTTTCAAAATGGCACAATAAAGGTGGATTTCCTCTGTCGCGTAAATAAAATTATAGATGATGTATGGAAAACTTGCGTACACGTTTACGCAAGCCGTTCATACGTTGTCTCTAAATTTTTTTACGCACGTAAACGCACGTAAAAAACACGCTACAGTGGAAATCCGCCTTAATTTCGTTAGTTGTACCTTACATTTCACACCACCATCTTCTTTTCACATTAAATTCCAATAATTTGTATAAATAAAACTAATGGTATAATTTAAAGGATAATATCATGGATGACCAATTACTCCTTAATTTTGGCACGAAATTTCAGCGTTGATTTGAAATTTCACAAGTGAAATTATAAAATTGCCATGCCAACGTTTGACACGAAATTTCTCGATACAATAAACAAGTCAAAAATCCACGATTGTGAGCGTAATTTGTCACCTATGATATTAAAAGATAATCAAATTGTATCCTCATAAAATAAGGAAATAACTTCACTTTGCGTTTTGTCAAAACTCCAATAATTTCCCTCGCCTAAAGGCTCGTGAAATTATAAGAACTTTGGAAAAACGCGCGTGAAATTAATACCTTATTTCACTCGTCACCAGACAGCAAGTATGGAAAAAAATTTGCAATGCCGTAGAAATTCAAGAATCGCCTGAAAAAACTCCTCCTTTGCAACTCATTGAAAGGGCTGTAAACTCGGGCTGTTTTTCCTGTGTTGCAATGGGTTCTGTATGTTGGCAATTGATGGATAGAAATATTTATCTACTAAGAGATGGTTGTCTTTGAATTTGGACGCGAGTACTTTCTCTAATCTTACATAGATCATTTTTAGTTTGGTTATTTTGTCATCCATGTCATGCTTGTTGACGAAAACTTGAAGAAAATAAGTACAGCAAACGATCATATTTCTAAGTTCCAAATTTTGATAAACCTGCAAGTCAAAATGATTGCAATGTCAACATCAATCGTGGTTAATCGTTTTCAATGCCAACGACGACTGATGTACGGACCACTATCATTTTTATATTTCAAAGGGAAACCAATTTACAAAATTGTGAAACTCAAGAACCGGGTTTTTTTTCCTACAGAAAATAAAAAGTCCAGGAGTGTACAACGTCTTTTGGGTAAGTTTTCCCTAAACATATTTAATCAAGATTGCTCTCGTTGATCAGTCTCGTTTAACGTTTCCAACTCTATAATTTTCCCCCACGCAGGCGTTACTAGGCGATTGCGTGGAAGTGTAACGCAATCCCTCCAATACCATGACGTAAGGGAGGGGGCCACCTTCCCCGGCCCGTACGCCTAAGGACAAGACGAGAGAGAATACACAGGCATTTGCAATGAAATGTCGTCATTAGTTCAGAAAAAAATAATTTGTTCTAAAGAAAAGCATTTTATGGCTTTTAATTTATTAACTGTTTTCTATCGTTGTTTTATTTCAGAATGTAAAGAAGGTAAGTTATACCTAGCTTATTAGTCCTTTAACATTTATATCTTGTAATTTTGGAATTTTTAGCATTTATATCTTGTAATTCTTACACGGCATGTCTGAAAACCAGCTTGCTGAGCCATTTACCAGCTGTTGAATCTCTTTACGGTGGCCAATTGACATTATCAACCCAGTTGATAAAACCAAATTATATTGTTATACTTCCCACCGACGCAGCACCACAGTTTCTTTAGAAACTTACCCCCTCTATTGATTGATTGATTGATTGTTTTATTGATTGAGGTAAAGATCAATTTCTTTTCTTTGCATGATATAGATAGTACTGCTTTTGGTGTTAAGGGCTGATCTCAAGTGAAATGATTTCCCGTTTCCTCAGCTGCTAGTTAAAATCAATAGGGGCTTGCAAAAAATACATCTCAGAAAAACGTGCGTTATCCGCAAATGCAAAGATGTATTAAATTTATGATTAACGCTTTTCGATAGAAAATACAGTCCTGTCCATACTTACAATTATTATATACGTCATTTTAGAGCGATATTCAGTGTCATAAAACAAAAACCTTGGCCGATCACAAAGGACGGAGACAATCGAAATTCTAAGTACGTACACAAAGCGTGGGAAACGTACGCACACGAGTCACGATTGGTTTTGGTTTTACTGCTGATCGGCTGAAAAAGTAGCACGAGATTTTTAAACCAATCACCGAGCGTGGTAAACGCAAAACCGAAGCAGTTCGCTAATTACTTTCGACACTCAGTTGAAAACCGCGCTATCTTACGTAATGTAAGGAAATGTTGCGTTACTTCGTTACGATACGTTCCGTTTACATCATGTCACGCTATGTTGTGTTACGCTATGTTATGCTATGCTATGCTATGCTATGCTTTTTTGTGTTGTAAACAGTTAGGTTTCTCTTGTTTTTTTACATTGTTTTAGGACGACCTTAATTATCAAACACCTGGAGATTACGGCTCAGTCTTTGTGGTATGTTTGTTTCATGAGATACATCAGGAGCCCACGAGAAGGAGCCTCCATTCGTACTTTGCCCTTGAGTCAACCCTGTCCCGTATCTTTTTATTTTTAGAACAGTCAGCTTTCACATGTTTGGCTATTACAAAAACACCCGCGAAAGAACAGTGAGCTCTCACATGGTTGGCTATAACAAAAACACCCGCGAAAACCACCGTGGGAAATGCTTCTAAAAATAAAAAGATACGGGACAGGGTTGACTCAGATGGTCAGTATGGGAGATGGAGGCTCCTTCTCATGGGCTCCTGGATACATTTAGTAACGAGTCTAATATGCTACCAAGTGCCAAGCTAATTTCACTTGCCACAATATGCGTGTACGATAGGTGTTTGTTTTATCTTTTTTGAGTTTACACATCAAAAATTAAATTTAACCAAGCGACTGCAATTGATTAAATGGTTGGTTCACAGTGGTTCCCCATACATGTAGGAGACTATGCATGCATAGGCGTACGAGGCGGTGGGTGGGGAAGGGGGGGGGGGAGACTGCAGCTCCCAGTTTCGAAAATCATCGACATTTTTCGGGCAAAACTCTCAGGATTCGGGCGACAGCAGTTGCATCTTTGGGGCTGCAGTACACCGGTTTAATGCTAACACAAGTCCGAAGTCGCCCGTACGCCTTTGTGCATGCGCATATGATGGTTACTCTACCCGCCATGGAAACAGTCCATTTGGCAAAATCCCGAGCAAGAAAGAACAATCACAACACGCGGATTACCTCAAGACTAAATTGCCATATAAAGGTTTATTTTGTTAGGTAATGCCTCTAATACGTTACAGTAACCAAGTGCTAGTTAATTCCAGGCGTCATGTGCAACCCTAAACTTTTTTCAGAACAACGACACCGACGCCACCACCACCACCACCGACACCAACAGCAACAACCATGGTCAAGGCACGGTAAGAAATGACAGCTAGTTTCCTGGAGTAAAAAATAATATTTCTGTTCAGCTTGGGGTTACTTTTTCATTTGGAATTTGTGTTTTCGACAGTTATCTCAGCATAATTTATCATTGACTCGTGCCAGGGGCACTCTCACTCTGGTGTTACCGTATAAGAGAAGTAGTAGAAGAATTCACTTGTCATTCGAGGTGTCAACAAAACACTCGCAAAGGAAGCATTTGAGGCCTAACCTATAGATTCATTCATTCCGATTCATTTTTTTTGTCCGTCTTTTTTTTTGTTTATTTATTTTTAGCGCTGATTTTTCTTGTTGATGGTTGATTTCATTGATTGGTGAGGGCAAAATCCACTGCTGTCTAATAAGCAGATGTATGCATGGCTAGAAAAAAGAGTGGATGGGCTGTGTTGGTAAAGTGAATGGTAAATCCAACTGACCAGAACTCTTCTTGTAGCTGCTCCAATACGTTGCACCCCACTAACCACGCTTAACTACGTTTAAACATGAACAGGGAGGCAGCATAAAATCTTTATTGTCTGGAATTCGAAAATAATTCCTGTAAAAGAAAAACGCCAACTGAGTGTCTTGATGCCTAGGAACAAAGTTTACTTTTTCGGTTTGTTTCTTTGTTTGTCGTGCTGGGGAGAAAAGGAAGAAAGGTAATGGAAATTGAATCAGACTTAACTACAGGAAATTACGTTAAGTCGTTTAACTTAATGTTTATCCTAATTAAACCTTTTTTATCCCTTTTCATCAGCATCGCTCCAACAAAGATATGAAGAAACAAGTAATTAGGCGCTATGATTACTGACAGTTAGTAATGCGAAAACGGATGCTTTAATAAAGCATGAAACGCTACCTGTATATACTGATTAATTTTCAGAATGTAGGCTTGTGTAGAAATTAAGCTTGTCTGAAAATCTAGTTCTTTGTTTGTTTTGCATCAACATTACACAAACATATGCCATCGTGGCATGCGGAGTTACCATCTGAGCCTCACTTACCGACACTTCTGAAAAACGAGAGCGCGTCATAAGTTCGCATGTTTGGGCTAAAATCATCTTACAGATGGCTCATGTCTTCCCTTTCTGACGATGACCATTCTCGTCCCCAGAGGCCACGATCCTTTTGGTCAGCACCAAGAATCGAGGACTCTGGCCACCCCCAAATTATTAGCATGCGCAGAGTACTCATTCTGTAATTTTCCACCAATCAGATTTGTCAGATTTGACAAAGAGTCCGTGAATCGCGGACTTACGATTTTGGAAGCGGCCAAAAGTCGCGATTCTTGGTGCTGACCGGAGCGCGGCCTCTGGGGATGAGAATGGCCGATGACCACCTCGAGGGATCGTGACGTTATGCACATGCGCGTTATCAACTTACCTCGTTCCCAGGGTCTTTTCTTCAAGTTGTTAGACTTGACCACAGCTGCCTTTCACCCGTTGGATTGGATGATAGTCCATTGCAGTAGCCACCGGCATTTTTGTGAGGTGTTCTTAACAGGCTCATTATGAGTGCATCGTATCTCACCCAAAAATGCAACACAGCGAATCGAATCAAATCCACCCCAGGGAAGTTAGACGCACACATTGCAGGAAGTTACAAGAGCTAAAAGAGAGTGTGTAGAACTTTTTTTTATTTTTTCATACTTACAACACTGATACAGCCGCTTGTACAACTATTTACAATACAAGTATTCACAATAAAAGAAACAATCAAAGAAAGACATAAAAAGCAATAGCTCGCGGTGTCACTTACAATATTGGTTGAACGCAAGAAATAATTCAAAGCTCAATCCATCCATTGAAGAAAAACTTTTTGGCCTAACTGACGGTCCATACAATAAAGATTTAGCAAAGAAATTTAACTATACGATGCTATTCATGAGGTACTACATTTATTCTTGCAAATTACACGACAAACCAATTATTCTTAGGGATTTCGTAAACAAACTCTTACTCTAGAAAATAGGAAAAAACCATCCCAGCAAAATTGCATCACTCAATTTGATTTCCTTATCATTATGAAAATTACTAATGTCCTCCTAAAAAATTACTATTTGATTATTTTCAAATCCGGTCAGAACAAATTTACAATTTGAACCTTGACATAAGAACAGACGTAGCCCTTATGCATACCTTTAATTCCTCCCTCGAGTCCTTATGATAGTTTGTACGTGCATAAGTATGTTAATTCCAAACAGTTTCCTTTTCATAACAGTGTTTCTGTTGCTTTTTAACAAGAAAAATCTAGAAAGGTTATTCGATAAAGCGACCCCCTGCTGGCGTTGCATTGAAGTGATACTACGAACTGGCAAAATTGCCATACAGGGAGCCTATGAGCCCTTTGATTTCCAACTGTTTCAGTTTGTCTATACAGTATCAATTCATATACAATCGGATAGGTGATATGTATTCTTAACAAGTCATCTACCGGAAGGTAATTGTAATAAAACAAATTTGTTCAGTACCTAGGCTTCGTGAGTGAATTTGGTATCTCATACTTCGCAGTGAAATACGTTTACTGATTTAGGCGCTGTGTTTCCTCCTTCTTCCAAATTGGCAACACTATTCTTGAGCGACAGTTGAAGCAGAACTCCCTAGCTTAAAGAATAGATTATACCTCACAAGGTAATTGGGTTTCGTGGGCATACTGTTATCCTATTAGTAACAATAACTTCATATCAATATTTTTTGCACGAAAGGCGATTAGTTTTTCTTTGCCGTGGCTTGAAACCAGTACACGTGTGATTTAAATTATATATCTTCGGCAGCTGAAGAGTAAAATTACCCCCTCCTGCACACAAATAATTTAAGCAGTTTCTAAATGAAATTTTCTCATAAGGAGACTACTATTTTGTTGTTTTCAGTTGTTTCGCTTCAGGCAGCTAACTTATTAAAACTCAAAACTTCTTTCATCTTTTTGCCAGAACAAATTGGAAACCTGTTTTATCACGTCTAAATCATGTTTCGCGTGAAATTTTTGTCCATCAGTGAAATATTATTTCTCTTCTTGATGGTTCAGCCGGCATCGCCCCAACAGGTAAGCTGCATCCACACCAACCAAGCATTTTCAATTAAACCTGGTCATGAATTTTCGACCGGGTTCAAACGGTAGTGTTCTTTCATTTTTCCTAATTTCAAGTCGCCAAAGCAACTTCTATGGGAAGAAAATAATTTTAAACCGTGTTTAATTCAGTAACAGTGTCCAAACGTGTTTTAGCTTTGGTCAATGGGCTATATAAGTTCCTTAATTGCCAATTGCAGCGAAAAAACCTCCTAATCGTCTGTTTAAAATGCTACCAAATAAAGCAAGCGGAATATTCCAAAAACAAACAAACTCCCACAGAATTAATGCATATATATGTATACGTAGCGTCCATTTTCCAGTTGCGTTCGGTGCAAGATTTGCTTTATTTTTCCGATTAACCTTATCTTCGGTCTCGGTATATACTTGTCATAATTTTCGTGGAATATGTCCGGTGTACAAAACTTTTAATGGTTGTTCGTGGCTGGGGGTCTTATCGTCATTAAACTGTTATGGTCGTGGTTTGTAGAGAATTTCGCGATGAAATGCAATTCAATTAATTCGGAAAATAACTCAATTGAAAACGAGAATCGTAAATCACGGCAAAAGAAGACGCAATCGAAGTAAGTTGTTAAAATGAACAGTTCTTAAAACTTGAAAGCAACTGTTAGACAGTTTTGATAGGGGCTTAAACTAGAATATAATTTGGTTTTATCAACTGGGTTGATAATGCGAATTGGCCACCGTAAAGAGATTCGAGAGCTGACGTTTCGAGCGTTAGCCCTTCGTCGGAGCGAATCAAAGAATTGTGGCTCGTGTGTTGTTTATATATAGAAAAAGGAGCTTCACTATGGTTGCCTGGTAACGTGAAAACAACGGAATAAATTAGTTGAATGAAAAGCGTTCGTTGATACCGTGAGGATTAAGAGTGCCGATTTGTAAAATAAACTAGAAGTTTCAAAGAGACAAGTGTTGTATTAGCGTGCCAGTAACTGTCAAACTAAAATCGTTACTTTTAATTCTATTAACAGATTTCAGGGATCGTTCCCACTGATCCCACTCTCCCTGGCCAGTACGGTGATTTTTTTGGGCGGGTAAGTAACACTTAAGAGCGAATCTAAGACACGCGTGACCAGTCTGAGAGTTTTCCAATTTCAAACGAAAATTCAAATTCTTCTTTGTGACGTCACACATTTAAACCGAATGTTGGAGATTTCGCTTAAAATGTGTCTGAAAGTTTCGAATTATAAGTACAGGGTGTAGGTACAAAAAAAGGTCGAAAAATGAAAACAAAATCAACTACCTCATATTTCGACTAAAATTGGTAGTTTGGATTTGTCTATGATGAACTGACGACGTTAGAATTGAAATATAACTCAGACTTTTTCTCAGTTTTCCATTTCCACGCGTACGCAAATATCCTTTTGTTATTTAGCGGGTTACTTGGAAGAACGAAAATGTCAGGGAATCTATATCTCTTCTAAAGGGACCTTTACACGCTCAGTTGCGGCTTTTTCAGTACTTTAGACCCGATTCACACCAAAGCTTAAACACGTTTAATAGCAGATGATTGCTGACTTCAAATTTGGCACAATGAAAGCATACACTAGAACTTACTTGAATCTTACATAAGATTCAGTCTTTCAATCTTCTGATGCTGATTTTCAATTTTTTAAACCTGGTTTAATTAAACAAGTTTTGTTCGTGTGAATGCGGCATAAGACTCGAGCCAGTTATAACGACGCAAATACTTACATAAAATTTTCGCACTGTTTGCAAATTCTTATCTCTATCTATCTTACTGCAAACTATTTGCAGTATTTCCTGACCCTATTTGTCATCTTTAAGAAATATCACATACATATATCATGCTTTATATTGACTACTCATTTATTATTTTGCAAGAGGAGGGAAATAATTAAAAGACCAGTAGTGAAGGTGTTCGGGTACGTATAACTGACATTACAAAATAATATCCATTATTTGATTTGATCCACAATGTATTAATTTGATCTTCAATGTATTATTAAGGACGTTCGCGCTAATTGTTTGTGCGCATCGTTACTGCGCACGGAATTCGTCACGCCACGTCATCCATCGGGCGCGCGCGCTGAGAAAAAACAAAGGACCGGAAGCCGTTTCGTAGCTTTGCTGGTAGTTTATTGTCTTTCATGGGCGGTGACCCCTACTTTTTTCCATGAACTTATTTTATTTGCAATTCTCGGCAGATTGACAAAAAATGAACCAAAACTGATCAATGTGTGAAGTTTAAAAATTTTTAAGTTTTCTGACCACAGGATATTGAATCCTGCCATCTTGCGGCTGTTAGGCGAGTGGAAATGACAAAGAGCGTGGCGGCCATGTTGGATGACCAAACAAAAGAGGCTAATCAGAAATCTTTTGTTTCTGTCATCCAACACGCCGTCGATGACGTCACTTGCAAACCAAGAATAACGCACGTTAAATTACGATCACAACATTTTCATTAGCATTCCTTGATTTCACAACAACCACCACTTGTTGACAACAAAAATATTCCCGAAAATATTCTACCGGTTTAAAGACACCACTAAGAAAACTCCATCAACTGCTCTATAAAACGTATAGAGTCGAACTCTTTCTCCGGATCTGGCCACCATGTTGTCGTTGAAATTTGATTTTAATTTCATCCTTCTCACTCACCTAATGCTAATGAATGCGGAAGAACAGAAAGCACTTGTCCTGCGCCTTACGATATTCACGACTACCGCCCGAACGACCGCTTGGCAAGTTGTGAGGGCATGGTTCAGATATCATTTAAGAGAATGTATGCGAAGTAATTCGTTGCCAGCTTTCGTCGTAGAGTGTACAAAAAGTATTAAACACACCTCAGGTGGTATTTAGCAGCACAAGGCTTCTGTACATTGACTTATTTATACTCGTGTTTAATTTTTCAGCCGAGTTCCAGAATTTCTAATTCCCAAAATGGTAAGCAAGTTAGTTGTTATCATCGTATATCCCTTTATAGTGCCGTGACGTTCTAGTAATAAGTTATCAGTGTTTACAGGTCAGAACTGATACAGAGCTTTTTTTTAATTTCGCGCATGTGAGAATTCATTAGGAGTTATGTGAAATGTATCCTTTGGTAATCCAATTTTATTTTAGCTAGCTAGTCATGAAATTTCTCCTTATTTAACCCCCTTATCTAAAGCGTTTTCTTCTCATCGCGTGTATTTATAATGCACCTGTCAATGTTAAGACGGTGGGGGGGGGGGGGGGGGGCGTGCATAGGTCAGGGGGATTTGACAATAGTTATCGTCCCGTAGTGGGGACTTCTGACTGTTTTAATGGCCTGTAATTTCTGGCAACATTTTATTGAATTTTAGTTACTATTTTTGGCAATCCACAAATGCCCTGGGGTAGGGCATTTGAACAGAAAATCTCAGCTCAGTTAAAATGCCCCACCTTTGCCCGGTCTCCCCCGCCCACCGGCTTAACATTGATAGGTGAATAAAATAGATGTGCATGTTTTAGATTGGTATAGAATGTAGCGGAAATCAAATCAAGTTTATTTCGATTCTTTTTAGCGGCGACCAGAGCCACTCAGGTCGGGGCACTACAATCCAGCTTTGGTATGCTCATGTTTATAATATTTATCAAATTATAACAATTATTGCTTTTCACATATTAACGACATATTTGCATTAATTGCCAAACAATGTCTTAACAAGGTGTTTTTGGTTTTGTCTGGTAATGGATAGAAGTATTTACGGTGGCACCTGTTATCCTGCACCTGTTAAAGCATGTTGAAAGTTAGTTGGTGTGAAAGATAATTTTATGGAAATCTTAATAGTCCGTAGGTCTAATATGCGATGAAAATTGTTCTAGAAATTTATGTTCGTTCATAGGAAACGAAAAGTAACAAAACCAGCAGCTCTAAAATTGTTTTTGATCTATGCTTTGAAGTCTCCGAGTCCAAGCAATTTCGAAAACTTTAAAACCTACCTAAATAATTAGTAGCTTAACTAATTGGAAACCTATATATTTTAACCCCCCCTCCCCCCACCCCTCCCCCTCACCGCGGGAGCTATAAGCGTTAACATTATGAAGGAAACATGTAATTAACTGCTTTCGTTGTTAATTTAGAGGGGTATAAGGGAAATTGGAGATTCCGCGGATCAACCACTTAGGTACGTATACGTATAAATGGTGATATGTGGCTACAATTTAAGTAGGGTCCTTACGGTTTACAAGATTTTCAACTTAATAGATAAACAGTAACAATCCTATTCCATCGAATTTTTGGAAACAGTTGTGATCGATTCCCTGCAATAACAAGCCCCCATGGCAGCCGTATACCCTATCTATCGTAAAACTTTATCTTTTAGTTTAAGTGTTTAAATCTTACACGAGATCTGTAGCTCCCTTTTTATCACGTCAAATTACATTAGTGGCCCTTGACAGATTATTTCCCGATACATCTTCACGAAGATCCATACTCAGTTATCGCTATCGCTGTCCCTCTTTACAAACACTCTCCGTGCGCTCCTCCTCTCCGTATCATCTAGCTAAATTGTGAATTTGAACGAGTTACTGGGGATGCGTAGTTAAATTTTCAGTTACCTCTGATCACTGGAAGCTCTACTCCATCCGCCCTATTAACACTGCACTACAGCTATTGCTTTCTGTGGCTAGGGACATTTTTGTGACCTGCTAGTATAAGAACCAATGACACATCTCGTTCCGAGAGGTCGTGGGCGATCCTTAGATTTTTATGCACTTAAATTTCACTGAGCTCCAGCTAAACACGATGAATAATAATGGGCTTTTAGCCTTTAACACTGAGAAAACTGTAATGATTTCTATTACTAAAACAATGGTATTGAACAAAAGTGGATCGTTATTATTGTAAACCATAACACTTACAAGGGTTAGGTAATTTTCCTATTTGTAAACTACTCATTTATTTTTTCCTGGGATTTGAAATTTTTGCAGGGGAAGCACGAGAGCTTTGAAGCGTGAGGTAGGCAAGAACAAACAAGAAATAAATGAATTTTACCTTACATGATTTTCTTGGGCTCCATTTTGTCGTGAAAATGTCTTCTCTCAAGAAATTTTTAAAGGTGTTTTAACAGCGAACACAAATACTTCATTTCTCTAGTAATTAATTTTAATAACTTTCAGTAGCCTTCAAACTATCCGTATTTTTATAAATTCCGTCACCAGATTGCGCCTCCTATTCAAACTATTCCTGGCCGGTACGATGACCTTTTTAGGCGGGTACGTATAAAAATTACAGGATTGGAGTACTGTATGAACATATTTAAGTAAATTAAACAATGCCCGATTGTGGTAGCATTAAATTCAACCGATTTACAAAAGCCCAAAAATTGGAAAAAGCAAGACGTTTGCAATTTACACGCTTAATATTGAAACTTTACAATCCAAAAATAGTTCGCCGACTAAAACTGATAAGTATGTTATAGGTTGCCGTCGTGCGACACGAAAAGCACATAAAGAAAAATGCGATTAAGAAATCTATCGTTTCATCCGAGCACCAACTTGGCACAGACCGTCCTGTTTTTGTTAGCTCTGCGTCCATGTTGATTTGCCAGCACTTACGGCTTTTATTAAAACCAGCAGCGCAGAGGAGAAATTGTAAAACAACAGTATAATTCAAAGGCGACAGGCCACAATCTCAATGTTGGCTCCTGTAATAAATATCTAATTGCCATAACCGTTCATCAGTAGGATGCCTAAAATGCTTGTAATTCCACAATTGGTTTCGGCTCCATTAAATCCTATACCAATTGCAGAACATTTCAGGAGGAGCCACCCACGATGTGAGCACAGTTACTGACAAGAAAAAGTAATAAGGAAAACAACGAAAAATAAATTAAACCGTTATATTTGGCGGAGATTCAGATGCCGTATTGTTGAAACCAGCAATATTGCTTTCCTTGCAATATTTAAGTTCTTACTTGTCCCTGCAAAAAGGGATCCATTTACACATGCACATTATTAACCTGCCAATCCGAATTGTTCAGTCCCAGAAGTAAAATGTTAGATAAAGTCGCAAAGTTTCCCAGCTTTTTGTTATAAACGTTCAAAACGTTGAACGCTTTTTGTTATAAACCTTCGCCACGTAATCCCCATCCCACGTTCTCAATAGGGTTAATGATTTTTTCTACGAAATAATTTACTAAATTGTAGTGAAAGGAAACCTTTAAACTTTTCCATTTTTCCATTAGGCATTTTCCAAGAGAGATACGTTGGGAAAAAAAGTCGGAAGTTACTGAAAATACATCGACGATGAATAACGATCAGTACTGGCAAGCAGCCTGGATATTCTGTTGCTTTGATTGTAGAAATAAAGTATGACGGAAATTCATTTGTCTGTTGATATTGAATGAAATATATCATGTAAAAATGTAACTGGTTTACCTTCACTGCTGTCCCCTTATTTTAACCAAGGTTTACATCTGATAAAATAGTTCGATCACCCCACTTTTTATTAACAGTAAATAATATTTGGACATTTAAACCTTTGTATTCCACTTGCCTCTAGATTGGAACTTACCGAGTTTTTTGTATAATAACTCAGAAACCTAGCTCGGGTTTTATTAGGTTGAATGCTCATGTTCCCGCATTTCACTTTGCGGCTTTGCGGTGTCATTGCTTTGTACGTAACGAGCTTGTTCATAAAAGCGCACGAAACATTCCTGTTATTGTTTTCGAGTGTTTGACCCCCCTTTAGAACGAAGCACGAGTTTATTGAAATTGTTTTTCTGACAAAGAAACTTTGAAGAATTTATGATCCAAGTCTTCATTCAAACCTACTTCAAACAGTCAACGAATTGTTATTCTAATTAGATCACTCATTGTTTTAGTTGCCATAAATAGTTTACATACGATGTTTCTCAGTCCTGCTTACATTATGTCGAGCTTGAAAAACAAACCATGTTCGTGTCAATCTTCCGGAGCGGAATTGAAGTTTAAACTTGGAGCCAGCTGAGAAAGGAGTCAGTATACCTAGCTAGAGAACTATTCTGAGAAAGAGAAGGTAAATATAGAGACACTTACTCGTAGGTTGACAGCTATGGTCAATGACAGTAACCCGAAACACAACTTTAGGTAAATTTAGGCTAATCCTCGGTGTAAGAACATGTGAAACACGCCCAGTGTCGTAAACCAAAGCGCGAACAAGACAGCGAAGAACCCCCAAACAATATGGAAAAAATAGAATAGCTCAAAAACAAAAAAAAAATGTCACACGTTCTCACACAGAGGTAAACCCCAAATTTACTAAAACTTGAGAATAGATTAATTCCTATATAGTAATATTCTAACATGTCGCCTAGCCTTCGGGGAATAAAACAAAAGATTTTGGATCGAGGCGTCATGTTTGAATTTTAATATATCGGAATTGGTCTATCGTCAGCTCAATTCGCCGCCTTCAAGCTAAAAAAATTTGCCTGATCGCAGGTTTCCTTCAATCAGCAAACGTGAACCTGTGAAAGAACCTGTGACACTCCGCTAGTGACGTACAACAAAGAACGACCAAGACAACAAACAAGTCAAAATAAAACTATAACTCCAAAACAAAGAAAAAATACACTGGTTCTATAAGCTGAGGTAAAACTTTATATTTTTACGTAATTGCAAAAAATAACACTATGGTCTACGCTCTTACTGGACCAAAAATTTCACCTGATAAACTATCGGTGACGTCACGATTGTTAACAAAAGATCTCCGGATCTCACTCGGAAATTTTCAGCAGCCTTCGAAAAACCTCCCGATTTTTCCGGAAAACAATCTAATGACCTTGAAAATATCTTAGCAAATCTTTACCAATGTTAAACAAACTATTACATGGTTTCTTAGAAACGTGAATCTTACAATTTAAGAAACTGTGGTAGCCTGTCGAGCAGACAGGTGCCAGAAGAACTACTAAAACAAGTGGCTAGAGGTAGCACCAAGTTTTAAGTTTTGCCTAAAAAATTGCGAAAAGATATGATGAACGTATGTTGCCACAGTAACTGGTGTACATAGTCAGAGAATTCAGTATTTTAAAACTACGAATTATTTTAATAGTTAACATAATCTCCATTTAATAGCTGATTTAACTAGAAGCACTGGTGCAATTAGCCAGAAGAAAATGCAAATAAAAATGAGGGTTATACTCAGCAGGATATATATTCTGAACGAATTGTAGAAGTTATATTCAACTGAGTGATCGGGCTTTGTTTGTACACTTTTAATAATTCTTCGTTTTAAAATAACAATTACATATCAGTTTAGAAGGCAATAAGTCAGGGTAATTGCACATCACAAAAGTTTTTGAATTGCGCACTTTAACACCGTCAGATTCATTTGTACCTACACCAGGACACTAATTTTTTTCCCTTTCGCGTACAAATAACATTTTTTTTAATTAAATTTTCCGCAAGGAGAACTGTTCTGTTTTCATTTCGCCCTAGGCAGCTAACTAATTTAAACTTCTCCCCGTGTTATGACATCAAACTGAATACCGCTTCGATTGCGCGTTGGACATCATGTCTCGCGGAGAGGTTTTGCTTGCTTGGGCAATGCTAGTTCTTTTCCTGGTGTTTCAGCCAGCGTCAACCCAAAAGGTAAAACCTATAAGTTCATTTATCTTCACAGAGCCTTAAATCTGAACTTAAATCTGGGAAAAAATTGACTCTTTTCAGTGTTTAAACAAGATCGATAGTCAAACTGTGAAACTAGCAAGTGCAACCGCTCGTAACCGGAAACTTACCCGAAAAAAAATACGAAGCGTGGAGTGCAGATAAAAAAATGTGAGGCCTGCCTCGCCCAATAACGTGTTAGGAAAATATTGTCAAAACCCCGGAGAATACATAAAATCTGGTTGGAGAGCGATGTTTACTGAACTTATCCAGTAATTAATTTATATCTTAAAGCGTTTGCCAGCCGCTATCGGCTAATTACCACAACAGCATTCAGTGACCTGTTTTCGTACAAAATTACGTTCAAAAGCAGACAAAATGTATTGAAAATGTGGGTGATTATTTAAATGCATGGAGCTAGTGGTGACTTATCGGTAGCTAATTTAGCGATTTTGTAAAAAAAAACAATTCGATCGTCCCACAAATGATTGTAAGGTGAGATTGGCCACAATGTAACGAGTCTAGTGAAAGCTAAATGAGACCGAAACCTGCATCAATAATGGCTATGCATGTAATATGCAATCGTCTTCGTACCTCTTAGCTCAGTATTGTGTACAAGTTAAATTCATACACTGAGATTTGCATTTTTCCTTTCCTCCATCCTTTGAAACAAATTTCATATGTTTCTTTCTTTATTAATTATTATAATTGTTATTGTCCAAGAGAAAAAGGGAAATTGGAAAACCAGTGGATCAACCATTACGGTACGTATTTCAATGACGTCGCGTTATTTAACTTGATTATCCAGTGAAATAGCGTGGAGGATTGAAACAAAAGCACTATTAAAATTTCAGATGTTTCGAGAAGACTTCTATCTCTTCATCAAAGTTGGAATAAAACCGCGGAAAAGGAAGAGAGAGACATAACCATTAATAATTTTTAGTGCATAACATGAGCTAAGCTAAAGCTTTTATTGACGCAAAAAAATATTAAAAAATTGCCAAATTACCAAAATATCAGAAATAAAATTTATATTTCTTGGCGTGCAGCTGTAAAAAGACCGGCGAAAAGTAACAACAAATAAGTTATTTCTATATTTATTGGCGTCAGAAACCCTAAACAAGACCTGACGGTGAGATTTCCCTCTGAGGACCAGCTAATTAAACTCGCCTTAGACGCTGACGAAACTCTAGCCAACCCTCCAAATATATACTCAGCCATATTTAAAACGAAATGGTGTCAACCTTTGCCAATAACACTGAAGGCCCCCTCTTCCCAAAATAGCGTCCGAAAAGAAACTGTTTTGAACGAAAGTAACTGGCGCAGTGACAAAAGAATATTTTTGTCAGTTGTATTCAGTTTCGTTTGTACGGATGAAGCCCAAAGACTTTCTGACTTTATTTGAACATCGTTTGTAATTTGCTGAATAATAAAAGTTTATGCGTTCCCCATCATTTTCTCTTGGTGTTTCAACAACGCTTGTGATTTGATTGATTTTTACTACTTCACCCCCTGTATCGGTTAAAAATATGTAATCAAAGGTTATTAAACAAATTTAAAAGCTGTATCAACAGTTCGACTGTGAGCGCGTTAAGTCGCACGACAAACAGCTAACAGGCCTTACGATAGTGTTTTTCTCATCATTTACCAAATCACCACCCCCTTAATTTCCCCCCACCACCAGGAAATAAGTTTTAATTATGCAGAAGCAAACAACACGTTAGGTTCCAGGCCAGCCTGCTTCACGCTCATTCAGTCGTTAACGTTTAATGTACAAAGTCAGTACCATAATTTTTACATACTGTGCTCCACGTTTACCAATGCCATTCAACTACATTTTGGTCGTTTTTCAGTAGACCATGCAACAATACAGCCATAGAAATGTCCAAATTGTAAATTTTCACACAGGCTAATTTCATTCGGTTTCAATTTTGCAGGGGCATTCCAAGATCTCTGGAGCGTGAGGTAGGTCAAAGTAAACAGGGAAAAAATATGCAGTGGAATGCCGATTTCTCGAGCAATACTACCGGTCAAAAAATCGGGAGTTTGGGAAAATACGACCAGACGGGGTTGAATTTCGACTAATAAAAGCATACCCAAATTAAACGTAACTGCTTTTTTCGAGTTATTGTGATCGAAAGTTTCGAGTTATGAACGATTCCACTGTTGATTGTGAAACCGGGCTAGGATTTTAAGCCCGAGCTGAAATCCAGCCCAGGGTTAAACCTTCACCATGTAATTGCCACTTTCATTTCAAGAGGATTTCTTTGAGAACCCGGGATGAAATTCGCCATGTGATCACCTCCTTGATCACTTTTTTTAATTCTGCTGTAACCTTGACACAGTCTTGACTACGCCAAGTTTTTAGCAACCACCTTTTGTGTTTGGTCATCAAGGCGGGAATTACATGGACGCTCTTGGAAAAAGGGAAAGTCCAAGAAAGGTATGAAAGGAATTGTTGCGTATAAGTAAACTGGCAAGTTTGAACAACTTCAGGTTCGTTTTCCGGGGGAATATCCTAGTTAATTATTTTCTTTCATCATGCTCCACACCTTTGTCATATTATTCTCCAGCGATATTTTCAACCTTTGAAATAATTGTTTCAAATATAGTACAGTATCTCACTGTCTCTTATCTCGAACTGGCATTTTTTTATTTTTTCCCTGCCGTTGTGTTCGTTTTGAATACATGGGTGATATTAATCCTTAATTTTACTCGGCCCCATGCGATTACCTATTGACATACGGTAGAAATGTACCCGCTAACTAAAGGCAGTTCTGCCTCATACGGTAGAAATGTACCCGCTAACTAAAGGCAGTTCTGCCTCATCAACAGATTGGGGATGGATCACCGAGTTCGGAGGTATGTATAATAGAGTATTAACATGACTTTTGAGGGATTATTGTTTATTGACGCCCGCGAAGTGTCATTTGCGGCACGGTTAACAATTATTCACCTAAGTGGAGATGTATGTATTGCTTTCTTTCTTTCTTTCTTACATACAGGCCCGATGATCGCGACATAAAGCCAGTAACCACAAAACTGTTTATTTTAAGTCATTTTTTTTAACTCGATCAGTCATTTACGAGAGAGTGCCCTCAGAAAGCTCACGAATTCTTCGGAGGTGAATAGCAAAGGATAACCCATGTTTGATCTCCAATCAGTGCGCGCCAACAACGCTACCCTCTGTTTTATTATATACAAAGACCGAATATACATTTTTTTTGAAAGAACCGCTATGCAAAAGGTTCATTTGTTTTTCAGACGGAAATTTTCACACTATGACTAGCTTATCTCTCATAAGTTGATCAGATAACCTGTTTTCTTTATTTTTTCAGCGAATTAAGAGAGGAAGCTTCCGGACAGCTACTGGAAAAAGGGGAATCTCAAGGAAGGTAACTCAGTTCGTCACTAAAGTTTATGAAGCTTTTGTCTAGTAAAGTCATTTTATGTTCAGAGATATGATATTGGTAAATCTGTAGCAATCCCAAAATTAATGAACTTTGTTTTAAAGAATATTATATTCCGAGCTAATTTGCTGTTTAAACTTTGGTTTGCTGAAATTCAAAACATTTCTTTGAGTATTGATGAATTATTAATTCAACCGATTAAATCACAAATTCTTTATAGTGTGTTTTCGCTCACGTGACTAGCATCCATATTGCTTTACTGAAACAAAAGGAAGAATTTGCATGAAAATAGAGTTCAATTCCCAAAAGACTCGTTCACTCCTCCAACATGGCTGCCATTTCTTTGTTGTACTCCTCCAACATGGCCGTAGTGACGTCACGCGAACACAATCTATTTTAAACTGTCACTACATTTTCTCATACAGCGGAAGAATCGCAAGCCAGCATCTAGAAAAAATGGAAACTTAAGAAAGGCATGTCAGTTCTCTGTAAAAACTAAATAATGAAATGTTAGTTACCAACCAACCATATATGGTCATTACGCTCTCAATTGCAATATCCGTCAATAGCTGTTGACGGATATTCTGCGATATACGTAACTTACGATAATTCGGTCGAAGGAAAAGGCACTTCGTTGAAAATTTGTTGAATTAACCTGCTCAATCTTGCGGAATATCGTCTCATTTTAGCCAACACGACCTGCGACCTCGTCGGCTAACGGTTAACCCCATTGAGACCTCTTAAAGTACCTATTAAAAATAAGCTAGTTTGAAAAGCTTTTAAAAATGAAGAAGAATGGCGTTTTCCTTTTTGTGATATCTCCTCTCGTTCCAGAGATGTTCAAAATTTTCTAATTATGCAGATTAGGTACTGATGACGATGTCATAAGGTGTGATCGTATGGGTGTAAAAACACAAAATATAGCATATTTCTGCAAGTTATGATGCAATGAAATTGAAACTTGGTGAGAATGTTATAGCCTAAGAAATACATTAGATGGTGTATATTTTAGTGTTGGTGTGGCAACACATCCGGTTCCAGATCTCTAATATACAGGAATGATTATTCGTGTATTTGATTGTTAGCAAACATCGTCCACTTCCTAAAGGTTAATTATGATAGCTAGTGCAATATGGGCATTGTGAACTCTTTACATGGGATCATTCATTTTATCCTATACAGTCACAAACGAGTTATGTTTGATTTAAAGAGGAAAGAGACTGGAACCAAGATTGTTGCCATATCAACGTCAAAATATGTATCAAGAAGTGTATTTTTTAAAGTACAATGTGCTTGCAAAGTTCCATTTGCATTGCATCACTACTTGCAGAGAAATGCTATATTTTTGTTTTTATGCCCATACTATGACACCTTATGACGTCATCAGTACGTAAATTGCATAATAAAAAGTCTTGAATATATCTGGAAAGACCTTCCAAATAAGCTTATTTTGCAATAGCTCATTTTCTGTTAGAGAGACTGGATTGCGGCTGTAAACAATTATCTTGCGAAAAATAAAAAAAATCATCAACGAAGGCAAACATTTAGTTGTCGAACATCAAAAATTCCTCCGAATAATAATGAGCAGATGTTGAATTCTTTGCGAGCACGAGCACTGACAAAAGTATTTGGCGGGGACGTAATTAATGGTCCCACTGTTTAGTTTACTTATCGTTACCTGTTGATTGATCTTCTCGGTGTACCAATTGAATCTCGTGGAACCATAATTAGGCTAAATCAAATAGAGGTCAAAGCTTGGTTTCACTAGCAGCGGAATCGGAGTCGTATTAAAGCAGAGTCGTTATCTAGATCTTGTGAAAGTCTAATCGACGGATTCGGAAGCAGAGTTCGGATTCCGCTTATGACTCCGTCGCTAATGATCTAGAGAAAACTAAATTGTCGGAGTCGCAAGCAGAAAGGAAATATTCGGAGTGCCTGAAACTAGCAATGTATGTGATTGCTTTACATATTCTTACGCTTCTGCTTGCGACTCCGAAAATCCAGATTTCTGGTCCGAATTATAGCGATTTAGAAGGTTTTTAGTTCTTCTACTCTGCCCTCTATATATACTCTTTACCAAGGTTGGGCACTGACAACCAGTCGCCGATTGGACTCACCGAACTAAAAGGGTCGCTCCAAATGCTTTGGGCTACCTGTGCTTAATTGTTTTATTTTTGACTGTCACTACCTTTTCTTGATCAGTGGAGAAATCACAGGCCGGCTTTTGGAAAAATGGGGAACCTAAGAAAGGTATGTCAGTTATCTGTAAAAATCAATAGAGACAATTGTTTATATTTTCGATTTTTGTTGACCTCAGGGAATTATACGAATAGCGATGTTTCTCGTGACGTCACCCATTGTTATTAATTTTTCAAACCAAAAACTCGCTTATCATTATGGAACGGTCTCACCAACAGATTATTCTTTCAAATCGTAAGCACACCTACCGACTGACGAGTGACTGGTCAGTTCAGTTCTTGACAGTTGGTTTGACGGCTGTTTTGTTCCTTGTCTCGTTGCTTCATTGTTTCCTTGTTGATTAATTTTAATTCATTTACATTAGAATACAGGCAGATATTACCGTTTGGAAAGTTCAACGAAGGTTAGTTTTTAATCTGCTTTTTACAGAGAGCGTTTTCGCACACAATATTCGATCTTCCATTGTAAAGAAATCCCCTTTATTTTATTAGTTTTTATTGATTCGCATAAAAATAGAGTTCAATTTCCGGAAGATTGGTTTGGAACACCAGAGATAGCAGTATGACTGCCGTGAAACTAAAAGGACAATAACTGATTTGCAGGGTCGTTGTTTATCGATATTTTTTGTTTAATATTCTCCGTCTTTAAAAAAAAACCTGTTGGTGTAATTTTGTTTGTTTGTCATAGCTACTTCAGAGTTATTCAATGGATTGATTGTTTGGTTTCTGTATGACAAATAACACAACGTCTCGTACGATCAGTCTCGATTAATAGGCAACACGCATCACGCTTAACTAGTAATGACGATTTATTTCAGCTGAAATTGGCAAATGCCACACCCCAGCCAATGACAACCACCGAGCCGACCAACATGCCAATGGCAGCCACAGAGCAAAACAACACGCAAATGACAGCTACCGAGCCGACCACAAAACCAATGACGGCCAGCAATCCGACCAGCAAACAAATGACAGCTACCGAGCTGCCTACCGAGCCAATGAAAGCAACAGAACCCATCACCAAATCAATGTCAGCCATCGAGCAGACCACCCAACCAATGAAAGCCACCGAGCCGACTACCGAGCCCAAAATGACAGCCTCGAACCAGTGGCAACTTCCCAGCCAATCACTGTCACCAAACAAACCTTCCAAGGCGCGGTCAGTATTATTTGTGCTTCCATTTTTGAACTGAAGTTACAAAGGATGTACGTGACATTCGTAATCGCTAAAGCCAGAGTGTATGGTTGGTTATATTGCTTCGTTTTCCATACTTGATCAGTCCGATTATTTTGCATCTAGTCAGAACAAAAAAAGGCAAAAAAATATAGAAACGAAGTAGGAAATTTCCAGTTATTTTGGGGCTGGTGGTCGATGATTTTCGTTGCTTTAAGATACCTCAAGGAATTGCCTTTCGCTTGATAACATGGATATCTACAAGATACATGGTTGATCGTGTGAAAATGACGTCATATGGCTTCATTAAATCCGCCATCTTGAATTTGACCATTTCTCGTGTCCTGTTAAAACAACATAAATAAAGAAAGGGATAAACCAAAGCAACAAAGAGAAATTTTACATAATCATGCGTGCCACGAAGTATATAAAATACGTTCAATTTTCACAAACGTTCCAAGGCGTCACAGGGAGCTGGATATTCAGCTGCAGGGCCGTAGCCAGCAAGAGGCAAGACGAGGCACTTTCCTCGTCTAAACTTTAACCTAACATAAAACAAAAATACCTTTAGTTGGTAAATAGTTGAAAGAGATTGTTTTGTGACGAAATTGCTCATAAAAAAACGCTAAAAATAAACGTTCAGATTTCAAATTTTGTTTTAGAATCTTCGTTGACTGCAGATTTTGCCTCTTCTTGCCAAAAAGTCTGGCTACGGTCCAGAGCTGGTGCTGAATTCGAAATCAATGTAGCATTCAAGGGTGAAAGTCCTTCTTAAAATTCTTTGACATGATTCTACGGCAGTTCCTACATTTTCCGTCTTTGCGAGCATTTGCAAGCATGCGTCAATGCGAGCAGAGGCTTTCCTCTGCAAGCACGAGCGTCGTCGGACAAGAATGACCCAGTAAAAAATTGACAGCCCCTCTGTTCGTCTGGTTATATCACTGAACACCTATCTTTCCAGTCTATTAACTGGAAATACTTAGGTCCATTTAATCACACTTAACCATAACAAGCCCTAAAACAAACGGAGGGTGTGAAAAATCAGTCACTTTTCAAATGTGCTAATCAAGCTTCTTTATTAATCAACAGCCAGCAGTAGCCATAACGCCATTGCCAACCCAAATACTCGAGGTGAGCATATTGTTACAACTGGTCTCAATCTCGTGCTGTTGAGCGAGTTGAATAGTGGCCCTCAGCTTAAAGACGTGCCAAAGGTTATTAATTAAATCCTTCGACGACTAGGACAGCAATTTGTAAGGTCTCTAATTCAATTTTTTCTAACAAATGGAGCTGAAAAGAAAAACTTGTTTTTTTTGCCATGAAAAAGTCATACGTCATATCATATCATATCATATTCTATCATATATCATAATCATCACATCATTATGTAACGTTGCTAAGAGACGACTAGCCCCAGGACTTTGGGGGTCGAGAACACGTGTTGAAAGAGAGGTTTTTGTAGATTAGGTCGGCCATATTTGTAGTCGTTTTGTAAAGTCGCTGTAGTCGTTTCAAGAGGTTAAATAAATAGCTTATTAGCTGTTACATTTATATCAAATCATATTATATTGTTATCATTATTTTCGTCTTTTGAAAAATAGCCTTGGACAAGCTTCCATGGAGCAGGCTATTACCTGTCAGCTCTTAGAAAAAGAGGAATATCAATGAAGGTATATCTACTCTTTGGGTTTGGAGGAAGTATAACTGATAATGGTATCTTCTGTACCTCATATGTCAGTTTTGATTATCCTCATGATATATTTATTTTTGATATTAACTACTCATTTTTGTCCTTTTTTTTTAAAGAGAACGGAAATTAAAAAACCAGTGCAAGCCCAAGGGTACGTATTATTTATAACAACATGATTTTACATTAAGCGCGAATAATTCTGTCTTCTACTTTAACTGGCTTGTGGTTCATATACCGGTTACAGAACCTGGCACCGAACCGGCTTTTTGAGAAATTTTAACATCTTTTTGACAATTTGCTGACAACTTTTTGCTGGTATCTATTTTAACGGGCTAGTCAACTTGAGAACAGAGATGTAAATATTAAACTGTCAAATTGACTATTCACTCTTCTGGGAATTTCAGTCCGCTCCGTTATTATACTACAAAGCAATTAAAAAATGCATAGAATTGTCTAGGATTACTTTCTAATTATAATTGTATTTCTGGCACCATGACCATTCAGGTAAAGAATCGGAAAAAGTCATGTTTACAATGCAGTTTCATTTCGCCGTTACACCTTTATAACGGTGTCATGACGAAACCGAAACGTTGTTTTCTCTAGCTTTATAATTTAATCTTATTAAAATTTTCACTGCATTCGAATTTCGCAGGGAAAAGAAGATCACGGTAGGTCAAAATCAACAGCAACAGTTACTTCTTTGATTATAGTTTTTGTTAGGTCCCATAGCATCATTTATAATTCACCAATTAATATTTTTTCGGTCTTCACTTTGAAGGACAGATGACCCTGCATGGGAGACAAGCCAACATGTTTTTGGAAATTCAGGATTAACCTGCTATGTCGCGAGCCAATTTTGCCATTTCTCAAATAAACTGTTTGTAGCTCTGTATCTTGTTCGATCTTTCTCCATATAGACCACATAAACAGGCCCGCACAACCCGATAAGCTTCACTATTTAGTTTCGAAAGGCCCACTGTCACCCTGAAAGCTTTGCTGTAATTTCGTATAGTTGAAATGCACTTGGGAAATAACAGCCAATGGGAAATCTACATTCGACAAAATGAACCTTTCTAGAGCAAAAACACTAGCGAAAATTTTATGGAATGATCATTTTCTTATTGAGCGACAGCCTCAGCCCTCGCCTGGGAAGAATCACTTGGTAGGCTCTTACGGAGGCGCTTTTGGAAAATGGAAAAGGAGAATCTCAAGAAAGGTATGACAATGTTAATAAGAAAAAAAAACATTTCTTAGTCTCGTTTAATCTTCTTGTTGGAAGAAATTTCTGTTACTACCAACGAGATAACTCGTTTTAGATCGAGGTGGGAGGGGGATGCGGGATTTGAGGTTCACCCCACCCTTGCGTGGCTTTAAAATGAATTTTCTATATCAGTCGATTTCTATTTTTTAAAACAATAGAGAGTTTCTGTGGAGCAACTATCGGCTGATAGTTGCCCCGCGGAAATTTGATTTACGTGCTAATTCACTATGTTCAAACGAACGTAAATTATTTACCACTTAAATATCCGCAAAACAGGCACAACAAACTGTTATGATGGGTGGATCGCATGCGGACTCTAAAGAACCCGTTAGACTATAAATAGCGAGAAACAACTAATCACAGCAATCCAATTAGCGCGGTCCGACACCTAACGCAGGAAAAAAGCAGTGAGGAATGTGAGGCTAAAATACCAGCGGAAAATATATGTTCTTAATATAGTTTTGTTAGCTCATGTCAGCTCATGATTTAGATTCTTCATTATTTTCGTAGTCGCAGAGCCTGTCATAAATTAGCGCATCATAACGCGTTTGTTACATTTGACAATGGTCTTTTAATAAGAAGCAAAATATTTATTTACATTTACTTTCTTTTTAAGTTCTTATACTAATAATTATATATTTCATGTTTGTAAGAAGTTTTTCGGAGTTGTCATTTTGTACTTCTTATTACATGTATATTTTGTATTTCTTTTTTCGTGTATGTTTGACAGTTTGGAGTTGTTTGGCTGTTTGTTCCTTTGTTGCTTGATTGGTTGGTTTTTTTGTGTGATGGTACTGCTGTGACAAGTGACCTGCTTGAAGTATGACAATAACAATGACAAGTAAAATGACAATGAAAGTAATAGCGGAGCTCTTTTCTTCTTTTGTAACGTTGACATTAAAAATCTATTTAAAAAAAAGAAAAAAGCACGCACACAAAGTTCAAACAGGAGAACCATGCCTTTCATATTTCATGGTCGAAATGGCAAACGGCACGACTCACGGGCGCGTGCAAAATACGTACGTCCGTCCACAGGGAAACCATACGCTGTATTAGCTTTTGCGGGCCGAGATGCACTTAATCCATCCGTGCAGGCCGAAACCGGCCGCGCGAAAGCCACCCCTGGAATTCCCATTCCGGTCCTCTCTGGAGATATTTTAGTTTTCCTGTTGATCTCCAGTAAATTAGGGCCAATAAACCAATTAGAATCTGTTTTCTGTCCATACTTTTAGTGAACTCTTGAGGATCTACAAAGAAGTTTTTCCTTAATCAGCGCGTGCAACATGTATAACAAAATTATGGCGCGCCTTGGCGAGTCGCGGCACTTGTTTACAAATTTCCAAGGTCTTTGTTTTCATTCTTATATTCTGTCTTATTTTAATAGTTAAATTGCTTTCGTTTTAGCCTCTGGTGATGGCTGGTCCGGATAAAAGGTTTCTGGGGAAAATCATGGCAGCTTTATTTGGTAAGCCGATTGGAAACCCTGGAAAGGTAAGTCTGTTAGGATCAAATTCCGTTTTCTTTTTCTAAATAACTATTGCAATAGGCTGGCGTACGAGCCGGGTCGAGGAGGCTGCAGCCCCCCTCCCCAAGTTTCTAAAAATGTTTACTTTTGTCGGGAAAAACTCTCATGATTCAGGCAACAGCAGTAGGAAGAAACCATGCAAAACAACGACGGTTTTTATCAAGCTGGTGTTTAGATAAAAGGACAGATTGCTAAATCGTATTTTTCATAACGTGCTCGACGTGTACCACCACAGTTGCGGACCTAGGATGTTTCTCAGGAGGGGCTGCACCACTAAGGAATGACGTAATTGATGGGTGACGTAAGCAGAATACTAGTTATACTAGAACGTCGCCGGTCATCTCAGGGAGGGATACACGCCCCCTGCACCCTACCCCCAGATCCGCCCCTGCACGACGGCAACATACAACATGCTTACAAGTTTAATTAAGTTGACGAACTATTTTTGAATTGTAAAAGTTTCAATGAGCGTACAAACGTCTTCTTTTTTGAAGTTTTTGAGTGTTTGTATTTTGGTTTAATGCTAACACATTCGGGCATTGAGTCATTTTTTCTGGCAGGGAGGTTACAGCCTTCCCCTAAATCCGAAGGTGCTAAAAACCAATTATTTTTATAATCAGTGATATATTTTCAGTTGAGCTGCTTTTTGTTCAAGCTGTTTCTTTGTTAGTCTGTTTGTTTACTTCTTTGCGCGTGTGATATTTTAATTAGGACAATTAAATAGGACTGATTTATTGATTGACTGACTGACTGACTGACTGACTGACTACCACTGATTGGTTGGTTGGTTGATTGATTGATTCACGGACAACATGCAAAGATTGAATAAATAAATCAATCTCGTTGTTCCACTTCATTTTTTGACGAAAAAATTTGGTCGATTTGTTAAATGTATCAACAGATTACTTGGCCATTGGCACCGCCATCACCGCGACCACCGCTGCGTATCCCGGGACGATACGATGATTTTTATAAAGTATGTAAAACTATTGCTTTGAATTTTTAAGGTGGCTCACAACAGTTTAAAGCTTCCCGTCTTTGGCATTATATTACAGCTACGCCAATAATGCAGATGAAAGGAATCTTGTGCAATCTTGTAGAGTATTTATCAGCAAACAGAGTCATGTTAAAATGAAGACAAATTCTGTTGCCATTGCAACAGCAGAAGAGGTCAAAGGGATATATTTTTGTTAAATCGACAGAAGAAACAATAAGGCAAATTTTTATGAAATTCTGTCGATAGTTTTCAGAGCCATCTTCAATTGTAGCTCTGAAAGCTATTGCCAGAAGTTTTAAAAAATTTCCAGTAGTGTTCCTTTATCGACCTAACAATATTAAAAATTTTCACTGAATAATTTAAAGTTATTAGCCTAAAAAAGTCAAATATAGGGCATATTTGACCTCTTTTGACATTCCCATGGGCCATGGCAACGAAATTTGACGTCATGTGGCATGAATTTGTTCATCGTTGGTAAACTCTACACACTTGTATCCTAAAAGTTACTCTTGGTGTTGCTGGAATAGAATTCAAAAGACAGGGATGTGTAAACCATTGCGAGCCACCTTCAGTTAGTTATTTTTTACACGGGCTGTTATATGTAGAATTATTAAAAACTAGCTATGGTATATTGCATTTCCTGAGTTTTGATTGGTTGAGAGGCAATGGTATATGAGCTCATATACCATTGACCTACCAAAAAGGTAAGTGTGCGCGTAAAAGAATGCATTTTTGCAATGTTGGCACAATATGTTTGGCGCGTTTTTCATAAAACAATTATTCCACGAGCGCTCGTTGGATATGAGATGGTTATAGCCAACACGGCGATACGCGCCTCTTTGGCTATCTACCATCTCATATCCAACGCGCGCTCGTGGAATAATTGTTAATTGTATCACATCGTAAATTCATGGCCAAACATGAAAGGCAGCCATGGCGGGAGGATTATTGCTCTATCTAGAGGGTCTAGACCGCGAAATAGTTCTACGTTTAACTGTTCAAATAGCTCCATATAGAAGACTCGAGGTCTTCCTTTCAATACTGTGGTCATTTAGCTTTTATAGCCATTTAGTTTTTTGATGTTGAATTTGATGTGCTTCGCAGCAAATTTAAAGCCAATATTTTATGTTGTCATTATTAGTGTTTAATCTTAATTGATTGATTGGATTGATCGATCGATCGATCAAATCATTCATTCATTCATTTATTCCCTCCCTTACCCGCGCATCAAAAATGTTTCGTCACTTTGTAGTTATCGTGAACCTTATCTCGTTTGGTCGTCGTCCAAATAATACACTGAACTACACTTGACTCTAGAACTGCCAATCGCTTTAATGAGACTGGATGGCTGAACTAAGCGTTCGGTTAAAATATGGGAGTTCTCTCACTCCGAATTACCAACCCGCTTCTCGAGCTATCTGTCCTAAGTGGCAGAAGCGTTTGAAAATTGCTTATACTGCTATATATATCTCCAAAGGGGGAAATACAACTTGTGGTTGTTGAAGAAAAGGTACGTACCTTTCTTATATTACTTTGATTGCCACATTTCCAAGGTAAAGAGAGAAGATGAAACACCGATGGATCGCCTACAGCCGTACGTATCAACAGTTACGTAGGACTATGGTTAAATATTCCTCGTAAAGGACAGACAACCTCTCATGATAAACGAATTACTTTTATATAGAAACAAGCACATTAAGTGGCCAAACTTAACAAGTTGGGTCATTATGATGGAATGCCTTTAAACTAGAGAAAATGGGAGGGGTCAATCTGTTTCCTAATTCCTAATAATAACTCTAGTGTAAAATCGGCACTGGCGCCAGGTGTATAAATGGTAGGGCGAAATAATGCTGGGGGTAACCCTTCGAAGGATTAGCATCGCATCCAGGAGGGAGTAGAAATATTCCTAGCTGCTTTTAAGGTGGCTGAACACAGTTTTCGCGCGCGCTCTGTAGTCGTTGGTGCTGACGCGAGGCAGCGCGCGCACAACGATAACACAACAGCAAATATGGAGCCCAAAGAGTGAAGAGTTTTTGTTCCAAGGCGATTTTATATCAGGCATTTTTTCTTAAAATGATAGTATATTGTAAACTTAGGTCTTGGTAGAATGGTATGTCAGAAAAAGTCAAATTTGTCAGGTATTTAGTGTTATCGTGAGTACCGTAAGAACCCAGTTAAATGTAGCGCATGTGTAGTTAGTAAAAAATTGAGATTGAACTCTTTAGGTCCAGTCTTTCCGAAATACGCGTTTTTCTCGAAAACCGCTCGTTAGAATTTTACCAAATTTGGTAGGAAAATACTTCAAAAACAAGAAAGAAAGCTGTTGCAAACATTTTGAAATTTGACAGAGGAAATTGTAAATAATGGAGTTATCTTTCAAAAACGAATAGCTAAAAATCGGTCTGTTAAAATTACATTAGAATAGTGTCCACTTGTGGGTATTGTGATAAGTTTGTTTCGGGCTAATGATAGAGAAAATCTTACGACTGAATTTTACGCAAATATACAAAACCCGATTTTAAATTGATGTTTACATCCAGTCACGTTACCATGGTAACAGCGCACACGTCAGCGCATCTATCAAAATTCGAAAGTTTATCCTTTAAACTCATTTCATGCCAATTTTGAGGACCTATAGTTTAATGGTTTTCGAATAAAAGGCAAATGCAAAATAGGTTTCAAAAACTGTGTTCGGCCACCTTTAATGTTACAGAAACCGGGATAAGCTCCTGCAGTATGAGCCGCTTGGCACGAGGCTTTACCTGTACCCTAAATTAAAAGACTAGCATTCAATTGTCTAACATTTGGCAATTAATACACTCTAATTTTCACTTCGTTTTAATTTCGCAGGGGAATTCCAATATTTGTGAAGCGTATCAAGCATGGGGTAGGCAAACCTGACCAACATCTTTTTTTTCAAGAATCGCGCCGAATATCGCCAAATATAGCGAGTAGTCTAAGTCGAATTGACAAAAACCCCTCTCCTTCATGAGAGCAATTTTTTGTCAAGTAATCTGCAAGTTTGCGTTTGTTTATGTTTCTTAATAAGTATATTTGTTCATATGATGCCGACCGGAGAACTTTTAATGTTGATTTCGCATCAAGGTATTGGTTGATTGACTGACTGACTGACTGCCTGGTTGGCTGACTAACTGGCTGACTCACTGACTCACTGACTAACTGACTTACTGACTGATTGACTGACTGACTCACTGACAGACTGACTCACTGAGAGACGGACAAACGGACCGTCATACGAATAAATGATATATATGTGTCGATTGATTATCAACAAATCGATTAAAGATTGATTTAGTTGTTTGATGCAGCGGTCGCTCTACCTTTCACCGAACTTGGTGGTTCAATTATTTAAACAGTACACTTCAATTCAATAATTTTCGGGAGTTCTCCCTTTCCCACCATCCAAACCCTCCAGTTAATTGCCATCAGTGTAATTACCTTACTTGTCATTTCGACATGTTAAATATTTTTATTGCTGCTTTTCAAGGAAATGAAAAACAGTGAGATACCACCGGATCAACCACAAGGGTATGTATAACTGTATGTATGCAGTGGTGTTAAAGTTGCTCGTAAAGCTTCGATGACAACTTGTTTTCCTTTTTTCTAAACAAACTGTGATCGTCTGCATAGCATAACAGGTGACCTTAGAAACAGAAGCACCCGTAAAAACCATTAATTTTGCCTGTCACGTCAAGTACCATGCAAGCAGTGGTTTCACGTCAAGTGGTATGGGCAACCAAATGACACTGAAGTGACACACTGAGGGAGTCTGGGTCGTTGTTGCCTGAATACTTTGGAATTAACGTTGGCAGTTTTTGGCCTTCCCTCCAAGCTTCTCTTCAATAGAGTTACAAGTTCTCATATGTACGACTGTGAATTTGACCATGCTGTCATGCAGGGCGTTTTTCAGTTTGTGTGCTACACTTGCATTTATCAGTGAAGTTTCAAAGTGACGCGTGATTGTCGAACCATGTGCGGGTTCGTTATCGTGCATGAACAAAACGACAACACGAAAATAATTGACATTCTAGAACCGTTATCATCATAGTTAACTGTTACAGGTTCATTCTTCACTGGATGACTCCGAAACTCTGTTCCGTCTTTTTCCTTTTTTATATCACATCTGCATGTATTTTCATGTTTAATCTTAATTGGATTTTTCACTACATTTGATTTTCGCAGGGGAAAGGAGATCACGGTACGTAGGTCAAAACCAGCAACAAGAACTGAGTTTTTCTTTGATTATAGTTTTTGCAAACTCTCCATATTTTATAGATGTGAAATGCTCATATAATAATTTAATAATAATTTATTGGCTTGTATATATAGCGGACAATGCGTAATGATCATTTATCGTCACTTATAATTCACCAAGATTTTTTTCTGCCTTCGTTTTGAATAATATATGAACCTGGGAGAGAAGCCAACATTTTTTATATCTGGGAAGAATTACTCTTCCCTCTACCGAGAAAACTTTGCAATTTCTTATAAACTGCTTGAAGCTCGCTATGTTTTTAAGAATTGTGTGAAACGCTCACCCCAGGGGATCCTTTTGGCATTAACCTACCTTCAAGGACCACCCTTTCTCCATATAAACATCTAACTTAAAAGAATAACTTTTCTGATAATACCTGATGATCCTATACCAAGCTAAAACGCCATTTTAAATAGTAACGCCTGTGGAACATGTTGTCTTTGTAACTTTAGTCTAGTTTTAATTAATGTCTTAATGTCTTTGTATTTGTGTTGTGTCAGGTCTCTATTTAAACTAGCTCTGCTAAATTGGATGCCCCTGGATAAATAAATAAATAAAAAAAACATATGGCACGGCTTGCCTTGTAGACGAATAAGGGGGACTCCTCATTACATTCCATGTGAATTGAAAAGTCAATTGAAAATTTAAGTTTGAACGAAAATCCTGTGGGTTGACCATAAGTATTTTCTTTTTGAGGGACAGCCTCAGTGGCCACCCGTATTGCACTTTGCAGGATCTTACAAAGGCGTTTTTCGAAAATGGAAAAGGAGAATCTCAAGAAAGGTATGGCAGTTTAATTACAAAACATCATTACTTATAGCAAAGTCGTATGCTCAAAGCTCACCATCATGGCCAAGTCACGTTTTCATTCCACGAGGGTATTCTCTTCATCTGACTGCTGAGGTAATTTGCTCAATATAAAATTTAGAACCTTGGACATCAAAAGCGACGCTGGGCAACGATGGTGAAACTACAATCTTGGACAGAGCTGTTGGGACATAATAATTAGGTGGATCAATTGCAAAACTCATTTTCTCCAATCCCCGTACCCCTCCCCATATCAATGTTACGTTGTACTTGTGAAACCAAAGCCGGGTAATTGAAAGTCCCATAAAATTTAGCAGTGGTGTGGGTTGAGTTGGTTGTTGGTTCTCTTCTCACTCCGAGGGTTTTTCTTCGGGTTCTCTGGTTTTTCTTTTAGCTTCCTTCTCAATTCAAGAACACACACTTCCAAATTCCAATTCGACTGGATAGAGAACCCGCATGAAAACCAACTGACGTTGATGTGGCGTCCTCTCTAAATATCGTTATTTATTTAATAGTTTTGTCCAGTTTTGTGCAAAACGGTCCATAAGGGCTATTCAGTTATTCTTTTTTTATTTATCAGCAGATTGCCGAACACCAAAGCAAGGAAAAATAACAAGAAAAATGAACATTCTTTCAAGTATATTGTGTAATACAGGCGAAGGTCTGCATAGTCATTTGCCCTGTACATTCTGCCTTTATTCGCCGCCTATACCGAACGTATTTATGAGTAGAAATAAAATAAAGGATAGAAATTAACCTGGAACTGTTGTATTCTCAAAACTAACTTAAATTTACTCTTAAATTAATTATAAATCCCCAGTTTCAAAACTGAACTCTCTCTTCAACAGGTGTATTTGTATATATTTTTAAAGTGTATATCATATGGCACTAAATTTATTTTTGTGCATTTTCCTTCCTTGGTATGTGTCAAAAACGAAAACCCATTTTTAATTTCCAAAAAATTAGATGATTTTTGCAGCCGAAATACAGCTAATTTCCCTTTTCAGGTCGCCTCCCGTGTATTTCTTCTACGTGCAGCTTCAGTTGTGAGAATCATTTAGCAGGAAGTTCCCAAAATAATTATTTTTGACTGCCTGCTTCACACGTTTCACAGTGCTTATCAAACACAGTGACTTCACAGGATTGTTTGACCGCGCGATCTCTGGGACAATTCCTAGGTCAAAGGGACGCGTATTTTGAACCAAAAAGTGGTTTCAAGATATCTTCACGGTCGATAACCTTCAAAATCCTTTTTCCAATATTATAAACAAACAAAGGCATTGGGGAAAAATTGTGCCATATACACCTTAAATTTGAAGGCGAGTTCAGTGGCCCAGCATTGTTTTATTTCCAACATACATGCCAAGTTTCCTAGAAAATGTTCACAGCTCAGAATAGCCTGTGAAACAAGTCTTTCCTGCATAGCGCGCGCGATCTTCTTATCGCTTTTTCGCCGTGCACGCGAAAATGACCGAAAATTGAAACGGGAGCAAATGAAAAACATATAGCATGACCGAGACGACGTTACTTGGGTCACTGCCTCGTCTGCAGACATCGGTCTCTCAACGTTTCATGAGATTGACAGTGGGCGATTTGCTTGGCATTGATGCTGTGATGCTGACGCTCGCTCCCTGACTATCAACCCCCCGCGGTCCCAGACTCGTACCCAGTCGCTATTTACTGGTTTGGGGACGAGAGAACATTGAGATGCGCGGGGTTTCATGGGAGGGGATGATAGGGATAGTGAGCTATTTTTCCTTTGACCCTGCCCATGACACTCCGCGCACCTCAGTCGTCCCTAGTATCCAATCCTCTGTCATTCCCTGAACCCATCATTCTCGTCACCAGAACCGCTTGTTCCTCTTAGCAGGCTGGGCCTGTGCACGAGGAACAAGTGGCTCTGAGGACACATGATTCAATTGGTTTAAATCTAACAAAGGGAGTCCAATCACATCCACCGTTTTAAACGTGCTAACGACAAATGTTTTTAAAACGGCTGATGTGATTGGACTCCCTTTTGTTTGATTTCAGCGAATCGAATCTTGTGTTCCCAGAGCCACTTGTTCCTCGTGCACAGGCCCAGCCGGCTAAGAGGGACAAGCGGCTCTGGGATGATGCGAATGTGAATCATAAATAGCGACTGGGTACGAGTTTGCCGCGGTCCCGTAATACGAGTACTTGGCCTGCTCTGCCCCGTCCCCAGGCAGCTGTCAGTCAAGGCATAAAGGCGACAAGCGGTTCTGTTTTTCTAACGTAGCGTTTGATATCGTTGGGCTATTTCTTGTAGGAAGTGAAGGTGTGCGGAGTTTGCCCCCGCAGACAAAAAATCCTGGGTACGGCCCTGATCGTATATCTCCCTACTTACGTAGGGAGATACGCCATCATATATCTTCCTACACCTCCATACGCAACCATATACCTCCCTAAACCTTCATACGCCATCACATACCTTCCTAGACCTTCATAAGCCATCATATACCTCCCTATCCCTTCATACGCCATCATATACCTCCCTACCCCTTCACACGCCATCATATACCTTCCTACACCTTTATACGCCATCATATACCTCCCTAGACCTTCATACGCCATCATATACCTCCCTATCCCTTCATACGCCATCATATACCTCCCTACCCCTTCATACGCCATCATATACCTTCCTACACCTTCAAACGCAAACATATACCTCCCTACACCTTCATACGCAATCATATACCTTCCTACACCTTCATACGCCATCATATACCTTCCTACCCTTCATACGCCATCATATACCTTCCTACACCTTCATACGCCATCATATACCTTCCTACACCTTCATACGCCATCATATACCTCCCTACCCCTTCATATGTCATCATATACCTTCCTACACCTTTATACGCTATCGTATATCTCCCTACACCTTCATACGCCACCATATACCTCACTACACCTTCATACGCCATCATATACCTTCCTACACCTTCATACTCTATAATATACCTCCCTACACCTTCATACTCTATAATATATCTTCCTACACCTTCATACTCTATAACATGCCTCACTACACCTTCATACTCTATAATATACCTTCCTATACCTTCATACACCATCATATACCTCCCTACACCTTCATACACCATCAGAAACCTTCCTACACCTTCAAAGGCTTCATACGCCATCATATACCTTCCTACACCTTCATACACCATCATATACCTCCCTACACCTTCATAAGCCATTATATACCTTCCTACACCTTCATACTTTACTACTACTCTATCATATACCTCCCTACACTTTCATACGCAAACATATAACTCCCTAAACCTTCATACGCCATCATATATCTTCCTACACCTTCATACTCTATAATATACCTGCCTACACCTTCATACTCTATCATATACCTCCCTACATCTTCATAGTAAAAACCAAAAACTTTTAGTTAGCCTGCTAAGATCAATTATATGGTATCTTTGACCTCTTTTAACGTTGCCATAGCAACGAATCTTGACGTCACTCGGGCATCGATATTTTTATCAGTAAAATCTACACACATTTATCCCAAAAGTTTCCCTTCAGCATGATTGATAGAATTCAGAAGACAGAGATATGTAAGCCATTATGAGCCACCTGATGACCAATCTCTGTCTAATGACAAATTCTCGGGCTCCTCGGTCAGCGGTTGGTCGCCAGGTGGCACGCTAGATTGCCTAAAGCTCGTTCCATTCCTCACTCGATTAAGAAACATTCCTTTCCAAGATGGCGGACTGTGGTGTCGAAAGTGATCTGTTGTCAGAAATACAGAATGCATTCAATAGCGATACGAAAAATCTTCTCGTTCAGAACGTGGGAACACAGTATGATCCACTTGAAGTCTGTTTAGATAGAAATGTTGCGGAAACAGTGAACCACGTTTACAAACACAAGGTATGAAATCTGAATTGATTTGATCAATGGCCAGTACAGTGTATGGTAATTAAATTTAAGCTTAGTTACGGTCTGTAGTTTTGTGGGAATCTTCTTATTAAAGGTCAATACAGCTTGAAAGAAATTTCCCTTAAAATGAAATATAAACGTTATGTTTTACTGACGTGTTTAATATTAATAATGCATGATTATTAAAAGTTCAGTCAAGTCTCTAGAACCCTAGAATATCTTCCATTTGACAATGCAAGAACCATTCTACAAATTGTCCCGTATCCGTGATATCCATATAATACTTTTTTAAAGGATATTTTCATGGCAAATTCTTGTGTTTACCCAAGTTTAATACTTGTTCTGGCAATTCTAAATAGTTATTAATGTTTGTTTGCTTACTGTAGGCTGGCTTATTCGTGCCATTTAACAAAGAATTAGAGCTACATGTACTATGTATTCAGTAAATATAATAATATATATTTGTTAGTTTTCAAAAGTCTGAATTCAAAAACAAACAAGAAACATTTCACTGATTTTCTTTTAGATTCAGCCCACATACATGTCTTTAGTAAATAGCAACCAGTAATGACAATCTCCTAGCATAAATGCAAATGCCTCAATCTGATTGGCTGAGCTACTGCACACTATCAGCCATTATAGTTCACCACTAAATCTTCTCCGATTCTCATTGCTCTAAATTAAACATGTGACGTGATAGTGTTCTTAAAACTAGCATATTTGCCCGAGAACCATGCTGCACCTTTTTTCCAAAAATCGTTGCTCAAAATCAGGGGTGCTGCTTATCTGTGGGAACATTTGAAAAAAGGTGCCGTGAATTTCAATGAATTGACACTTTTATGGAAAAGTATGTAAATAAAGATTACACAAAACTGCAAGAGAGTGCTGGTCATTGCTTGACTCCTAAAAAAGTCGTGTTTGATGTAAGTGTACTGCTTTTAATATTATGGCGCTTACATTTGTTGCTGCCGCTAAAAGCATTAAACCATCTTCGTAAACAAATCCTCCAAGTGGTTTATAGTCACTTTTCTCGAACAGGAAAACGTTACACAGCACAGAATTTTCATTCCCTGCAAAGTTGTTTGCAGCGTCGACGACAATCCTCTAGGAGCATGAAAATACCACGCTATTCTCGAGTGTTTGCAGTAGATTGCCCACTGTTTCCTCGTTGTTCAGCACTTTGATAGCAAATTTGTCGAACTGATTACAAAGCTCTCTTTGTGCTACAAGTTTATCTTCGACAAATGACTTACAAATCTCTTTGTACATATGACAGCCACGAACTCGAACGCCTCCATCTTGTTTCACTTTTAAGCAATAAACAAACTCGTTCAAGCTAATGCCTGGTTACTAAGATACGAACGTTTCGCAACGTTTCGCATTGTCACGCAAAAATCTGTGGAAAAAAAGTGTTGAAAGAAGAAATTCCTGTTGACAAATGCCAGAAAAAGATCAATGATACACTGTATTTCAAAGTTCCATTATATTAAAGCGGTAAAATTGTGGGTAAGACTTTGAAGTATTTTCCATTTCAATGTTATGGTGTCTCAAGACTCGACCTTGGATTTTGTTTGATTTCTTTCAAAAAACTTGTTTTTCCAAAATTTTAGTTGCTAAATTCAGGGTGCGGCTTATCTGTGGGTGTTTACAGTATTTGTTTTAAGAACATCAAATTTCTGCGGGGCAACTATCAGCCGATAGTTCCTTGACAGAAACACTCTATTGTTTAATTAGAGTGCAGTGGCTGAAGGTCGTTTTCAAAATGCTAATGTCTTCGCGCTTTAGTGAAGTTTCGCGGGAAGATTTAGACCTTTTTCACTGACACACGATTCATTTGTTATGATTTTTACTAAAACAATTAGATTATTCACTCGAGATTTCTATGAGGTGATAGTTGATGAGGCCTTTGGGCCTTATCACGGATTTTGACCCCACTTAATGGTTAGGCAAAGCAGTCAGAAATTACAGTGTTTGTATGGGAATCTGATGGGAAATAACGTTTTTATTACACAATTTATAAATTGCTGTGCAGAAGATTGTATTTAGCAAGTTTGAAGAATGATGCCCGGTTTAAGTTTTTAATTTTCTGTGCATTAATTTTGTCTGTAAATTTGGGTGGGTTGACATGGTTTGCACGAATAAAAAAAAGACAAATGTATGGGAAATAAAAAACTAACTGAGAGTCTTCTATCCCAGCTAAATTCTAAAAACTTGGGGAATACAATCTTGTGCCAGTACATGTATTTTAACATTGTGATTAATAAATTGTGTAAACTTACAAAACAGAAGTGCTGTGAGGTGTTGAGTTCAATGTTCAGTAATAATAAACTATCGCTATACATTGTAGCTGTTTAGGTTGAGTGTTTGTCTCAAAATATGCATTCTGCAATTATCATATTCAATTGATAAACGAAAAACATGGTTTCCATGTATTAAATTGTTCTATCAGGTTAATGAAGTTAAACCTGTTACAAACCAGAAAGCTTCAGGAAGGTGTTGGATTTTTGCATTCTTGAATGCAATTCGTCAGAAGTTTGTTCAACATTTCAACTTGGAAGACTTTGAATTTAGCCAACAGTTTCTCTACTTCTGGGACCGAATTGAAAGGGCATATTTTTTCATCAATGCTTATGAAGAACTTGCAAGGAAAGGAGAAGAGCCAGATGGACGTTTAATGATGTTTCTATTGTCCAATCCATTGAACGATGGTGGACAATGGGACATGCTTATTAACCTTGTGGAAAAATATGGTTTGGTACCCAAGGCAGTTTGGCCTGAAGCATTCACTTCTGGAAGGTCCATGCGCCTGAGGAAAATTATGAATTACAAGGTATGTCATGTCTTTGTAATTTGTTTACTCAGGCAGGTAGATGACTACTTGTAAATACATTTCTTGCTTTCCAGTAATATGGTAAAGTTGTAATAATTTCACATATTTCGGGACTAATCTTTCCATTCAAAAGGCCTACTGTATTGAACAGGCTTGTCATTTTTCAAGTGCTAGAGTTTTTATTAAAATAATCTCTGAGTTAGTATCTGCCGCACTCCTCCGCAGCCCTTATCTTGTCGTATATTGTGATGTCGAGGTGGCCTCTCCTAAAAGCCTAGTGGTTTCCTGAGGTCTCCTCGCCTAACAACCTGCTGTATATCTTTAAAAAACTTGTAACATAAAGGCAAATAAATTAAATGAAAATGAAAAAGTGTCAATTGATTGATCGACTAACTGATTGATTCATTCCTTCATTTATTCATTTACTAACTGACTTGCTGATTGATTGACTGTCTGACTGATTGGTTGTCTGACTGACTGACTGACTCACTGACTTATCAGGACTGATTGGTTGGTTGGTTGGTTGGTTGGTCGGTTGGTATAATTTGCTTGACTGATTGATTTGCGTGCACAATCACCATATTACAAATGAAGGTTGTGTGGATTGTTCTCATCTACAGGCGTTTCAGCATCTTGTTGAAAATGGCTTTTTTCATTTCTTCCAGTTGCGAGAATACGCTGTGCAGCTAAAAGAACTAGTGGACAAGAAATCCAGTGAAACTGAAATGAAAGAAGCCAAGAGAAGAATGATGACCGAGGTGATTCAACGATGCCAAGAAATATTAATGCATTATTTTACACCTTTTAAAACTTATAACCATTAAATTATTTTTTATTTCCTCAGGTATACAGGGTAACCAGCATTTGTCTTGGCACTCCACCCAAGTCATTTGACTGGGAATATACTGACAAAAGTAAAAAGTACTGCATGCTAACAGGAATAACACCTCTCCAGTTCTACAATGAACACGTCAAACCAGTTTACAACCCTTTAGACAAGGTACGTGTTACAAAAGTGTGAATTTAGTAACATGTAAAATCATTCGTCCAAAGTTTGAGATAACAATTTTTCAGGTACCTAATCATGATAAGTCTACTCTCTCTCATAAAATTACTGAGACACTACAAGCACTCTCACAGCTGTGTTTAGATGAGAGTATTTTAACGAATGGGAAAGAGAATGAATATTTTGATTCTGGTTACATTGCAGGTGTGTTTAGTAAATGACCCTCGAAATAATTACAACATGCTGCTCACAGTAGAGTACCTCAGTAACATGGTAAATGGACGGCTTGTTTTGTACAATAACCAATCTGTGGAAGTTCTGAAGAAGCTTGCAGCTGCATCTCTCAAAGACAATGAGGTAATACAACTGCCGGGTGTTCTTCACCATTGACCACATTCACTGTAAGTGTAAGCTTTTACTACACTCGGGTAGGGCAAAAAATTGTGGGACAATTACCAAGAAATTTCCCAAGTGTTGCATAGCATACCACCTCACTCACCTACACCAACATCCTGCTGCACCCTTCCCCTAAGACCTGCTTGTAAAAAAAATGACAATATAGTACCCATAAAATACAGATAACACACATCTGACATCAGACTTTTATCGAGTGGAACAAGAGCTAACTTTTAGTGAAATGTTTTCTATTTAAATTGCACCCTTTACTCGTGTTGTAATGCCTTGGTGTTCTCAGGCAGTTTGGTTTGGTTGTGATGTTGGAAAACACTTCGAAAGAAAAAGCGGAGCACTTCATCTTGACATGTGAGTTATTAAACTTCTGGAAACCTAGTAATTTCAACTCATGATTTCAGTACCTACTGGTATATAATAATGAAACTTAAAGAGCATTGGGGAGAATTAATGAAGAGAAGGCCATAAATCTACCCGAATAGCCTTCAAAATGTTTACTTTAAAACTGTAACCACTGCTTGGTTAGCTCAGTTGGTTGGTCACCAGACTGCCGTGTGGGAGGTCGAGGGTTTGATTCCCCTGACCGGACCAATACTCAGGGTCTTAAAATAACTGAGGAGAACGTGCTGCCTTCAAATGGTTAGGCGTTCAAGTCTTCTTGGATAAGGACTATAAACCGTAGGCCCCGTCTCCTGTACCTTCAGTGTTACATTGCTAGCAGGGGATGTTAAAGAGCCCACACACTTCTCGTAAAGAGTAGGGCTCGGAGTTCCCAGTGTTTCTGTCTGGCCTTGGTTGAATGTTTTGTATTTCATGGGTTGGTGCTTTAATAAGGGCTTACAAGCCTGTTTGCGCCTTTCTCCCTTGGACTGATCTGTCCAGAAAATGCTTAAAGTAATTAGCAGTGCTGTCCCCAGTGAGCCCATGATCGTTCTGGTCTATGTCAGGGATGGAGACCAGAGTACTCATCCTGTAACTATCAGCCAATTCGATTTGTCGGATTTGACAATGAGTCCACTGTTGGAGGTGACCAGTGGTCTCGATTCTTGGTGCTAACCAAAAGAATCGACAAGAGCGTTTAATACCCAGTTAGTTTTTCCGCTTGTGGAACACTATTTCTGATTGGTTATCCATTCAACTGGTGGTGGTTGCAGTGTTTTCACTGGTTCCTTTACAACGGAAATCGAATGTCATTTGGATGTTAAATATCGGGATTTGCATACACAGGCAGGAAGACAATTGGTTGCATTGGCTGTGAGAGTCTCGTTGATATAACTCTATACACAATAGTGAGACAGCTGGTTGCAGAATCTCGTATCCATTATACACATACAGGGAGACAGATGGTTTCAGTGGCACCTCTACTTAGCGTACACTTTCTCTGGTTCCAGTGTGTCTGCTTGCAGAGGAGATGTTGAATTATAGAGCCCACTAAAGTGGGCAATGTCACGTGTAGGGGCAGGGACTTTCGGGAAGATCAGTCTGGTGTCTCAGGCCTGATCTATCTCCACCACTAAGGCCCCGTCATTTGAAAACGCAACTTTTTTCTTACGGATATCCGATGAAAACGGTCACCGAAAACGCAACTTTTTGAAAACGCTCTCCAGAGTGGAATTTTTTGAAAACGCCGTTTTCGTTTTTACGTGTGGACGGGGGAAAACGGAACTTTTAAACGATGACGTATCAGTATTGGATCCAGCCCACCCGCGCGAAAGAAAATGGCACCATGCGGGCTCATTTTACCGGTAAATGCGCATGTACCGTCAGCAGTATCTGCGTTTTCGAATCGTTTCAGCGTTTTCGTGTGGACGGGTGAAAAAACGATATGAAAACGCTACGTGTGGACGCGAATTTTTTTGAAAACGGAGGAAAAAAGTTGCATTTTCAAACGAAAACGAATACGTGTGGACGGGGCCTGATACAATATTTTGAGTATTTGCATATTGGTTGTGGGAGGCGTGCTGGCCTAATGGTTAGTGCAATGAGACCCGGCCCTGGGCAAGTCACTTTACTTTCAAAGTGCCTTTCTTCATCCTGGTGTATAAACGGGTACCGGCGAATTTACTGTTGGGGGGTAACCCTGCGGTGGACTTTGCATCCCATCCAGGGGGGGGAGTAGAAATACTCTCTGTCACTTCATGATAAGGAAACCGCGATAAGCTCCGGCCTGATGGGCTACTCGGCTCGTATGCAGATTTCACTTACCTTTACCTTTGCGTTTCAGACATAACTATGAGTTGGTGTTTGGGGTTTCCATGATGGCTTTGAACAAAGCTCAGCGTCTACTGTATGGTGACTCGCTCATGACTCATGCTATGGTGTTCACAGGACTATCCTGGGAGGTGAGCAAAGAACAGGCACTCATTGGCTTCCAGGAAAAAAAACAATAAATATTCTCATTATGCGAATTAACTCTTATGGCACTCGTAGACGCGAGGACGAGTAGTATAATTGTTTTAGCATAAACTCTTAAGGTTTGCGTTCCAGAATATACCATTTTATGTACATGTACTTTTCAGTCCAAACCAAGATCAATACTGCCTTTAAAGAGCAACGCGCGCGCGATCGTCGTCTTTCCGCGAATAGACAGCAATGGGAGAACCAATCAGATTCGCGGATTTCGAATAGAACGCAACTGAGTTTATAGTAATGACAATTAGACGTTTCTGTCAGTTTCTCATTTTCATGTCAGCCACATGTTAAAGTGGGGAAGGTGCAGTTAACTCCCAGAATGTCTTCCGACAGGATTTATAACACTGTATTGCAGCTAACAAACCGTATGGCCCTCGAATTCCCGATCGAGGTTGTCTAGAGAAACCTGAGATAGCCCTCGGAGTAAGGACGAGAACCAATTACAAACTCAACCGACGTAGGACGGTGGGTACGGGAAACGAACCCAGGACACATTGGTGGAAGGCGAGTGCTATCACTACTTCGCTATCCACACTCCCTAATTAATTGGCACACAAGCGGAGTTTCAGATTGGAAGATTCTGAAAGTCCTCAACAGTCACTCCTTGTTTTGTCAGTAGCACTGAAAGGTCCAACGTGCAAGACATTCCCATACCTGTGTCTCTTGTTTATATTTTTAGGAAAAGGCAACCACTGGTGAAACCGCTGTTGACTCTGAAGCTCCAACGCCACCGGAAGCTGAGACGGCATCGGAGGTCAAAACCACTAAATGGCGTGTGGAGAATTCCTGGGGCGAGGAGAAGGACAAACCAGGCTACCTTATGATGACTGACAGCTGGTTTACAGAATTTGTCTATGAAGTCGTCGTGGACAAGAAATATGTCCCTGCTGATGTAATGGCCGTTATGCAGCAGGAACCAAAAGCTCTGCCAGCCTGGGACCCCATGGGGTCTCTCGCGTGTGTTTTGTGTGAGAAGGGGGACCATCAAGCTCAATTGTGATCCCTTAGTATTTTACATTTTAAGAATTCACATTTTTATATCTGTAGCCAAAAGAGGAAAACGTGCTGGGGTTTTGTAACTTGTGCACGTACCTATAAATCAGTAGACAATTAGCAATCGACTGCAAATGCAACGAAAGTTCAGAAACGCAAGAATACAAAATTCGCCACAGAGTTCACTTAACTGTCAGAGAAAGAGTGGTTTTCAGATGAATGTCGAACTGTAATTTGAAACTGCGTTCCTTTTGCTTTACGACGCTCGATCAATTGTACAAACCAAAAAAAAATTAAAACTTGTAATGTGTATATGTAAAACCTCGTACCAGTGTGAGCTCCATACCAGTACAATTTCACACGCATTTTTTTTTTAAATGAATATAAACCATGTCCACCGTAGCTCACGGGACGCCATCTTGGACTGGAGGACTGGACAGCTACCAGTCCTCCTAGGACTTATTCTATTCTAAAACTTGCGATCTTTCAATATTGGACGGTGTGAAATTCTTAAACTGAAGCGAAAATTTTGAACTGGTACAGCGCCAGTAAAACGAGTTCTAACATGACAATTTCATGCTGGAATTATGTGAACGATAACAGAGCCACGAGGGGCCAAAAACGGCATTAATTCGCATCATGTAAACACACCTTTCGTCACGCGCGATTTGGGTTTACCTCGGTGTAAAAACCTGTGACTTTTTTCTTTGTTCTTGATCTATTGTTTTTCTATTCGCTACTGTTTAGAGGTTCTTTATTGTCGTGTTCGTTCTTTTTTCACGTCACTCGTGAATTTCACAGGTTTTTACACCGAGGATGAGCCCGCGATTTCCATCGTTTGGCGTAAACAAAGGAGTAGTGTAGCAGCTATCCAAAACTACTTTTGTTTGTTATTGTAAGCAGCTTCTATTGTTTTCAAGACAAAGTCATTGTTTCAATTGTTGAGTCTTTTGCTTAGGGCTAGGGTATCAAACCAATCACATATGTTAGGAAAGCTGCTACATCGCCCAAACAAAGTACCATCTCATTCTCGTCCCCAGAGCCGCTCTTCCCTCTTAGCCGGCTGGACCTGTGCACGAGGAACAAGTGTCTCTGGGGACACGCGATTTGATTCGCTGAAATCAAACAAAGGGAGTCCAATCACATGAGCCGTTTTAAAATCCCAAATCATTGGCGCGTTTAAAACGGTAGATGTGATTGGACTCCCTCGTGTACCGACCCAGCCGGTTAAGAGGGACAAGTGGTTCTGGGGACAAGAATGAATCGTTTGTCCCCAGAGACACTTGTTCCTCGTGCACAGGCCCGGCCGGCTAAGAGGGACAAGCGGCTCTGGGGACGAGAATGAGTACCATCTGTGCCGTAGATTACGCTTATCTCCTCTGCGTCCTCATTGTGTGGTTTTGTTTTCTATGGCAATGCTTTGATTTGCTGTTCTAAACGTCTTTGGCTTTTGTTGTACGACTTTCCTTCGAAAGCTTTTAATATTCTAGATAGACGTAACCTTCAATTACAATGCATAAATTAGTTTGCAAGAAAGCGGTCCGCGCGCAATGCAAAAGTTGCAAATAAAAATTTGAAATGCGGCTACTGCTAATTAACTTCCGTTATGACTTCATATGCATTTTTATTTTATGTTTTTAGATTATTTAAAGTGGCAGTCACTGTTAATGAATTTTTAAGCACCGATTCTATTCGCCTGAATTTCATCCTCGAAGACGGTTCATATTCAGGCTACGATTCAATGAAAACAATCACTTGCGATCAGGTGTTCTTTTTATCCTCCGCGGCGATGAAAAAAACGCCTGATCGCAAGAAAGGAGATGAACTGCACTTTACTGTTGATCTTTCTAATGGACTTGATTTCATCTGGGACTTGATTTCATCTGGGACTTGACAGTCAAAATATAAAAATTGATAATAATCGACCTTTACAATGAAATCTATTAAACCCGGTTGTATTAAAATGAAGCAGTAAGTAAATAAATCACGTGAGTTTGTGCCATTCAAATTGTAAAAACAGTTGAAAGTCCCACCTTATTTCTTTAATTTCTAATGTGTACCCCATGATTTCAATAATTATTATAAAGCTCCCCCTCCTCAAATGGCGCAAGTCCCCGAGGGCTAATGCAGCTTTTGCGGTACGTAACTTTCTACGTCTCAGTATTTCTTTCAATAAATAACGAGTTATGTCTGCCTTTCTCGATTTGGCTGTGCAACCGCGCGATGCCGTTCCAGTCAAAGACCCACATTTCACCCTTGCTCACCAGTGTCTCCGGTTAGAGCATCTGACTAGATCGTGGGGGTTCGTGGGTTCAAATCCCATCTGGGACTCGGATTTTTCTTCGAGTCTCCTTTCATGCAATTTCTATCTTGTTGGCACTAGTTTCACCTAAGGGCAATAAATCTGTGATTACAGTGAAACGAAGAATAGCCTGAAGCTGTTACTGATTAATATTCAACTTTAGAAACTTAAAATTCACTCTGTGCACACAGCTGCAAGTTTTAATGACACTTTGCCCACAACTGTTTTAGTGAGTTGAAATTACATACTAACGACGGGGTCACTTTCATTTGAAAAGGGAACTCGACAACTAGGCAAAAAAGCTAGAAGCGCGCAGTACAATAGCAAAGCTATTTTGTAGCCTAAACATGCTGTCTTTTATAACACTTTCACGGGGACGTTTTTAGCATTTTTGGTCATAATCAACAAGGTATTATGACTAAATAACCGTTATTTAGTCATTTCTTGACCGAAGTTCGGTCATTTTCGAGATAGCCCAGAATTCGAACGCTAAAAAGAGAGACAAGTTTATTATTTTTAGCGATTTATCCAACACACAAGGGCAGAGTTTTAAAACGTTTGTCGGACTTTCAATTTGCGATGAAACCCTCGTACCTGCGAGACTCTTGTTACCTAAGTCTATATTACTGCATTAATTTTCCAATTTTTTATCAAATTGTCAAGCCATCTCCTGACAAAATAGGAAACCAGCTATTATGGTTTGCTCTTCCTGCTAAATTTTCATTTGATATCTTCTTCGCAATTCTACAGGAGCATTTTTTTTCAAGAGTAAATGTATTAAGCAATGAATTAAGCACAGAATTGACCTAAACACTCCAAAATCACCTTTAAATAGAGTATTAGGTTCTAAGTGTCCGCTACTAGCGGGCCCTTGGTTGGCGACGGGAAGACGCTCGAGTAAAGTCGGATTACAGTTATTATTATAACAGCACTTGTTGCAACATTTAAGGCTGCCAATAACACGTAACTGGCACTCGAGTCTAAGCCAACGTTGAAAATGATCCTATAGCATATCACATTAACGGTTTTATTCTGAGCTGCAGTGCTGTTACAATCAAAGGGATCCCCATTTACCTTGTCCCAAGCGCTGTATTCGAAGCACTCCGTTGATTTTTCACGTTCATCGCAGCTGTGTCGAATATCGGCGGCGTGAAACAGCAGACGGAAATCCCTCTGCGTTCGCAGGTTGTAGCTAATACTGAGCAATAGGAATTGAGAGAACAATGCCGTCATAACTCCAAATAGCAGAAGAAATACGTACAACCAGCTACAAAAAGTCATGGTAACGCTTTTCTTTTCTATTATATCAACACATTTGAATGTTCTTGTGTTTCCAAATTTGTCCGTTTTGGCCTTGATGAAGCCCAAGGTTTTGAAGGGGGAAATAGTTCGCTGACGAAGACTTTCCACGTTGTTCCCAGAATACTTCTTCGGCTTACACACACTGAACACGAAGAGGACAATAAATGGTCCAACGGCGAAGAGCAGGGTCGGTATAGAGACAATTAGCCTGTACTCAACTTCCTCCATCATCCTATATATTATGTTGAATTACAGAAAACCGTCAATCCAAAAGGCCGAATCGTCTTCTATCAATCCTGGAACCTTGAATTGGTCGATCGTTTAATGTAGCGATGAAAGCGATACAGAAAAGCGATCTTGTTTGCATATTGTTACGTCGATACTCTTTGTTATTAAGATTATCTTGCCTAAATTTTTCGAGAAGAAAAAAAAATACATCTGTATCAGCTGCCTGTCAAGCCACAAACTTCGAGACATAAACAAGTGACACATTTAAAACAGTTTACGCGACGTGTCTTAGAGTTCGTTGTTTGTTATCCTTCTCAAACGTCCCGACTGGGTGCAAGCATTTCAACCAAGCAATAGGGGAATCCTTGTTCACAATATTTGCCTCATTAGCCTAAGAGTTTCAGTTGCTTTCAGTTTATAAATTTGAGCCCCCTGTATTGAACACCTTTTCTATTATCTGGGTTTGAAAACTGAAACTTTTTCAAAGAATGTAAGGACTAATTAGCGGTTTTCCCATCCAGATATTTTGATGGAGCTACAAAACATCAGTTCTGAATATTGTAAGTTCATAGCTCGATTAACTCTGCCAATGAATTTCAGCTCGAAAACAAGAAATATTGAATTATTTTTGTCTGATGCGAGTTAGTCACCATCAGTGAAGTTATCTTTGGTAATGCCAGAAGTGTATAATTTTGGAAGTGTACATCTAGGCAATGGGGCGCGTGCTATGTCTTTCGCGAGTGAGCTATTTTTAAAACAGATCTTACGCGCGAGAAAATGACGTCAATGGCCTTTCCCAAGTAAAGTCTTCACATTGAAGCTGATAATCGATTCGGAAAAAATAGCATTCATTCATAAATAGTTAGTACTTTGAAATAAAGGCATATCGACGACTTTACTTTTTTGCTTTCCATATTCTTTAGCGGGTTGCTGTCTTCGTACACTATACGACTCCAAAACACAGAAAGACGTCCTATTTAGATGGTGCAATTTTTTAGCAACTCCGATAACAGCTCTTCGCTCGCTTGGGGACGCTTGCTACGCCGGCTACGACAAGACGAAACTGTTGACTGCATCCGGATGATTTAATTCACACAAAAAAGGCGTTATAAACGACCTTCGACCAATCAAAGGGGCGCATTACAAAATACTCAAACGCGATTGGTTACTGGTTCGCGGAAAAAGCAGTCTAAACTAGCCTACTCATGAAAGACAATGTCAAGAACCAATATGTAGACTTCTAAACCATCTTGACGCAAGCAAACCAGTGTGAAAGTGAGCAAGTAAGCAATTGTTGAGTGTGTATTAATCTATCACCAAGCTATAACCAGTTTCGACCTAGCCCAGGCCTAAACTGGAGAAGATATTTATTTTATTTTATTTTTTTTTATTTTAATCTAGAGCAGATGTACATCACCTATTCCGAAAAGTTTGCAGGGGCACCAAACGAAAAAACTGTGGAAAATGCTTTCTTTTGTCCAAATGAATGAAAATATATGATAGTAAAGCATTTACAAGTGTCTTTGAGTGTTGCTGGGAGAAATTTATCTGTTCCTTTTGGCCAACACATGATCCATAATTTTTTTTTCCAGCCATCAATTATAGCAAACAACAAACGCGCGAAAATGGCACTGACAACCCTTGAAATCCACTCTTCTCAACGATATTCAAGCTCTCGTCGTAAAAGTAGTATTTTTTTTCAGTGGCCACTACCATGAGAAAACATATACATAACCATTTTGCCAGCCAAGAATATTTGAGCTGTGGAACAGATAAAGTGAGGAACAGACTCGCTGGGTGCCCATGAGCTTGGTTACCAATAGACCAATTCCAAAATATTAAAATTCTAACATGGCGCCGAGGCTTAGGGGAATAAAACAAAAGAAATTATTTATTCATCCCTAAGCCTCGATGCAAAATCTTTTGTTTTATTCCCCCAAGCCCCGGTGACATGTTAGAATATTAATATATCGGAATTGGTCTATTGGCGTTGACCGTTCACGAAATGGAAATCAGCCTCGTCTGCCCTCATAAGAATATTTGATACGTAAGGAGAATGGTGGGACTAAGGAAGAAAGATCTACTCTGACCCCGTCCCATCATCCTTCTCTTCGTCTTGTAGTTTCTTCTATTCGTGTTGCAGTTTCTTCTTTTCGTCTTGCAGCTTCTTATCTTCGTCTTGCAGTTTCTACACAGAGGTGGTCGTCATTCGGCGTGACTCTAGTGATAATTGGCAGAATGGGACATGGGTCGGTGGTCATGAAATGCAGGAAGTCAACTACATAGGTCGCATAGCAACAACAGAAACATAACAAAGTTCAAACTTTTCCTTTTCCTTTATATTCTTTATCGTGAAACAGATAAATAGCTACGATCAAGGTTTAACTGAAAAGTAAAACCTGATATTAATATTATAAAGGCCTCCTAAAGACACGCCAGCCGGGCACGAAAAAACCCTAGCTTGAGTAAAACTAACCCAGAAATTAGTCATAGAGAAATGTCAATGAATGCTATCCTATAACCCTATAAATTATCCTATATCCCTTAAATTAACTTTCTCTTTGCACAGGCAGCAAAAGAGAAATAAAAACTACCTCATAAATGTGGTATTCAGTTGTTAGTAGAATTATTAACTTTTAAGTTGCTGAAATATGTCAATGAAATTTGAAATCACACAAATATCAACGTTTGGTATTTTGGGAAACCTTCTTCGGGACAAAAACCCTAAAACGTCAAACACCCTACACTGGGACAAATACATCCTAATCCTAGCAGGCTTGTACTATAAAGGGCATTGTCACGGTGATTTTGCCGGAGTGTTTCGGTAAATTCTGTGCTAAATTAAATTCATTGCTTAATACATCCACTCGTGGTCCTATTGCTCCTGCGGAATTGCGAAGAAGATATCAAATGAAAGTTTAACACAGGAAGAGCAAACCATAATGGTCGATTTCCTATTTTGTCAGTGAGATGGCTTGAGAATTTGAAAAAATTGGCAAATTTTTCAATTTTCAATCCACTTCCATCCTCGGCTTCCGTAACAACAGACGTCTCCACTCAGTAAATGGTTTCAATACAGTAATATTGTCTTTGGTAACAAAACTAAACCATTATTTTTCATTCTCCTTCGAATGAAAACAAGTTTTAGCTTTTTAAAATGTTGCTAAAATTGGGTGGCCAAGCCCCTTAAAAAGCTGCTGTTTCCTGTTTAATGCGACAAGTTAAACATTTCCTTCAGAGGTCAATTCAAGGGACATTCGCTGCAGGATTTTCCAAACCAGTAGTTTGCTCGTCATCCCTCTTCTTTAATTCAATGAGATCATTCCAAGGGATAACAAACATAAAATAAAACACAATGGCCAATACTACAAACATTTGAAGGATAATGACCAAGTTACCCGCCATAAAGGAGACACGTAACGATGTGGCTTGGATAGCTATAAACGTCACTAAAAGACACACGTACACCAATGCCACGGCTATCCTTATCATGCATACAGTCTTTGGTTTCTTTAACATCAGCATTATGGTCGTGGCTACATTTAAGACTGCCATAGAAAGTTTAAATCCACCGTAACTGGCGCCCGAGGCTAAGCCAAAGTTGAAGACGATCTTATAGCATATCACCTCAACAGTTCCATTCTGAACTGCTGCGCTGTTACAGTCAATGGGATCCCTCGACCATGCCTTCGTATTCCAAAGCTTGTATTGGAAGCAGTCCTTTGTATTCTCGTTTTCGTCGCAGCTGTATGTGACATCGAGCAGTAGAACTTGCCAGAACAAGGTTGCCATGCCGCAGATCAGCACAAAGGACAACGCCAAAAAGATTTTCAAGATCTCTGACAAAGTTTCTTTTTCATCTGTAAGATCAATGCCTTTCAGCAGCCATCGCTCAGCTCCATTCTTTGTTTTCTTCTTGATGATTCCGGAAAACAAGTTGGTGACGGTTGATTCCTTCAAACGTTGTTTACGGGCGTTATCTTTTCTTGTTATCCAGAGAAGGAGAAAAAAGATGCCATAAACAATAACAATAGCCGGCAATACGACAATGAGACTGTACCCATACTCCTTCATGACGATATGAGGGAAATACAGAAAGAGTACGATGCACAATTAAACGCGGAATTAAAATTACGACGACTCTTGCGAGAAAGCTAAGGTCAATTAGGCCATAAAAACATTCGATCACAGCATCTTCGCATGAAAGCTTTCTCTTTGTCCAAAAATGTTATTCAAATTCCAAAGCTGCATAACAGGCGTATTTTTGGCAGGCGAGTGCTGAGTTCGATTGAGTGTTTCAGTGACTGCAAACAATGTCTGCACTGCAGGATATGAAATTCTCCATTCATTTAATTTAAAAAAGAAACTGTTTGCTTTAACTAAATTTGTGGTTGGTTAGTAACTTATTATTTGAGTCAACATTTCAGTCAGTGGTGATCATTAATAAAACATTATTCCATGTTTCGATTGGTAGGTCTTTGATTTAGTCGATTTTGCATAATTGTTCAATATTTCCGAGTTGCTGCTTTTTCTAAATAACAATGAGCTTCAATGAGCTTCCCAGAGTCCACGTTCCCCTTGATCAGCGGTCGAGAAACGAGGGACTCTGGAGGGGGGAGCCAATCTCGTACCTCAAGTCTTCATAAAATACTTTGGTGCGTGTTTAATAAATCACAAAATATGACGCTTTGTGTTGAAAATCAGCGATGCAGAAAAACAAAGTATCATGTTTCAATATTTCGAAGAAAAACAAAAGTATCATATTACAAATAAACAAAAGTATCGTGTTACCGCTGTCAAGAAAAGGCTAGGAATCACGTTTGGTGTCGCATCCTGCACTGTCCTGGAGTCTCTGAGTTTTTCATTTTCAGGTAGAAATAGCTTTGTTAATTAGAATTGGCATTTAGTCACAACAAGCGGTAGGTGGGTATGTCTTCAAAACATTGTAATGCCGTGTAGTAGTGAGTAGTGTTAAAGAAGAGAGTTTAAAAGCATTGATATTTTCTAAAGATTTGTGGCTCCTTTTCTATTCTTTCGAGGAAGTGGCGAGACGTACGGGTTAGATTTCTCCTTCAGTTTTCTTTATAAAAATAAATGTAGTCTTCATGATTTCGTTCAAATAGCGTTCAAATTCGTGAGTAGACGTGCAACAATTGCAAGTCGGCCGTTATTCCTTTATTAAGGACGACGTCGCGATAACAAGTGGCTAAGTCGCGAGATACCAGGGACTTTGCGGTCGCTTTCAGAAAAGTGTAGTTCTTGAAAAAACTTCTTCATGTACTTCTTTTGCTATTTTTACAGAAATCAGTATTTTTATCTCGAATTTGTACACAAAATGACGTACTTGTGGTCGACGAGGAGTCCCGGGGTTGGGGAATTGTCTTTTTCTGTGTGCCCGTGGGTGGGGAATACACCGCAAAATAGTTAAAATATGGCAAATGCCCGGGGGTGTGCCCGGGGAGATGGTTACAGGGAAAATTGAACCACGCATTAGTGACGTACATCAATCCAATCAGGTTTGGGGTTGCATCAAGAAACCAGTCAAATTGTCAATCTGGTCCCCAGAGCCCGCTTTTCTTGATGGTGACCAAAAGAAAAGTGGGCTCTGGGGACGAGATTGTCAAATTGTTTGATAAAAATGGAATGACATGCGCAGTAAAGTGATTGATTAAACTGATTACTGCAGTTTTTACAGATATATTATTCATGGTCGACAGGAAAGTTTCGTCGTGAATGAATTCGCTAGTCAAACGTATTTTGCAATATAATTTGGTTTTATCAACTGGGTTGATAATGTCAATTGGCCACCGTAAAGAGATTCTTTACGGTGGCCAATTGACATTATCAACCCAGTTGATAAAACCAAATTATATTGTTATACTTCCCACCGACGCAACACCACAGTTTCTTTAGAAACTTACCCCCTCTAAACGTATTTTGCGTTGCGTTCATTTACTTAAAATGCACACGCCGTCAGCAAAAGGCCCAACACTAAAATGGTCATTGAGCGTTCGTTTTGGACGGGCTAGCTTTGCTGACCAGAAAAAAAAAATACCCAATACGTCCATATCAAAACTGAAAAAAATAACTCTCGCACGCATTGCGTGCCTATGTTTTTTAACGCGCAGCAGGTGCTTTATCACAGCACGTGGAATAATTGTACAAATACTCGATTTCATCTAGTGACATAAAAACAAAATACGATGCTTATCTCGCTCGCTCATACACTTGCTATTTCAGAAGGGACTCTTTTATGACACCACAGTGCAAGTAACACAAAATTTTCGTCTTGAGGAAATATTAAACAGCAATGTGTTTTATATTCTCAAAAGTGTGAGGAGATCATGCGTGACCAAGCCTATGAATCTGATTCTGTTGCGTGATTCGCCGAAATCTATCCGATTTCTTGGAAAGCAACCCAATATAAATTTTCTTTGCGTTCTTCTGGTGGTCATTGTTCGCATATTCTCTCTCAGTCGTGGAGCTTCCTGTCTGATCTCTTTCGTTTTAGTAATTTAGAAGCCAGTGAAAAGTGTCCCAACAGATAATTTTAGACGGAATCGAATTCAAAGGTTATCATTTCGTCTGATTGCAACGCCTCCTGACTTCAGGTAAGCTTGACACGTACACCGGCAGCGACATATTTTCTTGGAATAAATCGACTACGCGGTGCTTATAAAGTACATTGCAAAACAAAGTAAATGCTTTATAAAGTAATGAAAAGTAATGTAAATTAAATTCTTGAATTATATTGCATCATGTAGTTTCACAGTTTATGCAGTTAAATCTTTGAAGAAATACGTGTCTGAATATTGAATGAAAACAACGTGTGGTGACAGCGAATGTAAAGCGGAGAAAACGAGCAAGGTTCCCTATTTTGCTTCAACGAAGGGCTAACGCTCGAAACGTCAGCTCTTGAATCTCTTTACGGTGGCCAATTCACATTATCAACCCAGTTGATAAAACCAAATTATATTGTTATACTTCCCACCGACGCAGCACCACAGTTTCTTTAGAAACTTACCCCCTCTATTTCTTGTTATATGTTGCTTTTGTCAAGATGTTCGGGCTTCCCTTGTATAAATAAATATATATATAATATTTAAATTTCAGTACGAACTGACCGATATATTAAGCCCATTTGTAATAATTATTTTATTATTTTTGTAAATTATTATCATTATTAGTTTAATACTTTACATTTGCATTTTTTACCAATGTTAACATATTCAGCGTCTTCTCGATTACAATGCAGTCGGTCAGCGGTATATTAACAAGCTTCTGCTCTGTCTGTTGTCTAATGCTAAATCGATGTTGTATTAAAACACACAGCTCCCGGGTGAAAAATATTTACCCATATAATACACCGGCTGTTCTGAGGTAGGGTGTCAAAGTGAATGTAGCTGCAATATCGTCAAGTAAAAATTTACCATACGAGATGACTTACAATAAAGTGCCAGTGAAACGAAATTTTTTATTCGCTCAATGTATACTTTCAAACATGCTTACAATCGCGTTTCGTGGTCTACTTCGTTTTACAAAATTCAGCTTTTTGTGCCAACCAGTGCCAGGAATCAGGAATCAGGAATCGCGGTAAAGTCTTTCTTGTTTTCCTGCATCTTGCGTACAACGAGTGTTCACAACGCCTTGTGTACCAATAAAGACTTAGAACTGAAAACGTAATAAGTTGTCTCATATAACATTATTTTTAACTTGGATATAATTGCGGAATTGCTCTCTACTAATTACTTCGATAAAAGTCGATTTATAACTGGAAAAGGCTATAGCTTGCTAGCCTGCGTTGCAGTCGGACTTGTCACGAAGTTTTGTTCGTCTGCGACGTAGGCTATAGCTTGCGAGCCGCGCAATCACGCACAACCACAACTTAATTCATTTTCCTCTATTTACATTTATGATCTACAAGAAAACAGTTGAACGTACTTTTGCCTTCGATAACCTATAGAAAGAACATCCTTGAAAGGTTTGATCTACTTGAGGGTCGATAAAATTACGTGAGCACAGTTCGGTCGGGTGTTTCTTCCAGGCGGAGGGCTCGGGAGCTTTTACAGGTATCAAACTTGTATTCGTTTTAATGTTCAAAAGATATGCGATTCATTAGAACATGAACAGGTTACAGCACTAAGGTCTGATAACGGCATGGTCAGTAGGATAGAAGGGAGTAGCAGAAGAATTTGAAGTAATAGATCAAACACGAGCGACAGTGTTTCATCGGGATATCCAAACACCGAGAAGAGAGTTGAAAATACGACGCGCAGCGGAGTATTTTTAATGAACTTCGAGGTGTTTGGATAGCCGATGAAACACTGTCGCTCGTGTTTGATCTATCTTCTCAATCGAAACTAAAACTACGGTGAAAACGAAGAAATAAAATCGTAAAAATCTATGCTAATTAAGATCACATTTCCAAACCACGGTTACGGTTCTGATTTCCTTTGTTTTAACGTGATGAATTATTAATGAGTTTGAGAATAACTTTTCATGAACTCTGACCGAAAAATTTTGTCATGCTTTTTTTATCGGAAACAAATGACACACTCTTCCTGACATTAAACAAGTTCCATTTCCGCCGTAAAACGGTGTTTGTAATAATCGGAGGAGTCTTGATAAGTAGCACAGTTTTACTGAAATCCATATTTTTATATAGCGAAAGACGAACAGTCCCTTTTGCGAATTCATCAGTGATAAACAACCACTACATGTCATCCAGATGTAATGCATTTCAATACTTTTGTTGGTCAAGTACATAGCTGCTACTTGAAGAACTGGGTACATCGTACTAAGATCCCTCTACTTCGGAAATATTCCGAAAACAAAAGGCCATAGACTTGAACCTCTTCATAAATTAAGTTTTAAGGTAACTATTCTTGACTTCCTTACTAGCCTGCGGGCAGGCTCCGGCTAGACGGGGTGGGTCGGAGGCGGTTGGTCATCGCCACCGTCCCCTAACCACCATGACCCACCACCGGAGCCTGTTCACAGGCTACTTCCTTACAGCTGAGTGTCAAGAATTTAGACGAGATTTGAGGGCTGAAAACATCGGCGACTTCTCGCCTTTTCACCCTACATTTTCAACGCGGCACGAAAGTAATACAACCAGTGACGTCCAAGGCTGCTTTGGCTGCGCCAAGGCGGCCGCCAATTTTTGGGCTTAACCAGCCAATTTCCAGCGGCTTAAAATTCTGCTTTCGTAAACCGTTGGCGAAAAAAGTTGATAGCGCTAATGTAATCACGGTTCAAACTTTATTATTAGAAAAGATACGAAAATTTCATTTCAGTGGCACTCTAACAATTTATATAATCAGGAGCCCATGAGAAGGAGCCTCCATTCGTACTTTGCCTTTGAGTCAACCCTGTCCCGTATCTTTTTATTTTTAGAACAGTGAGCTTTCACATGATTGGCTATTACAAAAATACCCGCGAAAGAACAGTGAGCTTTCACATGATTGGCTATTACAAAAACACCCACGAAAGAACAGTGAGCTTTCACATGATTGGCTATTACAAAAACACCCACGAAAGAACAGTGAGCTTTCACATGATTGGCTATTACAAAAACACCCACGAAAGAACAGTGAGCTTTCACATAATTGGCTATTACAAAAACACCCGCGAAAGAACAGTGAGCTCTCACATGATCGGCTATTACAAAAACACCCGCGAAAACCACGTGGGGAATGCTTCTAAAAATAAAACGATACGGGACAGGGTTGACTCAGATGGTCAGTATGAGAGATGGATGCTCCTTCTCATGGGCTCCTGATATAATTCTTTTCTGTTTGTGTTTAATTTGTTTTTGGGACCAAATTTTAGTCAGACAGGCATCACCTGATATCGATATCTCTTTATCCAATTCGAGCATATTGTGATGTGCAGGGACGAAAGAATTTATCAGTATGCGTTTGTCAGTTTGTCATTTAGAATGGCTGAAGGAGGGGAGGATTGCTATTCCTCATCTGATGACGATTCTGATATTTCGCTGTTTGACTCACCTGATTACGACAACATTGCAGGTTATGGTAGGTAACTTCGCTGCAATCTCTAAAGCAAAATTTTAAACGTAATGCGATGTAAGCCGCAATTTCTTGTTTCAACTGTTCGCCATTAGCAGAGTCGGCTTCAGTCGAGCTACATATATTGAGAGAGCTGGATCAAGAGAGAAAATGACGTCATCAACTCACCAGTTTATTTTTCCAATGTGTGAACCCAGCTGACTCAGCAAGAGCTTTTAGAAGCAAGTTGTTGTTTTGCATACCAAATATGCTGGTTTACACTAAAAAATTAAACTGGTGAGTCGATGACCTCATTTTCTCTCAATACACCATATTCCAAAATGATCCAAAATGACCACTGATTTATGCACATACAAATTGGCCATGATGGCCTCGTTCACGATAAAATATTCTTTTGATTTTTTAGCTTAAAAACGAGGCAAAAGGGCTAATTTGAATACCAACAAAAGAATACTAAGATGGTAGCCAGTTTGGAATAAGGCGTATGCAACTCGACTGAAGCCGAGTCTGGTAACGCGTACAGTTTAAACAAGAAATCGTCGTTCAAAAAGACGGACTTATTTTGAAAATTGAGGCGTAATAATTGGCATGCCACTCCGTGCATTCTTGCAAATATCAAATCGGAATCGAAGAGAACAAGAACAAAATTTTTTCCTCGCAGCAGCACTTTAAGTTTGTCATTTACTAGGCTATTTGTAAAGTAGTGCAAATATAGTTGTACTTACGCATGGCGTCAAATATTATGCCATTTTTAGCAAATTGTTGAACCAAAGGGATTATCAACGTCCGTTTTGATAAGGAACAGCAAGCAGTCAGTTCATCGAGTGTGCAACTATGCTATATTATTATTCTTGATCTTGGTTTACGATTTCGAAGATAAAATTTGTGCTGATTTTGTTCAAGAAAATTGAACAAAAGAAGGGCCACTGTCGCGCCTGATATATCATATCATATTTTTAAACCTATGGCCTGTAGCTTGCTGTAATCGTGCTTTATTGCCTTTCAATAGAAGTAGAAAGATGGTAAAAGTGGTGAAAGTAAAGAAATATCAACTAAGAAGAAAACATAACTATCAAAAGATTCAAAATTTTAAAAGAATTTCAGCTTTCAATTTTGATGAATTGCAATTCACTTCAACCCTTGTAATCCTGTACTACTTCCCCAAAATACCGGTTCTATCTTGCTCTGTGGAATCCTTTTGTCAAATTTATTCGTGTATTTGGTGACATTTGGCACCATAATATCGGAATTAGAACATAGAAATTCAGTTCTATAATCAGGCGTGACAGTCTCCCTTTAAAAGTGTTGTGCTTATCCTAACGCAGCCGACAGTGAAGATGATATCGAGCTTGACGATGACGGAGAGGAGACAAATGAAATATTCTTAAATGAGGAAGACACGGAGCACCTAAATGAAGGTAAGTCGAAGTGCCATAAAAACAGCATGGCGTCGATATTACCTTTACAGAGTTTTATAGCAATAATGTAGTAGAAATAACGTACCTCTTGGATAGAAGGCTTGCAGTTAACAATAACTTGATGTCGAAGAAAAAGGGCAGGTTTTCTATCTTAGCACACGTTCATGTTTCCCCAATGTTTCCCAGTTTTGCCAATCGGGAAACATTCCTTCCAGTTCCAAGAAGAAAAATTTGCTTCTGCTAAACGAATCCGCGCGGTAAGGAAATATCTTTCTTCGTTTTGCCAGGCGAGGCCAGGTTTCTGTAGCACCTGTACGTTTTGACTAATTTACATTATAGAATTCTTCAAGCCGAAAACGTTCCTGTTACCAAACGTAAACCTCTAATTGCAGAGATAGAAGGGCCAGAGGAAGCTGACGAACCAGAAACCCCGCAGGGGGAGGATGGCAAAAAAGAAGATAAACCTGTTAGAAAGCGGACTAATATCGCCAATTACATGAAGTACGTCAGTGAACATTTCTACGGGGAAAGAGTGTCTCCATTGTAAGTATGCTTTATATCACAGGGTGGGTAAAGGGTCAGTATGGAATGGGGCGTGTGATGTGCAAACGATAGTTTTTCAATGTGTAATTAATCGTGGGCGCATAGCGCCCGGGATTCTTGCTCCCGGGTCGGTTTAGTATTTTCTACTTTTTCGTTTTGTAGGTGACCAGGGTATCGTATATCAGCTGGTAATTAAAAGTTAATTATTAAACAAAAGAAACGACAAATTACATACTGCACAAGTAGCAATATACTAGGCAAGTCAAATATAAAGTATAACTGAAAGAGAAGATTTATATTTAATGATTTGAAAAAGATTTCAGCAACAGAAATGCTTAATTAATATTGTTTCTAATAATAACAAGAGAGTATCGTATATCGTATATAGGAAGTCTCACGTCAGTATAACGCAACAAAGCGTGAGTCTCTCGCAAGCCTAGCCTCAGATTATTTGTTTTTCAATCGTATTTTACTTTGACAAGGTTTTATCCCAAGTTATACTTTACATTATTAACCGAAAAATCACCCGCGATTTTAACGTTCCAAAACGTTTCTTGTTACTTATTGATCAGAAAAGATCCTCGCACAGCTTTTTCAGTATTGCGTTTCACATGGTAGGTATCTAAACATCCTGACGGACTTTGTGGATGCGGAGATTTTCTTGATTGATGGCGACTCCTTTCTTCTGGAAATTCTTGGAGAGGAGAGCCTGGATTGGAGTCATGGCGGACAGTTTCTGCATCTCATTTATTTAGCTGAACGCTTCTTACAGTACTTCACGGATAAAGGTTAGACCAGTCTTAAAACATTATTATCAGGGTCCGTGTTTGCCGGGAATCACTGATGGCGGATAATTGGCCAAACCTTTATACTGTAAATATTATTCGGACTTATTCGCAAATTCAAATCGATCAAAATTGATCCAAAGAGATCCATATCGGTACAAATCGATTCATATCGATAAAAAAACGATGTCATATATCGATCCAAATCATTCCTTATCGATCCAAGTCAAGAATGATATTTTAATCTTTATTTCATCAATCCGGATTAACCTGAACCGAAGCAAATAATTCTGTCCAAATCGATCCGGATCAATCTAGACCAATGCGGATCGATTTGATCTCTGTTGATCTCGATGCTTCAACTGCAAGAGATGATTATCAGGGGATGAGGTCGATTGTTTGTTAGCTGGCTCGATTCTTTGAATAGTACTCTTCTAACTGTAATCATCTAGCCAGTTGTTTCCTTTTCAACGCAGGTGGCGTTTTCCACGTCATCTTTTTCAAGGAAATGGAGATTATCTGGAAGACTAAACCGTCCATGCTGTTGGCTCGCCAAGCTCTTATTCTGCACCTTCAATATAACACGCGATTCACCGTTGTAACTTCAATCGCCAACTTATGGGGACAGAAGTGGCACGAATACGTTGATGATAAAGTCCCTGCATTTCTTCTGCTAACAGACGCCGAGACCTTTCCTTGGAAAACCAACCAGGGAACGATAAAGGAAGACCTGGCCATAGAGTTTTTCTTTCGAAGTCTTTTGTTCCATTGTCTCGGGCAGGGATTGAACTGTGTGTTCATTTCGGGCATACAGATGACGGCGACAAAAGTGATGGGCTTTTATATGGAGTCCTGTCCGGATCATAAGGAATCCTTTAAAAAGGTAAGTGACAATATCATTAAGGGACACTGTCACGCCTGATATATCATGTTTTAATAACTATGGCCTGTAGCTTACTGTAAACGTGCTTTATTGTCTTGTAATAGAAGTATAAAGATGCTAAAAGTAGTGAAAGTAAAGAAATTTCAACCAAGAAGAAAACATAATATATAGATTTAGCCAAGCATAAAAGCGGAGCTCCGTATTTTTGCTGGTTCTTAATAATTCTCTGAAGTAAATAATAATTAAAAATGTCAACTCGAATTTACGCAAAGAATGACCATAAAAGGTTAAAAAATGCTGCCAGAAGAAAAAATCCGACCTGAGCCCGCGATCAATTAAGAAAACCAATGCCTGGTCAGCGGTCAACTTAAAAAAAACACGTTACCTCGATGAGTTCTAACCTAAGCCCGCGATCTGGTCATATGATACTGATCAGCGGATACCTCGATTTGACAGCTGTCAATTGACCATAACATGGATGCCCTATAACAAAGATGTAAACTGATAAGGCTGACAAGGTGTTGACAAAGCATGGCTATTTATGGCCGCCCTGTTGCGCGACTCCGTCGTCGTGCATATGCGCCCACGAGCAATACCGCTAGCCATGATAACCATGAGAAAATCAACTCATGGGTTTCGTTTTCTTTCCCATATGAGTGTGGGGCTCCGCTTGGCGGCCCTTCGGGCCGCCGGAGCTCCGCTATTAACTATTAAGAGATTCAAAATTTCACCAGAATTTCAGCTTTGATTTCTTGACATCCTGTCCAGAAGGCAATTTTAATCCTTATAATCCCCAAAATACCTGTTCTATCTTGTTCTGTGGACTCTTTTTATCAAATTTATTCGTGAATTTGGTGGCAGTTGGCACAATAATATGGAAATTAGAACATAAAAATTTATCTAATCGGGCGTGACAGTTTCCATTAATATATTCTAAGCACTGCTCCCTATCTCTAACCCTTTGGTTCCCGGGCCCTACGTTCTATTCGGATATCAGTAGACTCCAACTACCCTTCTATCACGAATGCTGTTATTTGATTGGCTACGCTACTCACTATCTATTCTTTTGCAGAAAGTGGGTAGCGGTTGTCAACAAAATTGCTGCCGTTTCTTCCCGTTTGTGAAGTGTTTTCAGCGTCTGTGAAGAAGAAATGGATAATCTTGTTGTTAAAGACCCAGTTAAAGACGGACCAGTACGCATTGCGCGCGTCAACTGCAGTCGCCATTTTTTATGTGAGTCGAGAAGTGCCTATCAGACAATGGCGCCTCGATCCTGCGTTCATCAAAACACTAACAAACGCGTGCAATGCATAATGGTCCGTTATGGGTCTTTAAATAAATTTACACTGACGGAAATGGATTATTCGCTCTCTTTTGGCTTTCTCCCTCATCAACTATCACGCGATAGCAATCTTGAACTCATAAACTAATTGTTAAATGCAATATTTTTTTCTTGCCTTGTACTGGAACGCCAGTAGGCCATTTTTAGACCAAACCTTGTGCGTGACAAAATGACGTGTGGCTTTGTCCAAGAATATTTGCGCGAGCACTACGCCACTTGAAGTTAGCCGTCTGTGGTTTAATTTAGAGGATTAGCAATTATATTTTAGCTGGGAGTCAGTTTAGAAGTTGGTGGTTTTATGTGGTTACTGAAAAATCGTTGTTCAGGTATTCCTAGTTAAGTTTGTCTTCGTAAACTGGATTTGGCGAAAACAGATTTTCTTTTGCACGTAGTCGCGCGGTTGGTTGCGTAGTTGAATTCGTCATTTTGGGCGAGCAAATTCCCTAGCGCGCGCCAAAAAGAAGTCTAAAAATAGCCTACTCGCGAAAGACGTATGCTGCGAATTGCGAACGTCTTGTCGGCATTTATATACCGGTTTAATGATGCTAACACATTTAGACATTGTTTACTTTTTTCGGGCAGGGAAGTCACAGCCCCCAAGTCCGAAGGTGCCCCTACGCCTATTGAAAGTATTTTCTCCTTTTCTAATCTCTCCAAAACTTGCACCATTTTGTTTTCCTAGTTTGAGGAGCCAGTTTCGCAAACATGGCATTTCCTGATGAGATATTTGTCTGGAAGTACCCATGGATGTCAGGTTTGCATTATTACATTTCGTCTCGCAGTCTGCATACAACAGCCAACATGGGCCAGAACTAGCTGTATTTATAAAATAACTATAAAATAACTGAATAATAGACCATAAACCGGACTAAATCGACTTTGCCGATATTTCGTTTTTATAAAATAACTGAGATACTATTTGAGAGCGCTCTCATGTAGAGGACGTTTTGCGTGTTTACTTAAATTAGCCTCATCTTGACACTCGGGGATTAGGGTGAATTCTTGAAAGTTATGCAAACCCTCGACTGCGTCTGTCTCGAATTCTCCCAAACCCCCTCGTGTTTAGATGAGGCTATGTAAACACGGAAAAAGTCCTCTATTGCTTAATAAGCGGTCTTGAGGTTTAAAGAACAATTACAAGCGTGTAGCGCACTGTCAGGTCGAAGAGTATTAACTGTTTGTTGCTGGAGATTCAACTAATATTTCTTTCTTTTACTACACTAATGTGGCGTATTCAGATTGATTTCAAAGAAGAAGTACAAACCGCTCTTCAGCACCCTCAGCACGGCGACTGTCGTGATATGGCCACGATCCTCGCCTGTGCGCAGTTCCTGTGTAAAGTCGTCAGCGAACCTAACGCCATTAGGGTACGTAAGTCGAAATGATTTTTTTTTCTGAAGTAATTGGAAATATATGAGATATCCCCAATGTCCCTTTATAATTAATGTTGTACACTACATAGGAAGCAGTCAAATCTGCAGAAGACAGAATGAAGCTTTTCCTGCTTCACACTGTACTGCTTAAAAAGCTGCCGTTGAAGTACAGAGCACAAACCATAAACAGCACCTTGTTGGATGAATTTTGTAAAGCGACGGATGGTAACGGCTATCCTTTCCACGAGGTCAGTTAGTATACAACTACTTCAATTAACGTTGTCAGGGATCAAGATGGAAGCGGGTTTGATGGTTCCGCGTAAAAGCTTGCCCGAGAGTTAGTAGGAGTTAGTACGGGTAGAAATAGATCAAAGGCTACTGTACGCGCTAAATACTCAGATATATTGAGCAGACTTGGCAAACGTGATTTTGTACGTTTTCTCTCCCTCTTTAGACATGTCGAAACAATGTACTTTAAGCCGGACTGAATTTTAGAATTCTCCAAAATCAAACAAAGCTATGTAGCAATGACAGAAAAGCTCCGGAAATGGATCTCATGAAAGGAAAAGCGTACACACAAAAGATACAAACTGGTAGAATTCGTCTACAGAGATATGCAAAACTACAGTGAATACCCAGACCGTCAGTAGGTCTTGCCGGGTAGGCTTGAAAAACACTCATCCGACATTACATTAGTTGAGTTTATTGTATACGAGAAAAACCAATTTTTGAATTTAATGAGCTCGAGATTTCAATGAGGTGATATTTGATGATCAGGCCGAAGGCCGAATCAACTATCACCTCATAGAAATCGAGAGCGAATAATGTAATTGTTTTAGTAAAAACCGTAATAAACGAATAGTGTGTCGGTGAAAAAGTTCTAAATCTTGCTTCGAAACTTCGCTAAAGTGCGAAGACGTCGCCATTTTGAAGACGACATTCAACCACTGCAATCTAATGGCTTATAGGATGCAGTAGCTCAGATTGCGGCATTTGCATTAGTATAGTAGTAGATTTTTACTAATTTAGATTATAATAGTTAGATTATAGCAAAAAGTTTCCCTATTCTTATCAGTGTTGGAGAAATATCTTTTTTCAAAATCTTGATTCGTTTTAACTTGAGTCTATTGAACAGATTCAAACAAGTTTGTGGGAGATTTTAAAGTTGATACAAGACTCAAGTGTGGATTCAATAGACATGTCTTCAGCGGCAGATTTAATGGACGGGCGTCTTGTCCATGCTCTTTTCTCCCTTGTCATGCCACAAAGCTCCAGTGGATCGGAAGGTTTGTTACGTCATATATACTCACCCGTGCAAAGAAAATCCTACCCGAGCCCGGGGGAAGTGCATTTCGCTGTAAGGTGCCAGTGGATTTTATGAACAACTATTTAACAATTAGACTACGACTATGAGCGAATAGTCAACGAGGCACAGCCAAGTTGACTCTCGAGGGCGAGAGTTGACTAACGAGGGCGAGTAGTCCAATTGTTTTGGTAGAAACCCTAAAGGGTTACATTCCAAAAGCTGCAATTTTTAAGTATTTTTTGAGCCAAAAATCAAGAAAAATCTTTCATTCAAAGAGAAACGCGCGCGCGATCGTTTTCTATCGGCGAATAGAAAACAGTGGGAGAACCAATCAGAATCACGGATTTCCGATAGAACACAGCTGAGTTTCTACTAGTGGTTGATAGATTGCGTAAGACCACTCAGAAAAGCCCTCGGGCCAGCACACAATGCTACAGGGAACATTCATTTTCTTTGCACCCCGGTGAGTTATTTTACTCCAGAATTCGAAAAGGAATTACTCATACTCAATTTTTTTGGGCAAGTCCGTCTGAGGGGGAAAGATGCAGTGAGGTTATCCCTATGTTAAGCACCAACCCGTGAAAAGAGGCCAGACCACAACACCGGGAACCTCGTTACCTACTCTTTGCGCGAAGTGAGTGGGTTCTTTAACGTCCCCTGCTTACAGTAACACTAGCTAACACTGAAGATGCAGGACCTACTCGAGACTGCGCATTAAACAGCCATCGGTGTTCCAATGTATGGGCAATATAATTTAAAATAAAATCGACCCATCACAAAAATCTGAGAAACTTTTCCATAGTTATAGTGTAACTTTCTGAGTGATACATACGGGTTATTGGCCAAGCGTGAGGTCAGGATGGCAGGATATTGGCCAAGTTCCATTTTTGTCTGGAACGAGCGGGCGGTCGAGATCGGGTAGCCAATCACAGAACGATGTCTGCTTCATCTTTACCGCTCACAGAGCCACTCGTATAATAAAGCTCTATAATTAAAAACTCAGCTTACCGTGACCATATTTTGATGGTCATTTGCAAATAACCGTAGAAACCATCAAATAATGAACTTACGTTGTTCTCGACCAGTACCAGGTCTCAGTTTGCCAGATGATGTAATCAGAGAAGCAGAGGCTGCATGGAGCAAAGTTGTTGCCACTGTGGGAAGGGTGCATCCTTGTGATTTCCTTGAATCTCAGTTTTTCCCTTTGTTTTCCGAGACTGTGATGGGAGCGCAACGATTGGAAGGTGAGAAACCTCTTATTAAGCTTCAGGTTTTTGGGAGTTTTTATTCATTTGGTTTCCCTGCTATGATAACTTTGAAGTAAATTGTATCATTGTTGCTTTTTGTAAATGCGGCGGCTTAGCATAAACCGCATCTTTTGCTTGTCTGACCATTTTACTTCCTTTTTCTTGCCATCAACGCACATGTTTTAAAGTTGTAGTCGTAGGGAATTAGATGAGTTAGAATAAACGAAACTACTGTTGTTTGTCACTTCTTTAAAACAGCAAACTTACGACCCTCCTTGGCCAGACCTACCGTGGAAACAAATAAGAACATGTATAGTTACAACTTTATATATTCGTTTCAGAAGCAAGTTCTGAACCAGACTCTTGTGTGAAGCTAAGACGTCTTCTTTATGTGGAAAACGTTCTTGTAAATGAGTATGCTGGGGACATCAGGTCAAAAATTAACGCCATGGCATGGTAAGACTTAACAGCGAAATGGAGCTGTGTTGACGTTTTTGGCATTGAAAACGTTGAGAAAAAAGGTTGTTGTGGCAAGTTCCCACTGTTTATCCTTTTTCTCTTCCTTAAGGGACGAGAGTGAAGATGAAGTATTCAACATTGGTCGGGAATTTGATGAACGTTATCACTGGCATTCTCTTAAGCCACTTTCTGATGATTACGACAGAACTAAACAAGCGTTCACAGGTAAGGACTTTAATGACCAGCACCGGAAGAGGAACAGTGGCCTAATGGTTAGTGCGCTGGACTCTGGATCGGACGGTCCGGGTTCAAGCCTCTAGCTATATATAGCCGGGGCACTGCGTTGTGTTCTTGGGCAAGACACTTTACTCTCACAGTGCCTCTCTTCACCCAGGTGTATAAATGGGTACCGGCGAATTTGCTACTGGGGGGGTAACCCTGCGATGGACTAGCATCCCATTCAGGGGGAAGTAGAAATACTCTGTCGCTTCATGCTACAGAAACCGGGATAAGCTCCGGCCTGATGGGCCACTAGGCCCGAATGCAGACTTTACCTTACCTTACCGGAAGAGGCCGGAGGGCTCTCCCTTTTTTGCTAGACCCGAAGTACCAAAGACTACTCCTCCCCCTTTATTAAAGAAAAAAGAAAGGGCCAGACGGCACAAGCGTGTTTAAATAAAGTTTTACCCTACCTTATCTTACTTTACCTTATACCTTACTTTAAAAACATCCCGTCTCTTTTTAGGACACTTATAATCGCTATAATCGCCACTGTTAGCAAGCCGGGAAACAATCGTAGACATGTTTAAAAATACTCGCATCTGCGCTTTTAAATTTACATTCTCTTTTTTGTCTGTGTGTGTTCAGATAAACCTCCAGATGATCCAAAGGGAAGAAGATGGTATTTCAGGAACAAGCAGAAATATGTTCTCTTTCATAGATTTTACGGCAACTCGCTTGTTGGAGGAGTTGATCAAGCGAAAATCATCACCGTCACGGAAAAGGAGTCTATTAAGAAGAAAGACAAAAAGAAGCAAGGGAAGATGGTTAGTATCGACAGCGAGACCTTTATAAATTTTCGTCAGCTTAATTTGCTCTAGCGAAAAATTCGCAAGGGATGGCGGCGAACATTTTCTATAAAGAAATTCCGGACAAAATTTTGAGTCAAGCTGCAGAGATTGTCGAAGAAGCTTCTAAGTTCGAGATGAAAGTAAAGAAGCGAAAATAAATTGCTTCAGTTTATCCATTTATCGATCGTGCGTGTTTTGGTGTTTTTACTCGCGGCATATAAAATCTATATCATTAAGCAAATGAAGAAGCCTAAGCGATGTGTTATACTGTCATAAAACACTCCGGACATTTGAGAACACTCCAGAAATGTAGAAAACACCCGCCTGCGGCTCGTGTTTTCTACATTTCCCTCGTGTTCTCAAATGCCCGTCGTGTTTTATGACAGTATAATACATGGCTTAGGCTTTTTTATTTGTTAAATAAAACATAGAAAAAGCGTGTTTTATTGTTTTTCGTCAGCTTTAAGCTAGTGAAAATTCGCAAGGGATGGCGGCGAACATTTTCTATGAAGAAATTCTGGCCAAAATTCTGAGTCAAGCTGCAGAGATTGTCGAAGAAGCTTCTAAGTTCGAGAGGGAAGTAGAAGAAGTGAAATTAAATTGCTTCAGTTTATCTATCATGCGTGTTTTGTTGTTTTTACTCGCGGCGTATAAAATCTATATCATAAAGCAAATGAAGAAGCCTAAGCCATGTATTATACTGTCACAGTAAAACACTCCAGGCAGTTGAGAACACGAGGGAAATGTAGAAAACACTCGCCTGCGGCTCGTGCTTTCTACATTTCCCTCGTGTTCTCAAATGCCCGTCGTGTTTTATGACAGTATAATGCATGGCTTAGGCTTCTTTATTTTTTAAGTAATAGTTGTATAGTGTTTTACGTTTAGTGTTCTGTAAACAGTGTGCAATAAACTTGAACTTGAACTCGATAAAAGTTTTATATGTAAAATACTACTCAAACTGGACTTTATCCACAGAGCAAGAAGGCAGCGCAGATTATCGAGGACAATACACAAAAGGGCAAAGGTTTGTCATTCAAGTGATATTTATAACGCGTAGATTAACTTGATTTGTTTACCAGGAAAAAAATACAAAAGCATAAAACCAGACATTGGCTGTTATCACATCTAGGAAATTGTAACAGCGTGAAGAAACAGAAAAACACGCAAATATGTCGTTGACTTTTCCAAAACTGACCTTCACAGAACAAGAGAAGGAAAAAGACCAAGAAAAGTGGGGTCATACTCTCAAAGATATCGACAGAAAATTGAGGAAAGATGACTACAATGCTGCTTTGCAGTTGGTTGATAAATACGAATCAGATTGCAAATCTCCGGAACTTTGTCTTCAAGCACTCATGAAAAAGGCGCAAAGTTGCTTCGATGCTTGGCAGTATGCAAGTAAGTAGACAATAAATACTTATCAACATTTAATTTTTAGGAAACCATTTTCAACAAATTTTGACTATAAAAAGTTTTGTGGTAGATCTAATAGCCTCAAAAGTGTTTATTATCGTGATTAACTATCTTAGAAATGTCGCAGAAATGGAATTTCTTGAGGGGTGGAGGGAAAATATTCAGTCATATCTGGCGATTACGTCCCCGAAAATGACGATAGATCGATTACATAAATGGCGCCTTGTGCTTATTTTCCAGACAAAGAAGGTTAAGGTTCTCAAATGTATTGTGACCGCGCAGGGGGAGGGGCTGGGTGGGGCTTTAGCCAGCCCCCCCACCCAATTTTTTGCGGAAAACTGATAACAAAGTATAAAAGAAGTCAAAGAAAGTCATACACGAAAAGTAAAATAAGAAGCAAAATTACTGAAAACATAAAAAATTTTTGTTTGTGAGCGCCAACAATAAGTTCTGTTAATATTTGAAAAGGACAAAACTGACGAGAATTCTATTTACCAAAGAGACGACGTGGAACGGGTAAATCTGCCGGCAACTGCCGGTTTAAAAGGTTTTCAGTTATCAGCCATGACTGAACAGTGACTGAACAGTTTCATCAAAGGTTTTGTGGAACAGCGTTTCTCTTTTGCAGCATTTCAATTCGTTGTCTCAAATACCTAAAACGAAGAATTACCAGGAAACAATATATGCAGGTACGCATGTGCGTACCTCGGGAAATCTAAAAAACTATATTTATTTATTTATTTATTTATTTATTTCATGCTTTGATTTATGAAACTTCACCCTGGAAAACATGGGAAATGGCATTTCCGAGGTCATAACAATAAAAATTTCCTAGGCGAGTATTCCCCAGACCCCCTCAGTGACTCGCGTCTTTGGTGCTCGATTGCCTTCTCCTACCGTGTGTCCTAGACGGAAAAACCACGTTACGCCTCTGATTACGTATGGCAGTGGCCATTCAGGGACATTCAGTCCTGCGGTAGCTGAACCATGCAACACCGAAACCCATATGGAAAATCGAGAGACTATGATCTGTCAGGTACTTTAAAATCATCAGTTGCGTTTGAAGCGTTGAACGTTTATATCAATTTGTATCTAAGGCCTTTTTTCGTTAATTATTTTTATGCGGAAAGGAAAGACACCCAGCTTTCTCCCCACCCCCTCCTCCACCCCCAGTGACAGACAGACAGACAGACATGTTTTATTTGTAGTCTTATACAATAAATAGTATATCGACTATGGATTCCAAATAACTAAAAATTACGAACAACAAAAATATATGGCTCATATATGGCGCCAATTAACAATCGATCTATGTTAAAATACTTGCAATTGCATTATTTTCTAGGAACGTGCGACCCTAATACGAATGACATTAAGTACCCTGTCCTTTTGATGGAAAGTGTGCGGAAAATTGCTCAAGGCTTTCAAAGTCTTCTCACGAAAAGAGACGAAAAGAAACTTGCCGAATACATGCAAAAGCTGGGTTTTGATGACGTCGCAACCACGTTCTATGATTTGAAGCCAGAACACGGAAAAAGAGTACATTTTTCATTTTATTTTAGTTTTTGTCTTTCCTTTAAATTAGATATATATTTGGCTATATATTTTTACAGTTTCAGTGTCGAGGTACGTTTCGTCCTCTACCCTTTACTATAACGAAAACTTTTGTGGCAAAACCGGCGACTGAAGAATTTCTAAGATAAAGTGTCATACTTTTGTGTTCACATAGCCTCATCTAACACGAGAGGGGTTGGGAGAATTCCCGAAAGTTATACAAACACCTATAATCCAATGAGATCGTGCGTAATATCTCAGTTATTTTATAATTCCAAATAATTGACAGGTATGCAGAAATTCCAAAAGTAAGAATCTTTCTAAACCAACCAGCACTTTTGAAAGCAGCCCATCGATCAGTTATATTCACCTTTTAAAACTTATCAAAAAGATCATGGTGTATTGAAAAGCTACTCCTTTCCGACTGTCATCTAGTGTCACACAATGTGCTCACCAATCATATCAACTGACATCCACACTGCGTTTCACTTGTTTACTTAAAAAATGTCTCACAAGATGGGAGGGGGGAATCATGGGCACCCCAGAACCCCCTAATACGTTTTAATTCACTTGATTGATGAACAGCTTGTTACTTAGATTATTGAAACTACAGATTTCCAATCGCAGGCCGGACAGCTCTCTGTTAACATGACAAGCGTAAGATTCCAATTTGAGCACATGGGGCATTTGCTGAAACGAGAAGAGCGCACGGATGCCGATCCTAGGGTCGACCACTTCATACCAGATACGTGGCAGGTATGCCAGACCTAATACTACTTAACGAAGGGGCAGTTCCACCTCGTTCTGTCTCTGTGCCCTGCTACAATTCAGGATTTCCAATCCAACTGGGTCCTTAAAAACCCTAATATTAATGTATGTTAATTCTACAAAGGGGATAGGAAGGTGTTAGGCAAGGGCTGTGTCCGACACATGCAGTGAACACATACAGTGAAAATTAATGAAAAATTCTGGCTCTTCACATTCTTAGGGATGGCATCTAAAACTGCCACCCCAGAACTCGGTTCATAAACGAGTTTCCCATTCCTTAAACATAACCTCAAACAAAAAGAGACAAACATGTTTAACCTGAACCCTTTTCCGTGGATGCACATAGTATGAGATAAATTTTGCGTTACATTATACATTTTACTGAGACGTTTACATATGTAAGTGAGAAAAGTCAGAAAACATCTCTCAAACGTGCCTTGGGTGATCTGTCTTTAGACGCCTAATACTGACCTCACAATTCGCTCATTTTCATCCCGGACAAACACCTTCGCCTTATTTCATAGCTCCTTATTGTTAGTACTGTTTAACTGCCTGTTTATTTATTTATTATGTTTTAAACGTTTTATAGCGTGAGCTTCTTGATGCTGTGGATAAGAACGAGTCAGCCGTGATAGTGGCGCCAACCTCGTCAGGAAAGACTTACGCCTCGTACTACTGCATGGAGAAAGTGCTGAGACAAAGCAACGATGGGGTAGTGGTTTATGTTTCACCAACAAAGGTAACATGCTGCAATACTGAAGGCTTTTACGTGGTGGTCAGCAACCGTATCCCGCTTAATACGCGCCGATTTCATAAGAAAGGGTTGCTATGGCGAAAAGCTGACATGGAAATTTTGGATATGTAGATGTACTACAAACGATTTAATCTAAAAGGCGCTATGGTATCTCTTACAGCAGTGGCTGATCCATGGTAAACCTTGCCCAGCATGGCTACACCCTACACGTGAATCGATTTTAGAATAGTTGTTCTCCTTTTTTAGTGTTTTGTCAGAACTGATTTCGAACTGGTTTTGAATTATTGCTGCATTTTTCGCATGGAATTTTCAACCCGTTAAGGGCTGTTGCCAGTACTTCAATTTAATGTTTGCAGTATAATATGTAATTAACAAAGTGTTGTGCCATTAGAGACGCGATTAATATAAAATTTAGTACTCAGAGCCATGATTCTATTACTTTTTAGCCCCTAGTTAATCAAGTTGTTGCCACAATCTATGCTCGCTTTCACCGTAAAAAGCTCCCAGAAGGAAGAGCAGTGTATGGGGTCTTTACCAGGGATTATCGATTCAATACATTAAACTCACAGGTAACAGGACTTGAGCAGCATTAGTCGCTCTTCATTCTACTTAAACTTACTTTAACTCCTCAAACTCATTGATACTTCATCAACTAAAGGAAATCAGTACCGTAATCTGCTCTTAATTAGCATACATTTAATTTTACTATTTTATTTCTTCATTTTCTCCGTATTTTTAGTTTCGATTAAGAAGATAGATAAAAAAATGTGATCACATTTCCAAACACCTCGAAGTTCATCAAAAATACTCGCTGCGCGTCGTATTTTCAATTACCTTCTTGGTGTTTGGAAATGTGATGAAACACTGTCTGGAGTGTGTGATATCTTACTTACTTCATTACAATTAATAGGATTGTCATTTTTGCAAAACATTGTGAACATTTGTTTATACGGTCTTTCCCGACAGATTCTTGTTACAGTTCCTCAGTGTTTAGAGATACTTTTCCTCTCGCCTCGCAGACAGGACTGGACAAAGAATGTCAAATACGTGATCTTCGACGAGGTAACGATGTCTAGTTTCTTCGGATCGTGTTTACTATCGATGTTGTTGTCTGACGTGTTAGTCGATAGTCTGCCGATAGTCGACGGAGTCACGCCCGATCACGTTCGGTTGGTAGTCGACTTACTCGATCGGCCAATACTCGACCAATTTATCGGCCGATAGTCGGATGACACTACCTATAGTAAGCATAATCCGTTTCTTTTATCAAATTAGAATGCCCAGTTAGTGATAGCTAATTTAAAGGAGCTAGGTCACGATATTATCTTCGAAAACCGAAAAGAAACTAGAAAGCTTATGTGTAATTCGGCCTCCCCTCAAGAACTAAGTTACTTAGATATAATTAGTTATTTACAAGGTTATTTACAGGTTCACTGTCTCGGTCAAGAGATTGGAGCAGAAGTCTGGGAGCACCTCCTTCTTCTGATTCGATGCCCTTTCCTGGCACTGTCGGCCACCATTGGAAACCCTCGTGACTTGATGGGGTAAGATGTTGTCTGTAATATTGCTAATACTGAGGTTTATAAACGATGTGTTAATGAAGTTTTTGATTATTTGGAACCTTATGAGTAGTTATTTTAAAGTGCATCACTTATCATCGCTAGCGCACGTTTTAATGAGGTTTCCCATCACTTCATCGCGTTAGCAAGAACTACATTCATTTTCATAAAATGGACTTCTTGTTTCCATTGAAGCTGGTTGCAAGCTGCTCAGGACTTCCGTGAAAAGCAAGATAAACAAGACAATGGCAAGCTGAGGAATTCATATAGGATCAGGCTAGGTAATGGGCTATGACTAAATATATTTATCATGTCATTTGCTAAGGGAGTGCAATTTGAAATGGAAACACGTGAAATCTTCTCCTATTACTTCTCTTTCTCTTGCCCCTCCTTCTATTTTTGAAAACAATGACATTGTACTTAGAGTCGAGGTGAAGTGGCGCGACTACATAACTGCATATATGTCAGTATGCGTATCAAATATTTCCCCCTTTCTATTTAAAACTTTCTGCCTACCTGCTTAGATGGCTTGAATCGAATAGATTTACTTTTGTCTATGAAGCCCGACTTCTAAGTACAGAAATTAATTCACGGACTGACAGCCAGACATAATCGTAGGTTTGCACTAGTAAGGTAAAGTTGCCTTTTCTTAAAGGCCATTTCCAGTCCGTACTGCGCAATCTCCGCCTGTAATGTTTATTGCATTCTCGTCCCCAGAGGCCGCGATCCTTTTGGTCAGCACCAAGGAATCGAGACCTCTGGCCAGCCCCAGCTTGTGAGCATGCGCAGAGCACTCGTTCTGTAGTTTTCAGCCAATCAGAATTGTCAGATTCGACAATGAGTCCGTGATTCGCGGACTTCCGGTTTTGGAGACGGCCAGAGGTCGTGATTCTTGGTGCTGACCAAAAGGATCGCGGCCTCTGGGGACGAGAATGTGTTTATTGAGTCTCACACGATGAAAAGTAGACAAACCAAAATGAAAATTACGGATAAAAAGTTGCCTTTTTCTTCCTTATTAACATCTAATATCCTTGCAAAACAATAACAAAGAGTAGACGAACCTCGACGATATTCCAAACGACGTTTCAGCTCATTGCGAACTCCAAAACAAAACGACCAGCAATGGCGGACTCAAAAACTTCATGTACGCAGTTACCGAAGTGTAACGTATCAACGAATTCAAAACAGAAATGTAAACAAATCCCGAGACTGCGTAGTACGGACTGGACTGTAACGAGATTCTGGATTACTAGCAGCCGTGTAACCCTCTACGTAATGAGCTCCTGTGCTATTAACATTTTCTGTGTGATTATTTTGAAGTTACCTGTGACGAGAGATACTCAGATCTGGAAAAGAGCATTTACCTTCCAAGCCCCAACAACGGCGGGTTTTCTAAGAAGACAAAGAAATATGAGAATAGTTACGATGTTCAAAGCACAGAGGAGTTTGTACGACTTCACCCATGTGCCCAGCTGGGACCCAAGCAGGTTAGGAACCATATTAAGACATCATTCCAGTGATAAACATGTTTTTTACAGGGAACTAGCAGCGGACTTTTCCATGTCCAGAATTAAATATTCTGTATAGTAAACTCAACAGCCTATACCCTGGGAAATCTGAAGAGAATTATGAAAATTTGATTATCTTGCTGTCGATTTCTTGGGTATTAACAATACCATATGAAACGCCATGAAACTTTCCCTTAATCGTTAACGAATTACGTACCACCTTGGTTAACTTTCAAATCTATAACTAGTGCACATTTGCATTTCACGTGTCTTTGTTTAATAAAAAACAGCTGCAAGAAAACGGGTTTCCAGGTGATATGGCTCTTACTCCGAATGAAACTCTCCAACTTTATGACGTCATGGTTCAGCAGTGGCCTGACAAAGAATCACTGCAGGTCAGTGTTACAAGTTACAATTATGTTGATCACGTGCTCAACGTTATATTGGGCCAGCCTTTGACTTCTTTTCGAACATGGAGGCATATGATATGCGGAATTGTTGAAACTTGTGGAAACCTGTATGGCATTCCGCGCGTATGGCATTCCGCGGGCGGGGCACCAATGTTATATATGCTTAAAAAACGTAACAGTCAGTTGACCCTCGTGGACTTTTCAGCATTCGCACAAACGCAATTCCTCAACTGTTCAGATTGCTGTAAATCACAGAATAAGTCATACGTGACTGCCTTCAGACGGAGGTCTTGATTTTTCGTGGAGTGAAAACTCAGAAGTTCAAAATGCTCTATCTACTTTAATTTAAAACGAAGGATTTTATCGAGCTGGACACCTTCAACAAGATACACATTTAGGACGTCTAATACCAAGTGAAAGATGAAAACTCAGCGGTCTTATGATTTTGGATCGTAGCATTTTAATGGCGCAATGTGAAAACAGAGAACTGAAAACGTAAGGTGTGTTTAGGTATTCATGTTGCATAGTTCCGATATTAATGGCAAAAAATCCACTTGTCGGTCCAAAATAAGCCAAAAGCAGCACATCATTTTTTGAACTTCATTGTTAAGTGTCTCTTTACAGAAACTTTGTCCAGAGCAATATTTCTTGGAAAGTAAGTTCATTCCAAAGAGCCACGCTCGAAAGTACGAAAATGAGCTCAAGGAGGAGTTCAAGTCCTGGGCCGATGGGAATCACTTCAACGAGGTAAATAAATGAGTTAGTACAGGAAAAAATAAAAAGTTTCATTATTGAAAGTTGGAAGTTCCTTTCTCGGTTAATCTATTTATAGAGGATCTCAATACGGAGTGTATCAAGCAGGTGTAACTTGACGGTTGACGTTTGAAAATATTAGGAATCAAAATCAGTTTCACCGGGCTGTATTGAGCTACAGTAAACAAACGGAAAATCGTTAATTTGGTGTTTATTGATAATTATTTCAGGTACAGTCCGTCGTTCAGTCGTTGAATTCCGTTTGCGTGGAGAAGCAGACATCGATTGAAAAAGAATGGTGCCAAGTAGCAATGCCTTCGTCTGGTAAATCATTCATCCGTACAAATTTCCCAAAACTCGTTGACCAACTCAGAGCACAAGATAAGCTACCAGCCTTGGTGTTCAGGTAATGTAGATATCTGTATTTAATAAAGTAAAGTATTGTTACAGAAAGGACGTTCAGATCATTTAGTTAATAACTGAATGTATAATCGTTATTGCTACGGTAGTGTCCAGGAAATAAACACTTTCCAGCTATCGATGTCTTTACTGATTCTTTACTGATCATTTAAGTTGGAGCTGAGTCGAATAGAAAACCGAAGGCGAGAACTTTGTGTAAACGTCGACTTCCTTTAGTTGTTATTCAAATGAGTGTCATAACCCTATACCCAAAGCAATTAAAATATTTTTAATATTTCTTTTAACTTCTACATCTTCTATTTAAGCAATAGACCACAAGTTTCTATGGTTTATAACTGAGCTGATAAACCACGCGGGATGTTGGCAGAACACGAGAAGAATTTGTAAATCACGAGCCGCAGGCGAGTGATTTACGAATTCTTCGAGTGTTCTTCCAACATCCCAAGTGGTTTATCAGCTTATAAACCATAGAAACTTGTGGTCTATTGCTTTTATATAATAATTCAGAAGACGCGCGATTTTTCCATGAGTTCACTGGCACAATAAACCATAGCTGATTGACCAATCAGAGCGCGCGCATTGATTTGGTTATTATATAATTGTACATAGTTTTTTATCTATATTTTTATCAGTACCAGTGTAATGTGTGTTTGTATATTGTTGTCTTAGTATGTTGTTGTGCTCAGGGCTCCCATTGATAACAGGTTGCTTTTCGCATCTGAAGGGGCTACCCTGAGCGGTATAAATCAATAAATGTTTATCTATCTATCTAATGGCCAATGAGGAAATGTGAACAACACAATGAAGCAATGAGAACAAGAAACAAGTACACCATGTATGCGGCACAAAGCGCGGGAAAACACTGGTAACCAAGACGCGATTGGTTTTGGTTTTGCGCCCGATTGGTCGACTAAGCTTAAGTGACGCGAGTTTTTTTTTAACTAATCAGGGAGCGCAGCTAAACAAAAGCAATTCCAGTTGCTTGAGAGGCATTAAATTGAAAACCACCAGCAGCATTATACGCTCACCTGATTCTATGATCCAGCAGTCAGAACACTTGAGAACATTATATCTAATTCCCTTTGTATAGATTTTTTTATTTTGTCATCAATATTAGAAGGCACCCAATGGTCAATGGTTTTGACAATCATAAAAAAGGGGCTTCGTTGGAAGAATACAAAGGGGACAGACCACTTTCTCAATGGAATCTCAACGGCATCATCAGTAGGATGCCTAAAATGCGGGCAATTCCACAATTGGTTTCGGCTCCATTGAATCCTATAAAAAGTACAGAACATTTTAGGTGGAGTCACCCACGACGTGAGCACAGTTGCTGACAAGAAAAAGTAATAAGGAAAACAAAGAATTTAAACCGTTAAATTACGAACTAAGTACACACACCAACTATATAAGAAAAGAACGCGCATCGCATAAGGAAATACGCGTGCGCAAACTGTATTTCCTTCAGTGCAAGCATCCAGGGCGCTATTTCGTACTTCAAATGTTTTCCTTGTCAACTTCAAGACTGAACCAGCATTTTTGGTCAATTTTACTTTGGCAAGAAATTTGAAGACACCTGCGTACTTCATTTATTCATTCTGGCTTATGTTTAAGAGTATAGGGATAGGTTTATGTTAAACGAACCATACCGTAATTACTCGACACGAGGTAAATAAGGTTTGTCATGTCTATCTTACAACAGTTTTGACCGAGTGCTCTGTCAGGTGCTATCTCAGTGTATTACACTGGAATTTGAAGAACGAGAGGAAGTCCTAAGAGCAAAGAGCGGCCCAAGAAACTTGAAAGCTACAGAGAAAAGGCTAGCAAAGGCTGAAAAGAGGTTGAAAAAGACAAGAGATGAAACAGAGAAAGAAAAAGCGAAAAGGTATATTTCAAGCAATATACTGAGTTTACCTTTTTATAGCAGTGTTGAACTTAATGCGATCTGTAAGCGGCTGATTTGTTTGACTACTTTAGGAAACATGGTAATTATACAAAGCAAATTAAAACAGAAAAATGGCAAAAGGATAATTGACGAGGGAGAACACTCTGCAGACCTGACCAGTTTGCGTATCAAATGACCTCTTTTTCGTTTGGAGATAAAAGGCCCGAGGAAAAAATACAGTTTTATAAATACGCTCCTGTGGTTTGTTTACACAATTTTACGCAGACTTCCGCCCTCCTAAAGGGTCCTAAAGCATATCATTTTGGGATAGGAAGTATCCCCTCTCCCGGGAACATTGAAGAGTCGTGCTCTGTTTGCAGCGCGCAACTTGTTCAGTAAAGGACAATTAGAAAATGTCAACTAAGCTACAAATGTTGAACCATACAACTTAAGGTTTATGGTATGTGTACGCCCTAATAATGTGGTAGAGTCTCTCTGACCAGATTGAGCAGCCAACAAGAAGATGAAGATGAAGATGTTCCAGCATTGGATGAACCTTTGCCACAGTGTACATTGGCGTGTACACACGGAATTGGGAAACAGGTAGATGAAAGCTGCTGTACGTGTGACTGTGTGACGTCAATTTTTAAGTCTTTTATTTGTACGTACCCACTAGTTGCCTAACCTAGCACTTGTGAAATTCCGGTGAACGTTCGAATACCCCAGCAAACTTTTCAATGTCAACTAACTCTTCTTGCGTTTCATTCAAACTTTCAAGAACCTATTCGTTGTTGACGTGGTTTTGCGGTGTGCCAGCAGAGTCTGGATGACACAGGGTTCTTACGAGTCATGGAAAACCTGGAAAGTCGTGGAGAATTATGTTTAATAATAAAGTACAAAATAAATTAGGTTTTTTCGTGAAGAGAATGGTAAGAACGTGTACAAAATGATAATATCCAAGAAAATTGCCAAATTTAGGCCACGAAAAACTTTGAGAAGTAATGGAAGTACGAACCCTGCAATAGTTTTTGTTTCGTGTTAGTTATCAATTGGTTCATAAATAATTTTCCGTTGCTATTTCTCTCGTTTGTAGAGGCCTAAATTACACAATTTCAACTTGGGATGTGCTGTATATTTTGTAGGATTTGAACAAGATAATGGGCCGCATATGGTTCATGAAAAGCAGCGACATATTTATGCGAGGCTTGAAGCGAGGAGTCAGCTATCATCACGCTGGGCTTGATAACAAAAGGCGTAGCTGCGTTGAAATGCTGTTCAGGGAGAAATATCTCCAGGTATTATTTCATTATCTCTATTTATTAATCGTATTATCATAATCCTCATCGTCATCGGCATCAATATCTCATCGTCAACAAGAGCATCATCATTATCATTTAGTGCTGGTGAGGCGGGAATTGGTGGGGGAGGGGAGGGTTGGGGCACAAAGTGGCCGCAATGATTTCAAACTTATCTTACCTTAAAGAATTCAAGCAATAATTGCCAAACTTCATGATTTTTCGTAAATGTATGGGAGACATTTTTATTTTTTCAATTGTTTGATCGCGTGATTTTTCCTTTTTATGGTAGCCATGCTTTCATAGAGAGTGTTAACGAGAGTTGATGTATTTTAATTTAATTTTCTGTCTAAATGAGAATTTGGTTTTATAAAAATTTCAACTGTTTTACACGCCGCATTACTAGCCCTATACGTTTGAATAATTTTGACGTGGATACTTTTTGGATGTTCAATGAGTGGAATTTATTTCCCTCCCCTCCCCTCCCCTTCCCCCACTCCCCAAATAGTCCAGTGAGAATACGATAAATTTGAAATCAATTTCATCCCTTGGCTAGCGGTTGACCATCGAGTTTCGTGGTTTAGGTTGCCTTCATTTATCGTGGTTTTGATTCAATCCGTTGAAAACTGTATGATATCGGTAGGAATGAACGGCCCTTGATGACCAATTGACCATTTTCGCATTGCCCATAATACACCTTGTTTGCCCCCCAACATTTTGCATAACCTTTGTTTCCCACTTCTCCTGGGTATTACAGTCGTCCCAACCAAGAGAATCTGAAGACAATGCTTTTGCAAAATTTTGGAGGGCAAACAAGGTGTATTATGGGCAATGCGAAAATGGCGAATATGTCTTCTAACAGAACCTTGGTAAACTTTACAAAGGTTTTGATATTATTAAGTGCCAAAACGTAATGACAATTATTTTAAAAGACATCCTAAAACAATAGTGGACATCACTGTGGAGCTCCGGAAAACGAACCCCACCCACTCTATGGTGAATTTCCCAGAGCCTCGTGTTTAAGTCTACTCAGTGGTTAGGCCAGGCTGAATTTTAATCTATCGAAGCCATAGGAGTATAACGCGTCTCAACGTTTTGTCCACGTTCACATGAAAAATTATCCTCAGTCTATCTCACAAGAGAGCGACCGTCCATTCAGATACAAGTGACGGCTACACCTTACAAGGTTGTACTCACTCACTCGCTAGGTCGTGGCGGCAACAGGGACGTTGGCACTTGGTATTCACATGCCTTGCAAGACAGTTGTGTTTGCTGGAGATTCGCCCTACTTAAACTCACTGCAGTACAGACAGGTGAGTTACGTTACAGTTGTCGAACCTCGAATGGGTGTGGTCAGGAGCAGCGCTCTTTACGCAGGAAACTCTTTAAGGATCCAACAAAATGCTGCTTTTGGGAAGTTAGTATGAAGTGCGAGATTTTAATATGCATTTTATCTGGCCAGCAAAACGGTTATTTTTAGAGAGGCGCTAAAAAGACGATACCTCAAGAAATCTATGGAAAACGTATCACTTGCACACTCTATTATTTTGCCGACTCACCAGTCATTTTTTACGAGTAAAAATAATACTTAGAAATGAATTACTCAAAGTCTAATAGAATGTGACAATAAATCCGCACAATTTCAAAATTATTTCCTTCAGTTTTCTCCACAGCGTTATATTAGGACACATTCATTTATCCCATTTTGGGACGGCAAGAACCACTCGCGATTCTAGCACATTTCAGCACTTGATAGTCGCCTCTACCTTAATGCTTTCAGATGTCTGGCAGGGCGGGTCGTAGAGGTTTTGACCCGGTGGGGAATGTTGTGTTTTTTGGAGTTCCTTACCGGAAGGTTCAGCGCCTCATCACAGCTAACATCCCAAAGCTTGTTGGAAACTTCCCTATTAATGTATCTCTGGTACTGCGTCTGCTCTTGATGACGACAAAAGGAGACGACAAGAAAGATGCACTCACAAAGGTTTGCATTATGGGAATGCTTTAGGCGAACTAAACAAGCTAACTATTATATGTTCGACAACTACTCGGTGAAAGATTTTGTTTTTAATATATTTTTGAATAACCGACAAGAACAATGTTGCATTTTTTTTAAAATTTATAAAAAAAATTTATAATTTGGTTTTATCAACTGGGTTGATAATGTAAATTGGCCACCGTAAAGAGATTCGAGGAAAAGTAACTTAGCTCGGAACACTTCCTACAGGCTTTTTGCTTTTCAAAGAAAAATGTGTCTCTTGCCGGTTAGCCAAAAATATATCAAAAGAAAAGCTATTTTCACCAAGTAGATTTTTAGATTTTTCAAATTGAGGCTCAAAAAACAGAAATAGAGTAACTATAACATCTGTTTTTTCGTTGCTATGACAATAAGTTTTTCCGAAATATAGTAGCCTCAATTGGTTCATTAGTAAATCTTTTACTGAACTCGGCTTACCTCAATATTATTGGTCTACCTGGCAGTGCGATAGACCAATAACAGGCATGTCTTAACCATAACCATAACCAGCCACGTTAACCAATAAAAACTAAATACCATCGATTTAAATTGCAGTGTCCTTGTTTTCGTTTCCAGGCTCTAGCACTGTTGTCTCACCCGTTCATTTGTCGAAAACACCCCGAGATGGAAAGTCAGATCAAGAAGCATTTTTTATTCAGCGTCGAGCTCCTGGCTAGATTGGTGAGTGACAAAAACAAATTTCCCCGCGTAATCAATAAGCATTTGACTGTTACTTTAACGCTATGTAAGTTTTGTACGTTTTTTGCATGTTGTTCGACTCAATCGCCTATTATAAACGCATAATACTTTGGTCTTAATTTAATAACAGAGTTGTTAGCGCCATGATCGTTTCCCTCCTGATGTCGATGTCGTAACTACACCGTCATTTTTAAGTCAATTTCCTGTGACATTTTCACATGGTGGCTCTCCATCCACTGTTCCAGATTGAATTGGAATTTAGAAATGTTTATTTTTGTGGAGGGAGGAAAACCGGAGAATCCGGAGAAAAAGACGAGAACCAACAACAAATTCAACCCACATATGATGCCGGTTCCGGGAATCGAACCCGGGCGACATTGAAAGGAGGCGAGTGCTCTCACCACTGCGACAACCCTGCTCCCCTTATTGATGAGTGCTGTTCTCTTTTTCGCATGTGGCATTAACTAAGGCCACAGTTATGGTCTCGGGTACCCGAGACCACCCTCCCTCCCGAGACAACTTTACCGAGCGTTTATATGACAAAAAATTGTCCCTTGCAGCCGAGTTAAAATTGACCCTGATTGATTATTCATAAAGTATTTTAATATTCAACTCACCAGTTATCCTTCTTCCTTTGAATTTTTTTTGGTTTATTCGATCACTGGAAGCCTTACTGGGCTAAATTCTATATCTTTAGTGCAATTTTTTGCTTAAAAACCTGAAATCCGGACTGTACGTGACACTCGCCACGCCATGAGTTGTCCTGGGTAGACGTGCCAAAGTGTTTATATAAGAAAAGTTGTCCCGCCTGCCAGGGTTACCCTACCTGCCGAGACGAGACAACTAGCCTACCCGAGTTGTCTCGCCCCCCGAGACAACTCGGGTAGGATCATATAAACGGTTGGCGGAATTTTTCAACATTTTAGGGGAAAGGTAGCTCGCCCAGGGTAACTCGGGGGTTGTCTCGGGTACCCGGGACCATATAAATGGGGCCTAGAAGCTGTGAAAAAAATGTTTTTATTGATCATTCCTTTGTAGAGTCTTATAAACAAAGAAAATGGCGCTCCTCAAGAGATGGCCGGACTCGCTACACATCTTCACTATCATGAGCCTTCCAACTATGTCTTGGTTAGTTTTCTGCAAAGCGGCCTGTTTCATGTTCTGTGTCAACCAGGATCAGATGGTAAGCGAGTCATCATAGGGTTCTTCCAGGCATATATATATATTCAGTCGGTGGAAAAGGTGCTAGTTTTGAGCTCTTACTTCAAGCTCTCGGAGTTTCCGACTTGTTTAATCCAATCAAAAACACGAATGAGCGCTCGCGACTCCGAAATTAATAGCTCGTACGGAGACGTCATGTTGCATTGCAACTTCAGGGGAAAACTCAGGGGCAGGGGCGATATTTCGGGGTGAATGAGGGGTTCGGGGGGGGGGGGGAGAGAAGACCGGCCGGCTCTCCCAGTTCTCTCCTTATTTTCGATTCTCGCGGTCCTTTGGGTACTCTATTTTGTGATACAAACAAAACTGCAAGGCTGATACTACGTACCAAAGTTGAGTTTGCGAGACATGAACACGACAGAAACCAATAGTAAAGGGATGCAACCGTGGACCCGTGGACAGCTGTTTTTGTTCCTCATTAGGTCTCGTCAGCACGATAGATAGCGATTATAAATAAGTCTCACAAAAGCCAAATGAAGATATAATCAAAACCATATGAACATTAAAAAGAATGGGAAAAACCATGCTTAATAAAGCACAGCGCATATCGGATCTATAAAGACCTACAGTCCCAAACAACTCGGTGTAAAGTAGAAGTGAAAACTTTAACGGACGCGAACGTTAATGCTGTTAGCTTGCGTGGGATCTGCCGTGATCTACTGATTAGGTCTCTTGCAGATTCTACGTAAGCTAACAGCATTAACATTCGCCGTCCTTTGCAGTTTTCACTTCTACTCTCTCTTGTCCGACAATCTTTTAACCTGGAATAGGAGCAGGTTGTCATGCATTGAAATTAAAATTTGTTCAATGTATTTAGAGTTTCTTTTTCACTGCTACAGGCAAATTTTCAGAAGACGTCATGAGGAAAATGGTGCATATTCTGTGCCACTTGTTTGGTAGAAGATTCCTCCACGCCAATTTCAAGCGAAGGATTCACTTGTGTCCTACATCAAAAGTAAGCGTGATTCTACCATCAGCCTTGTATTTAAGTAAACCTGATTGGTGATGTTATAAGTTGGTTTAAATGGCTCACACACCGTAATGTATTTTTTTATTATATAATAAGCTCAATTATGGACGCAATTTGATTGGTTGCTACCTAAGCTAACATATATATTCAGTCGGTGGATATATTCAGTCGTTTATATTTTGTTTGTTTATTATATAAAGCAGATAGATTACATGTTGCCGTGCGTCTGTTCAGTAATAGATCAAAGAAGATGTCAACCTGTAATTAGAACATCAATGACACATTCGGCTATCGCCTCGTGTGCCACTTTTTTGTTCTTACCACATTTTGATGTCATCAGTGATCTATTACTAAACAAACGAACGGCAACATAGAATCTATTTGTTAATTATTATTTTTCGTCATTTCTACTTTTTTGCTTCTTATAAGTAAACTCAACTTTCCAGGTAATTTTAGAGGATCTCCCCAAGGAATTTGCCGAAGCTCTCCAAGGTTACAACCGTCAGGTTACAGATGTGTTCAGTCAGTATCTCACAACAGTGGCTGCAGAACTTGAAAAGGACAGGGGAGAGGAAAATAAGCTGCCGTTATCTGCCATTAGTAAGAACGCAACACAGGAAACTTTATGTAATCGTTTTAGTATAAATCTGCTAGCGTTGTATCATGAATGCTGCTCTCTGGTTTTACTGTTGCAGAATTCCCAGACCAAGCGAGCATTACCGACCTTGACAAGCACGACACCATCAAAAGCCTTGCGCGTTCTTCCATTCTGTACTCCGCCTGCTCGCCATTCACCGCACTGTCGGGGAATTCGGACCAGCAGGTGCATTCTACAGGCCAGAGGGAAGGCGTGCATCTAGAAATGGACGAAAGCAGTGTCAGTGCACACAGTGATAGCGGAGACGATCAGAAATGCGAAGACGGTGAGATTGTTAATGAGGAAAGTGAAGATGAACCTGGAAGTGACGAAGAAGACGACGAAGAAGGCCATCGCCAGCCAATTGATCATTTGTTGAAGGTGAAATTGTCTCAAAGCATCGCACGCATGTCACATATTTATGGGAACCAAGTGGCCGCTATTTTTGTCTAGACTGGTTACATTTTTCGGTGAGAAAGTTACAAGCAGAAATAAAAAGTATTGACTAAATAGCAGACCCAACAAGCTTGACGATAAAAAATCTTAAAGAGGACGTGAAGGTTGGTAAATTTACGTTTAGCGTATCGCCGTTTGCAAGCAAAATATCAGCGGGTAAGAACTCGTAACATCAAATTTCTTTTTTTGCCATGTAATAAACACCTTATTAACCTAGCCTCATCGGTCTGTATTGGAGATTCATGACGTCGGTCGTGAGTAGTAGACCTCACTGCATTCGGTCTCTACACACGAACTCGGGCAAGATATTTCCATACAGACGTCCTGCTCGGTTAATAACAGCCAGACCATTAAAAGTCGTTATAGAGAAATATCTCTCACTATACCACATATTTCTTACCGGCGCAATTTGAAAAATTTTAAGACGGAATCCATCAGGAAGCCGAGTAATATTTATTTAAGTTGGACAAAAATCGAGTACCAGAATAATTTAAATCATATTGCGTTATTTTCTACCCTTAGTAAAAGATAAAGATATAAGTAATTATCCGTGATAATACCGACAACAATTTCTTATCAGAGCCCTAGAAAATTAATTTTAAAGATCACAAGGTATAGGCAAAATCTTAGGTGTAGCCATTTTGTAAAATCGTCTTTAAGCGATTCAGGGGAATTAGTGGAAGGCTTCGAACTTTGTTTTCAATGTTTGGTGTTGTTAGAAAATATTTATTTTGATAAGATATTTGAAGCAGTAACACAAAAGTTTGCAATGAGGTGTAAATAATTTCGGTACATAATTTCGACCAATAAATACTCGAAGTCCTGGCGGATTCCGTCTTAACCTCTACCCAGTGGATAAAAGGAAATTACAAACAAGGATTTAACGTTGTGTTACTTACAATATTGTTTTAAGTGCAATAAATATTGTATTCAGTGGTGACGTTTAACACAACCATGTAAATCTAAGTTAAAGAGATGTAAGCAGTGGTTATTTTCTGTTTCAGATTGTTCGCCAAGATGTTTACACGGACATGAATGTCGTGCCCATTCTTCCTCTGAGGAAGTATAACTCGGACGGTCGTGTTCAACACTTGAACGCTTATGCGCTCGATTTCTTTAAGCATGGATCCGCCAAAGTTCTCCAAAAGGAAAATGGGTTAGTAAGTAATATATATACATTACCAGAAGTACATAATTCGAGAAGTTGACATCTAGGTATTAGAGTGTGGCTATGTCTTTTGTCAGCAGGCTATCAAAACCTTGCACCTAACTCGGATGATAAATTATCTGAACGGTAATTAGCTATTCTTTAATAGCCTGAAAAATTCAACCGTCTCTTCTGGTCGCTTATAAATTCAAAGAGAGGCTTCTCTTTATTCGCTTATTAAATGTTTGTTTGTTTATACCATGTTCGTTAATTCATAGAATCAAGGCTGGTGAGGTTTTCACTTTGTTGAAGGACTTTTGCCTTGCCATTAAAACAATCAGGTAATATTTGTCTTTCATTATCTTATTTCCTTGTTTAAATGGGTCCAAGCAATCGACTTCGGAGTTTGTAAGAAGTCTGCAAGTATTTCGTAAACTTCGGATTCTTTCTCTTTTTTTGAAAAAACTGATTTGCACCTTTGTAACAACAACAGCTTACAAAAGTAATTTGTTTTCCTTTCGTGTTTTGCAGTTGTTCACTGGAAGAGCTAGGACCCGAAAGTGACAATGTTGTGCTCGCCTTTAAGCAGCTGGCCCAGGAGTTTGGAGAGAAATTCAAAAAGCAGTTTCATTCAGATATATGAAAAAATACTTTTAAAGAAAGTTCATCTTTGTAGATGCATCGAAATCATTCAGGCTACTACCCGTAATTATTGAGTCAAAAGTTCGAGTAAAAATTCCTTGAGATGAGTATTTAGCCAGAACGCTTCGTGAAAGCCCTGAGACTAAATGTTTTTAATATTACTTTTATCTCTTTTTGTTCCTGAAAACAGGTTTATGTAACGGTTCAGTGCTGGACAAATTTATTATTGTTCATTCGACTACATTTTGCGTGTAACCAGTTAGGTTTGATTCTCGATCAGTTTTAAAGTAATTTCTATCAGTTTTTCGCTTTAAATTCATGGACAAGTTTGAAAATTTCTGTTGGCTTAAGCTATAACCAACAACGTGAACACTTCCTATAATTTAATAAATGAATTTGAGCTGACAAACAAAGTGTATTATTGGAAACGTTAGGTGTTATACCAGGCTTAATTTAAGGGGATTGTGCTGGGGTTGAAGTTAGGCTTGAGAGTAGTCATGGAGAAATTGGGAACCCACTTGTTCCTATCTTACCGTGAGAATAACCCTTATCTTTCCCCTCGACCTAACTCTAAAATTAAGCCGAGAACGACAGCCAACTTTGTTAATTAACATCCAAGACACCCAACCTTGGGTTGAAAAAAAAACCTCTTGCTTTTCCGTATTAGGTTACAGTGGTTACCCGATGGATAGCAGGAGGAAAAGGAGGAAGAATGCATTGTGACTCGCGGGGGAACATATAGTGGGTTATACGGGGAAACGTATGGCGGAACACGGGAAAATGCAAGGTACAATGCAGCGGAAACCCCGAATTCCATTCTTGTGGCATAGGCTACCTACAAGAGTCCTCCAAACGTCTGCGTCCTGGGCTTTCCTCCTTAGCTGGTTCCAGGTCAGCCCCAATCTCTTTATATCAGCTTCCAGGTCCCGTCGCTCTGAGTTCCTATGTTATCCTAATTTCAGGCCTCAGGGGCGGATCCAGGATTTTTTTTGAGGAGGGGGTGCACCACTAAGGAATGACGTAACTGACGGATTACGCAAGCAGAATACTTGTTCTGTTAGAGAGCCGCTGGTTGTCTCAGGGAGGGGTGCGCACCCTCTACACCCTCCCCCTAGATCCGGACAGGGCTTGCCTCTTGATGGTGATTGAAAGCAAGCAGAGTGTGACCTACCCATAAATATTTTACAGCGTTGGGGCCCATTTCTACATTGCTTGTTTCGTATTATTATATAGGAAATTATGATTGTTCCTTATTATTACTTAAATTTCCTTGTTATTAAATAATATTTTAGCGCTAAGTTATACCTAGCTTATTAGTCCTTAACATTTATATTTTGTAATTTTTGGAATTTTTAGCATATCTTGTAATTCTTACACGGCATGTCTGAAAACCAGCTTGCTGAGCCATTTACCGTGTTTTAAATAAAGTTGATTGATTGATTGATTGATTGAAATAAACAAAAATGAGGGGGGGGGGGGGCGGAGGACATACACGGAGTTTGATATCAACCCGGGATTTGCTGTTGACCCAGGGTAAATACACGCGGAAGGCACCGAGATAGCACGAGCTAGAAACGAGGAAATGCACGTGACACACACCACCAGCGACTCAAGAGAATCTACGGTGAAGGTAATTTAATGTACGAGAAAACGTACTAGGAAACGCTAATCAATTTTTGACTTTTAGAAAATTGTTAAATCGAAAATAGTAAAATCCAAGATGGCGGGTCTAATGACATCATAACCAACAAAAATTATGTCATCTTTAGCACAATTCAAAGGCGACAGACCACAATCTCAAGCTTTATAGAGCTGTCTATTGCCATGCTTGTCACAGAGAGAAAACTTTGTATATTAGGAGGATTCTATCGATACCCCCTCCCCCGCTGCCCCACATCGTACCAAGGTGAGGATGGGGTATGAGATGGAATGTATGCCTGGGTAATAATAAAAGAAAAAACGTCTTCTAACTCAACGTAAGTCATTTAAACAAAATTCGATAGTTTGTTAGAGTCGAAGCCCCTGTTAATACCCGTTCTAAAACAGATTGAGTCTTTGACTAGGGATTAAGGGAGGAGGGGTGGGGAAGCAGGGGAAGAAAATATCCCACAATGCCTATCGATCGTTCCACGTGGCCTGTGTTGACTTCGACCGGCGATAAATCGAAGCGAAGGATGTTTCAATCTTGATTTTTGCTGTTCTGGTGAGTACCGAATCTTTCTACTCTCATGTTTGAAACTCAAATATCATGGTGAGCTGATATTTATAATTTTTTGCCTTCTATAATTCCAGTTCAAGCAAAGTTTGACTGAAGGCGCCGCCATATTGGAATTGACGCCGCCATATTGGATATGAAGTAGGTTACCGTTATTTATAACTCAAATAAATTTACTTCAAGTTTGGATATAAAGCAACTACTGAGTAAACGGTCGATTGTTAATAATTCTTACTCAAATGGTCTCAAATGTAAGCTTAAGCTTTGCAATATTGTATATTTTTTAAACTTAGAGTTTTTAAATAAATATAAGCTTATTAAGCCTATAATATTTTCATATTTGAATAATTTGACTTGAGTTCAAACTTTTCTGTCAAACATTATTTTTTCTGTCAAAGAAGAGATTTGAGTTTTGTCTAATTCTTGTATAAACCAAATGATACTTTTGATATGGCATGCCTCAATGGAAAATTATTGAAACAAGTTTGTGATCGCAAGTTCTATTTGCATTGTCCTCCATCACCTACATACAGGAAGGGTCAGTCCATCCAACCTCACACCAACTCTGAACGTGCATACAGACTCTATCCGATCACGTAAAACTGTTTACATGAACACAAAATAAAAATGCCCAATATACAATTTCCACCATTATAAACCCACACTTATGCCTACCACCTTTAGAGGGTTAGATGGATGCCTGACATAAGCTAAAAAAATTAATGAGCATGTGATCTGTGAAAGAAACTTAAATCAAGCCATGATCTGTGAATTATGTGATCTGCTTTTTCTGAGGACTATGATTTGAGATTTGGGCGAAGAAGCTAAGAAAATTAATTGTGTGGAAAGACGAGATGGTTGATATCAACTGGTTGTAACATAGTATCCATTCAGGTCAATAGTCGTCTAAATTAGATAAATATTGACTGACCAATTGCTCAATATATACCGTATAACATAGACTGCTAGTTCAAATGTTTCAAGAAGGTCTTAAAAATGTGTTTTTCCTTCACTGGAAACTAGTAATGTTGTTTTACATGTATTCCATGCGGTTTCTGGAGGTGGAGGTGCATGTACATGTTGTAAATTGGTCTGAACATTGCACAACAATTTTGCACAGATGTGCCTAATTATTATGTTTCAACTGACAAAATTACAGGATATTTTCATCAATTATTTAGTATTTCTATACAATAACTTTTGTATTTCTATACAATTATTTCTGATTTGGTTAAAGCCTCTTGAAAATTTGTGCCTAAATCAAAGTTGGGAAAAGTGAGTGTTGTGACCTCAAAAATTTTGACCTGCACTCAAGCATTTTTCTGTTTGTAATATCCATCTCTTTCTTTTGAAAATTCTTGCAATCAGGGATCACTTCAGCTTGTCAGTTGTCATAAGAATTCTTTGAGTTCATTGTCGTTCCCTACCTGGGATTCATTTATTTTTTTAACTTTAGCAAACAGTATATTTGTATCACTGCCCAGAGTGGACAATCACAATCCTATTGAAATAAAAATGTGCAAGGTATTTCAGAGTAAATCTAGAATCTGCATCATAGCTCATCAAATTTAAATCACACTCCCAGTGGCATTCACTTGATTATATATTTTTCATGCAGGAATTTTGTTATTCTCAGGAATGATGCTTGTTACACCCCACGCCGTGAATGACCAATTGACCAAGCCATTAAACTTTTTCAGCGGATATGGTTATCTTTGCAGTGTAGCATTTTCATTTATATTATATGTCCGAGAATGATTCTTAATTATCTTTTTTATGTTGCAAAACAGAGCATTTAAGATTTAGAATTACTTTCCTGCAATACATGTACTAAATGAAATAAACTGTAGGCCCCGTCTCCTGTAACGTCAGTGTTACATGGCTAGCAGGGGACGTTAAAGAACCCACAAACTTCTCTTAAAGAGTAGGGAATGGAGTTCCCAGCGTTGTGGTCTGGCCTTGGTTGAGTGTTCTGTATTTCATGGGTTGGTGCTTTAATAAGGGATTACAAGCCTGTTTGCGCCTTTCTCCCTTGGACTGATCTGTACAGAATGCTTAAAGTGAAGTAAATTGCAGGTGTTTAGGCCGATTGGTTAGTGCGCTGGACTCTGTATCAAATGCAGATTCTAGATTTACTCTGAAATACCTTGCACATTTTATTTCAATAGGATTGTGATTGTCCACTCTGGGCAGTGATACAAATATACTGTTTGCTAAAGTTAAAAAAATAAATGAATCCCAGGTAGGGAACGACAATGAACTCAAAGAATTCTTATGACAACTGACAAGCTAGAAGTGATCCCTGATTGCAAGAATTTTACAAAGCTATCGAGATTGTTATCGACAGTTAAACTTGCTATTGATGAATTGCTATCAGAACACTTACAATCGTGATAAATCAATAGTTCGATGTATCATTACACCCCTATTCCTAGCTGCTTAATGCTACAGAAACCAGGATAACCTGCAGCAGTTTTGGCCACTTTGACCCACCACACCACACTTTACTTACTATACCGTTGACAGGACATGTGTTACTCTGAAAATATCCTGCACTTGATGAACTCCATCTGGTAGTTCTTTAGTTTCCCAAACCAATTATCTTGTATATTTCAGTTATTTATAATTTGTCATTGAGAAAGTTCATCTCTACATACTGTAAATGTGAATTTGTTAACTTATTTAACAAAGGAAATCAAAACTGGCTTGGAAATCTGTTCTTAATTGGCATAGTTTTTTTATGATTAAATTTCTTTGTTTTCTCCAAAGTTTTAGTTTTGATTTAGAAGATAATTATATCAAACACTCGAGAGAGTGTTCATCACATTTCCAAACACCTCGAAGTTTGTCAAAAATACTCCACTTGGTGTCATATTTTCATCTTCTTTTTCTTTAATAAATTTTTATTTAATAAAGAATATTTTACATCACACACCCACACACACAAGCTTACATGTACAGCACGCTAGTTACAATACTTATATTAATACATTATTAACTTGCATATACTTACATCGCTGACTAAACATTGCTTGATCTACAAAAAACAACAACAACTAGAAATTACCAAATGCACAATTAGGCTTTGGAAATAAGTGACCTGAAAGAAAATTATTATTGAGTTATGTAAATAGCTGACTAGAAAGAGGAGTTACTTGTACTAATACAGGAATAAAGGAGTCCCACAATCAATACTGTTGATCATGAGCTAGTTTACCATTTTTCCTTATGATAGAAAATTTTAAATTTAGAGTGGCTTTCAATTTACATGTAGCCTTAAACACTTCTAAAGTGGGTTTTATATTGTTGAGTTTGCACCTATAGATAAATAATCTTGCAAGCAAAAGAATATGGTTAATTACCAGAAAATCTTTGACAATGTCGAATTTACTAAACAAAACCTCCATAAGTGAGAAATCTGATGTTTCTTTTTTTGGATGGCCAACCATGATAAAACCTCTTTCCAGAATACCATGGTTGTTTTGCAAAAATACAGGAAATGCTCGTGGGGCTCTTCTTCGATCTTTCAGAAGGTACATACCTGTAATGATGAATCTATGATCTTAAATTTATATACCCGTAGTTCGTTTTTTGTGTAGACTATATGGTTGAGCAATTTGTATTGAAAAATCCAAAGTAACATTGAAAGTTAATTTTTTTTGAGTGTATTAAATTTATGAGTTCGAGTCGAAAATTTCAAGTTCGAGTTAAAATTTCGAGTTCGAGTTAAAATTTTGAGTTTAAATAATAATAATAATTGTGGGTTGTGTGTAAATAAACAGGGGACAGAAACAAAAGATATGGGTCACTGCCAGGTTGCTTGTCTTTCCTTTGCATTTTATTACCGCGGAATCGTACGCGAGATAATAAAAACGAGTTAATCCAACTGTGTTATCATTTACAAACAGCTAACAGGCTATTAGCTGTATTTAGGAGCTTTTCGGGAGCAGGGGAAGAGAAGTTGAGTGCACATTTGTGGCCCAGGGTTGTATCTCAGAGTTGGCGTCATATGTGGGTGGCCTTTAATTGTTGTTAGATCTTTGTCCTTGCTCTCGATTGTCTAGCTTCGGTTCTTCTTCGCCAATATCAATGGCCTAAATAAAAACACTGCACATGAATATTGGCCTTGTTAGAAGCAAAACCATTCTCGAGAGTAAATATCAGAAAATAAATAACAAGCGACAAGGTATTGTTATGTTAATTTGCTTACAATTGAAGATAAATTCTCCTTGTGGCTTTCTGCCATCTTCGAGAGAACACCAAACCACATGTTTACTTTGCATTACCGCTGACCAAAGTAGATGTACAGTGGAACCTCGATTTAACGAACCTCTATTTAACGAAAACCTTGATATAACGAATGGTATTCTTTGACCCAGTAATAGTAAACTATATGAAAAACAACCTCGATATAACGAACCTTCGATTTAACGAACGAATTTGGCTGGTCCCCAGCGACTTCGTTAAATCGAGGTTCCACTGTAACTCGATTTTTTAACTCGAAACTCGGAACTTGAACTCATGAAATGGACTGACCCATTTTTTTTCCAGGCTATGCAGAGATTAAGGTATTCATTTTTAAATTAGCTTGGGCAGTCAGAGTCATTTTCAAAGAAATATTTAAAATATCTTTCATCTCTCCATTAATTGGCAATAGAAAAGAATTTCCAGTGCTGGGGCTTGGTTTAAAGTAAGTACCCTCCCCCTTCATGATCAAACAACATTCATTTGGTATAGCATTGAGCACTTCCATCAAATGTAAGTACTGACTTGGGGCCAGTTTTTGCATTAATAATTGTTGCCCTTCCTAGAAAAGTATTGTGTTTAGACACCAGATCTCTGCTTTTACTTATCCCACAGTTACTGTGAAAGACGGCATAATAAATGGTTTTACCTTCACTCAAAACATATTTATCATTCCACAAGATTTGATTAATTATGTCTTCATATGAATTCACTTTATTCATTGTAAGAGTTGATCGTGCATTGAGACAGTCTTTGTAAAACTCAGGTGTAGAAATAGGCAGCTTCCGGCTATCAAAATTGCACTGTAAAAGAAACTTTCCACCTACTTTGTCCAAAATATGGCTCAAGAAAATTTTCCAAGGGCTAACATAATCTTCAACATACATGTATGTTGAAGACATACATGTATGTTTCAAACACACGACCCTTTACGATAAAATCATCGATTCTATGTCAAGCATCTTTAGTCCTCCATATTTAATAATAATAATAATAATAACTTTATTTCTATAGCGGTATATACAAAAGCTCTATATCGCTTTACAATCTAATAAATATCTAACTAACAATAGCACTAAAACAAAAAATCAATTGAAAGCAAGTCTAAAAAGATAAGTTTTCAATCTGGATTTAAAAACATCGACTGATTGACTTAATTTAATGTCTAAGGGAATTTCATTCCAAAGCTTTGGGGCAGCGACTGAAAAGGCCCTGTCCCCATAGCTCTTCAGGCGCACATTCGGTACTTCTAATAAATGTCTGCCAGCCGACCTAAGATTTCTTGTAGGGTTATACGGGACTATAAGTTGACTTAAATACACAGGCGCTAGATTATTGAGAGCTTTAAAAGTTAACAGTAATACTTTAAAGGTAATTCACTGCTCCACAGGTAACCAGTGTAGCTCCTTAAGGACGGGGCGAATGTGTGCAGCCCTAGGTTGCCCAGCTACGAGGCGTGCAGCGCAGTTTTGAACGCGCTGGAGCTTCTGAATCATATACTTCGGTGACCCGAGGAGCAACGAGTTACAATTGTCAAGTCGACAAATAACATAAGCATGGACGAGGATCTTTATGCTCTCAGAAGTCAGATACATTCCAATCTTTGCGATATTCCAAAGATGAAATAAAGCAGATTTACAAACGGAGCTCACATGCCTATCCAGTGACAAGGTCTCATCAATAATTACTCCAATATTCCTAGCTTTGTCAGACTGCTTTGCACGATGGTCGCCAACCAGGATACTAGGGAGCTTAAGCAAACCACGACGGCAACGTCAACGAGAACGTCGCAAAACAAAAGATTTAATGAGCAGTACAATAGCTCTGCACGTGCGTTATAATTTTTTGTACATTTCTCTGCCGTCCTCTGCAAAACAACAACGTGAAATGACCAAATTCTGAGTACTTTGGAGAACGTGAACCTCTACGGCTTAATTTTCGTTTTTCTGTTTGAAAATAAGCTCCGTCCTTTTATTTTCTACAAGAACTGCGTTTGAAAGCGATATATGCACCGAATACATCAAGACAATTGCGAGATTCGTGCGTCAAGTATAAATTCATTTTTAAGCAGGCGTCGTCCTAGCCGTTGCCGTCGTCATTGCTTAAGCTCCCTACTATCTAAAGATAAACGTGGCCAATATTTTGAACTGATAACAAGCAGTTCCGTCTTGTCCCTATTCAACTTAAGTTTGTTACAAGACATCCATCGGTCGATATCTCTAACACAAGATTGATATACATATTCAATGTCATTAATCAAAGCCAAGCGTTGTACCTTATCTTTTCCTTTCCAAATAAATTTATAAAGTTCACTGTTAACTGCCTTTATAATATCGTTGGAAACATGAATAAGAGAAGATTTATACATAAATCTTGGAATAGCAAAGACTTGTTAATAACAATTTGTATTTTCCCTATAAGAGTGAGCCCTCTCCATTTCCACATACTTAATGTTTTCTTTTAATTAACTTTATAATTGCTTCAAAATTATCTTTTTTCCTGGTCAATTCATCAAAATGAAAATACACACCTAAAATTTGAATTGAATTCATGGGAAAACTATTTTAAACTGAAACTTTGGTGCTCATATGAAGATTTGTTTCTTAGGAAACATGTTATGTCATCGACAAAAGGAGAGAGTTTTAATTTTTACCCTTTGAATTTTATCAAGGCATAACTTCCAAGCTTATAATAAATAAAAGCGGGGATAAGGGATCCCCTTGTCTTACCCCCCGATCGAAGCTGAAGTAGTTTGTTGCGAAACCGTTGTTTATGACACAAGTTGACACATTTGAATAGAAGGTTCGACTCCACTGAATTCAGGATGACCCAAAATTATAAGTGCGAAGGACTTGTTGGTGTTCGGAAATGTGATAAAACACTGTCTCTCATGTTTGATATATTACGTATCATGTTGAGTTACTGTCCACATCAATTGATGTTGTAGAAACTGGCTCCAAAGTAAGGTTTCTGATATGATCAACCTTATTTTTAATAGGAAAATCAGTTTGATAAGGGGTTTTTCTGGTCATTGAGGAAGAGCTTTTCTAAGAAGTATGTAATCCTCTCTGCATTTTGTAGATGCAAGATGACTTTGTGATTCATAACAAATTTTGTCCTTAAAATTGGTCCAGTTTAAGTGTGACAACAGGAAGCAATGTTGGAAAACAAGTAGGAAAACAAGTAGGAACTCCTGGAGGAACTTGCTAGCTTTTAGAAGGTTGTGATCTATTTCAATCAAGGTGAATAGAACAGATGACAGAATTTGCCTCCGACATAGACTTAAACTTAAACTTTCAGTTCACCTCGGTTTAAGGTAATTCCCTAGTTTGGCATTGCTTTTCCATGCTGCGCATAATTGTGTGCACGATCAGCGCGCGCATATTTAAAATGGCGGCATTTCCTTATGTCAGGAGCGTGCCATAGAAGTCATTTTCTCAAAAACAAGTAAAGTGACCTAGTTTTTGCTTTGTTTGAATTGAGCATTAACTTTTTACTGAACCAAAAACCAATTTCCACTGTTGAACAAGAGACAATAGTCAAAAACATGTTTTTTTACAAGGCAATCATGAGTAAAATCGTAATGATATAGGAAATTACTAAGTATAAATGAGGTGCTTTTGCTCACAAACAAGCACGAGGACCCTCCCCTCCTATACTTTTACATAAGCAATCGAAAGGCAAAGTTTGAAAAAATCTCAGTGTCTGTTCCATTTCTGGGGAATGACCTTAAAACCAGCAGAGGACATGATGCAGAAATTATAACCAAAATAACCTACACTCCACTGGATAGAATGGAATCAGTTATTTTCAAAATAATGAGGGTGGTAAATATGATGTGATTATGAGATACGTGATTATGAGATACTTTCTATGATGGCTTTTCTATTTTGCTATTTTAATTTCTAACTATTCTTCTTTTTCTTCCCTCACAAAAAACTTAACTTGGAAATTAAACTTTATTTCTTCTTTTTCACTAAAGAAAAGGGATTCTGACAGAAACAAACTAAATCATATTTCATTCCTAGCATTTATGAGCAAACAATGACAGAAAATCAAATCATAAAACTTGTCAAATGACTCTTCAATTTCTGACTCCAGATGTTTGTTTTTTCTTGACTGTAGGCATCATTCAGGTATTGCACAGAAAAATATGGCATGAATATATAAACCTCACTGAAGACATCTGCTATAATTTCTGTTTTCTTACACTTGAATAAATGAATTAAATGACGACGCAGTGCTACAATTATTTTTAAACCACAATGTTCAACAGAAACGACATATTTTGATGTTTCAAACATTATCATTAAGCGTAATGAATACAATTATCATAATGAATACAATTATCATAATGAATACAATTATCGTAAGATTACAAAATTATCAGTACTGTACTTTATACAGTAACTACTGTACCTAACTATAAATTTGCCAGTAAAATCCTGGCAATTAACGGCAATAGCACAAGGTGTAAAAAACCTCACTAGTTGAATAGAAATTTGTTGTTAAGATCAAAATGAATGAAAACTTCCTAAGCAAAGATGTAAACCAGGCTTTATTGGGGCTTTCTTTGTTAAATAATAAATTTATCACTCAACTGTCTGTTCATTTGTTACTTTAGGTCTGTAGACCGTTAGTATCGATTTTCCCATTCAGAAATGGTATGCTTGTTGCAACAGGTTTTAATGTGAATTTATTAATTTATCTTTTTGTTTTATTTTCATCCAGGTTGCTGGATCAGGCGCTTGAAGTCCATCATATCTGGATGAACCAGGACAAAGACAAAGCTCAAGACAAAGACTGTGTTCCAAGGCTTAATAAGAGGTACAAAACGAACTAAGTAAGCTTTCTTCGAAATTATTTGACAATAATTCAAGCTGAAAATCACTCGGAAAGAACAGTCTTCATTGCTATTTGAGGAATCAAAACTTAACAAGGAATTTATTGTCAGTCGATTGCAGCCAAACTGGATGGTTTTTTGCACAGCTCTCCAATATTGGGGTATAATGTTCCAATATTGATTTGCAGTTTACTTGTACAACTTGTAAATTGAGTTCAAATTTTCTCCAGCAGGTTGCCATGTTCGGGTTTTGCCAAGCAATGTTGCAACATTATGTAGCAATACTGCAAAGCTGTGCTGCAATTCTCTGTGATTTCAAACTTTTGCTAGAAATTTATGATCAGTCGTTTTCATTATAAGCACAATGTTTACTGCCATTTCGATCTCTTAAGTCAGAACTCTGTAAGCAGTTTAGTTTCAATCAGAATTCATTTATAATCAAATTGTGAAATCTAAGTTCTACCAGGCGTTTATTGTTAGAAATAAATTTTTTTCGTAAAAGTTGTTTCCTTGTTAACATTGGTTTGAACGGGTTAAATTTTCCCGCCAAAAGACTTAGAAAAAATACGGGCGCTCAAAATACGCATGCGCCGTTTTTTTTTAATTTTTTGTTAGAATTTATTTCTATTTCCCGCCAAAAGACTTAGAAAAAATACGGGCGCTCAAAATACGCATGCGCCGTTTTTTTTTTTAATTTTTTGTTTGTAATATCTTTTTTGTTAAGAATTTTTGAATTAATAAAATCTATTTCTTTGTAAGTTTTATAAGTCAATAATTATATTGCTTTTTTGTTTACCTGTAAGTTTTATTTCTCAATAAAGTCAACAATTATACTTTGTGCTCTCATCATCTTTATTGTCTCTCAAATAAAATCTTCTACAAACAAGTGTCTTGCAAATTTCTCTTTATTCACCTTCAACATTCTCTAATTATAAGTTAATTAGTTAACAGAAATAAATTAAGTTATTAAAAAGGTGTCAACAAAAATGTTCCCTATATATACTAAGTCTTTTGGCGGGAAAATCTGGAGCAATTTGCACAGCGTTTCCCCTGACAACTTTTTAGCCAAAAATGTCAAAAAACACTTCCCTTAAAAATCTTCCGCCAAATATATTTTGAACATCACCTCGTGCAAAAAGTTTGAAATAAAACGCCAATTTCTTCCCAACGTTAAGAAACAATCCAAGAAAGATTTTTAGCCCGTTGCTCGTGAAAATCAAATTTAGAAAGAAAAATCTCTCTCCGAAACGTTTCGGTTTTTGCACGAGATGATGTCCTCGAATAAAAACCTTTTACAACTGGCAACTTGTTCGTAACACAGGATATATTGAACGAACATCGAAGATTTCAAGTCTCGAGAACGCAGGTAATTTAATCATGGTTTTCGACGCCATCTTGACTAGTAGGCAAAGGGATGAGAAATTACACTGTTTGTATCGGAATCTGATGGAAAATCAATTTTTTAAAATTGAAGTTTGCACAATTTATGAATCGTAACGTTAAACTACTAGGCAAAAGATTGTATTCACCAAGTTCGAAGGATATAGCTGGGATAGAAAACAATTAGTTAAGTTTTTAATTTCCCATACATTTGTCGACAAATGTATGGGAAATTAAAAACTTAACTAATTGTTTTCTATCCCAGCTATATCCTTCGAACTTGGTGAATACAATCTTTTGCCTAGTATTTTAACATTTCGATTCATAAATTGTGCAAACTTCAATTTTAAAAAAATTGATTTCCCACCAGATTCCGATACAACACTGTAATTTCTCACCCCTTTGCCTACTCGCCAAGGTGGCGCCGAAAACCGCGTATCGTTATTTCTTGCTGATTTCAGTTTCAATCCAATTTAGACGGTAATTTTATAATTCGCATAAAATGCTGTGTCCTGTGTTACAACGATTGCCAGTAGTCTAAGGTTTTTCCACTTACAAGCAATTATTTTCACACGATAAAACCCAAATGCCTGGTCAAAGGAACAAGCGATTCTCCAAGTTAAACCCCACCCCTAACACGAACGCATATGGAAACAATAAAGGTTATATATACTGACCACAGCGAAAGTGAGAAAATGAAGATGAAATTATTTCAAGGTTACCGTATACCTTCGGGGGTGTCTCACGTCCAAGCGATGTAGCGCGTCCGGGTTAAACTGCAGATATCTAAAACCCAATATAAAATTAAAGCTTGTATCTAAGTATACCGTCCATTACCGTCCATTTTGGAATATAACGAAATGTCGAAATTTTCGCAACGTCTAAAGGCGAGCGTCTTATTTGGCTTTTGGCCGCTTTAACTCAAAGCGAATTTTGTATTTCGCTAATTTGATTAAAGCGGCCATAAGCCAAATCAGACGTTCACCTTTAGACGTTGTGAAAATTTCGACATTTCATTATATTCCAAAATGGACAGTATACTTAGATAGCCAGCTCTACAAGCTTTAATTTGATATTGGGTTCTAGATATCTGCAGTTTAACCCGGACGCGCTACATCGCTTGGACGTGAGACACCCCTGAAGGTATAAGGTAACCTTAATTCAGGACAATTCTTGATTAAAAGGCTCTTCGTTGTATTATTTCTGCGTAAGTGTACCACAAACATTTGAGAGCCAATAACTTTTCTACAAAACTAATAATTTGCAAAAGACTGAAGTACGTTTTTAAATCAGATCAGAAAATAATTTCAATGATGTAAAGACAAGTGTGAATTCCAAATCAATAATTGAAGGTTTTCCCCTCAAAAATTTAAAAACAGTTGATCGATTGCTATTTTAAGAATTATTAATTTCATTATTTTTTGGCCAATATAAATAGAAATTGAATATCAAACCTGATGAAATCGCTTACTTCATAGTTTTATTTTCTTTTTCGGAAAATCATGATTGATTGTTCATGAAACCTCACAATTTCTGTTACTCTGTGATATCAATTTGTCTGTTTGCTTTTAATTATTTTTGATAAGTAAATTGTTTACTGTGGTCAGTATAAACTGGAAATACTGAATTTATCTCGACTTCCTAGGGTCCAGTATCCTCAGAGTCAGGCATCAGGATTTTGCACATGTCCAATAAACTCCCCATGGACGACAAGAGAACAGATGCAAGAAGTTTTCTGTACGTACAACAAACCAAAGCAAAACTACGAGTGTCTTAAAGGATGTAAAACCCTGGAGTATCAGTAATTCGATCGTCCACGTATTGTCTTGGTGATAGTAATTAAAAAAAAACTGTTGTAGGCGACTGACGTTTCAGCAACATCAGGAAGTCATTTTAATTTCAGAGTCAACTGAAAAGTTGTTTGTCGGAAAGCGAGTGGTCCGTTTCGACGTGATTGCATTGTCGTCAGTTGTTGTCAATTTCAGTTCGTCTACTGCGTTGCTGTCAAGTCGCGGTCAAACTTCGTTTGTTGGTTTTGCTAACGTTGTAACCCGCGAATAAGCTGTCTGTAAGGTGCCAGTAATTGCTGATATCCGTTAAGAAATCTAGAGTCAGTCACTGAAAGCAGTTGTGCAAGCATTGTAGGTGCCAAATAAGGAGGGAAACCCTTAACTACAAAACGGTTGCTATGGATGACTTCTAACCCTCATATCTTGGGTTCCCTTTCAATCCTGGGATTAGTTTTTTCCATGCGTGGTCTACTGGAGGCTGCTTTCACCTTTGATAGTTGTGACCATATTTGGAAAGTCACGTGAACAGAACACGGAAGCGCCAAAAACTCGCACAATTAACATCTTTCTTGGATGAAACCAAAGTCAATGAATAGAGGGCATCCAGATGCAAAATCTGCAGTATGGATTTGTTGAGATTGCGTAGTACTGAAAAAATTATGACGTCACAAAATATGACGTCATAGCTATCTAAGTAACGCGAATCTCCACAAATCAATACTACAGATCTTGCATTTAAATGCACTCTGTCCATTAGCTTTGGTTTCACCCAAGAAAGATGTAAGCTGTGCGAGTTCATAGCGTTTCTGTGTTCTGGTCACGTGACTTTACAAATATGGTCACAACTGCCAAAAGTGAAAGCAGCCTCCAATAAAACACCCATGGTAAAAACTAATCCCATGTTTAAAAGGGAACCCAAGATATGATGGTTAGATGTCATCTATAGCAACCGTTTTGTAGTTAGGGGTCTCCCCTCTCAACAACTGTAGCAGTCAAGTATGGTAGTTGGCCAATGTGATTGTAGACATCACAATTTCTCGTCGAGTCGTGTTCAGTCAGTCTTGTGTTCAGGGTTTTAGCATCCAATCTCGGCAATGTTGATAATGTATTTGGCCAATTAGTTATAACAATTGACAATATTCAATGATTTAGAGAAATGATCTTCACGTCAAAAAACCGCAAGCCTCTGTTCTCTTGTCAAGTACCGTAAAATTCAGTTGATGAAGCAAACATGTGAATCTTTTAAGGCGGCCAGCACTATACATGAAATTAACATAGATTTCTTGGTAAACTTGTGGTAATTTTTCAAAACAAAGTAATCAAATTGTTTTAATCACGAAGGCGCACTATAAATGGATTTTGCTACTCTTAACTACACCCCTTCCCCCCACCCCGCCTCAAGAACACGATCAAATTTGCATTTGCAATTTTTCATATGGACGATGGATAAATGTTATGAAATAATTCTGTTCTTTCTTAAATTTGAAATCCACTGTGAAGATTATGCCTAACAATTTCTCAAATTTTGTAGTTTGGCTTCAGATAATTGAAAAGATAATTGAAAAAATGAAGATAGTTTAACTGCAAATGTGAACTTTGAGTCAATGCTTATTTCTCGGACCATCAGTGTTAACAAGTAGGCTAAACGTTGTATTAAAATTACATTGAAACAAACCAAAAATAAAGGAGGCCATTGAAAATGTTTCAATTTTTGTCGAGTTTAGACTCATTGGTAAAACGGACTGGCAAATTTTATCCAATTTCCCATCCTTTGAGACCAATGGGGTGGTCAGTAGGGGCGACACGAAGTAAACCGAGAAACGAAACAGGCGTAAACGGAAGTTTACAAGAATTCGCAAAAGTGCCCCTGGGATGCTACTCTTAAACGACTAGTTTCACGACCCATTCGAATGCTTGCCTCTGATTGGCCACACAAATTGGTGGCAAATCAGAGGCAAGCATTAGAATGGGTCGTGAAACTAGTCGTTTAAGGGTAGCATCCCAGGGGCACTTTTGCGAATTCTTGTAAACTTTCGTTCGCACCGATTTCATTTCTCGATTTACTTCGTGCAGACCCGACTAACCACTCCTGGGTCTCCGAGGGTGCCAGTTCCCCTGACAAATGAACAATAGTCTTCCCTGGGAATTCCCCTTTATAGTGCGCTTTGTGTTTTCAACGATACGTCCGGTTTGCAAATCCTCGCTCGTCTTGTAGTGCCCGGCACCTTAAAACATATTTTGTTTTGCGACATCAACTGAAGTAATAATCACATAAAGCTACGTTTAAAGTACCGAGTGTTTTGCAGACAGAAAACATTAAGAACAATTAACACAAACGATTGAAAACCCGCCGTTGGAAATACCGAATAATCAATTTGTAATTTCTTCCGCGCGAGATATAAATTCAATCGAACTTATTACAAAATTGGTGCCAATCAAGTAATCCCGGTTCGCCATATGATCAGATCAAAGTCTGCAAAAGAATCGGTCAATGGTGGCTGAAACGATAAACTAATTCTATTTGAGCCGAGTATTTTGTACCGTCTTCCAGTCCGAGGTTTTTAATTTTTGTCCTCAAGGTAAACACAATCGATATATCAGTCACACTATTCAATATTTGTAATAGCTTGAAGCAGTTCGAAACAGTCGATATATCTTCACACCATTTGATTAACCAGGAGTCAAGTTCTCTTGCGAATTTATACCTGATTGTTCAGCCACCATTTCACGAGTAATTTAACAATTCTAAAGTTCTTATCTTTGATTCCAGATTGTCCACTTTACAAGCTTCGTTGCTTTTTCTTTCCTCCTTGCAGAGTTCGCTTTCGTTCCTAAAGAGAGAAAATTGCAAATTCAAACATCAGCAAATGTTCACATTTAACAGTCCTGTTTAACAAGCGATTGGCAAACGGGAATGCCTAAGAGAAGGGGAGCACGAGACTAGCAAGTGAAGTTTTGAAAGCAAAAATTTAAATGTCCAGTTTTATGCAAAATAACGAGCATCATGATTGCAAATAGCATGAAAGTATGCTAAAATAGCGAAAGAACAACTTTTGCGAATTATCAACGGCGTGTTAAAATTTTGGCACACGCCTTTGCCTTTCGGCTTTCCACCGGTAAAACATTCTTGACGAAAAAGCCCGTTATTCTTGTGTATATTTTAGCCTCGAGCATACTTGAATCTTCAAATGGTTCAACAATTCGACCACTAAACTGTTCGTAAATGTAGATAAGTTTGGAAGCCCTCTAGACAAAATTAAAGGAATGTTTGTCAAAAGATGTGCTTACCTTTGTTTGCAATAGAGGAAGGACGACTTTCCATGCTTCAATCCTCGCAAACCATCAAGCATCTTCCTTCGAGAGTTTAAACGAGACCTCGCTAGACGACACGTCCTCACACATCCACGACCTGTTTGGTTTGAACCACGTGCTACAATTTGTCATGAATATGGATTAAAAATTCAAGCCAATCACTGAAAAATTCGAAACAAATTTCGAAGCGAATTTTTTCTGCTCGGTTTTAAACTAATTTAAGAAGCAATACCTCAAACAACGAAATTATTAAAGGGCGAGGAAGGGAAATTTTCCTTAGGAAAAGTTCTAAGTGGCTGAAAAGTTTTCAAGCGGAAAATCCCAGAACAAGGAAGATTCTAGAAGGTGGATCATCTTATGGGCATGTGTTCTCTGTTTTCACTTAACGTGTAAAGGGTTATAATTGGCCCAAGCGCTAGGAGCCTCTTAGCGGAAGACAGTTCAGTTACATGGTGCTAGGATCCGTCGCAGACAGGAAGATCCCAGAGCTAGGGCCAAATGCACGAACTGAAACCTGAAAACATTCCGCGCTTAGTTTAGATGATCCTAATGCCAGGATAACGCTATCACTGGGATCATCTTCCTTCAATACAGTAGACAAGATGGAGTTAACCGTAATTATAGACTATTAATATAACTAAGCACTAAGCTACGGGGTGTGTCAATTCTAAGAAGGGCCGTTACCGGGAAGAAAAAATTCTTCCGGGAATCTGAAGATTTTGTCGAGAATCGGCGCGCAACAACTTGGAACATTTTCCGGGAAACACGAAGCAATGAAGTTAAAATTTCGGGAATTTTGAGAGATTTTTGTGGAATTTCTTCTACATATTCGGGATGATATTCCAGATTTTCGGTACGGGGAGGACTTATATTTACACACGCTACTGCTCAAACAGCGTGTATTAGAGCTGTCAGACCCCGTTATAGACGTTACAAGCTGGAACCCGAAAGTGACTATCTGCATGGTGCTCGCCTTTTAGCAGTTGACCCTGGACTTGGAAAGAAATCCAAAAAGATGTTTGATCCAAATATATGGGAAAAACGTTTTCCCGTTGGTAGTTTTCTTACGTTTCGGGAAAATGAAAAAAATCCAAGATCGCGCTGTTTGGACACCATGACCGTGACGTATTTACACGTGTTTCATCACGTCACCTATCTTGAAATTTAGATTAGATTTCTGGTTTTACTATATACCCTCTGAGTTTCATTATCATTGCTTAAATATTCCTAAAGTTATGGGGATCCCCCACCCCCTCCCCCCGGCGCCGGACTGAAAAGAACAGAAAAAGCCCGATCTGAGTAGGGTTAATAGAAAGATCATTTGTTATTGAAAATAAGATCGAAATAAATAATAGCCGAGTGAGCTAACAAGGACTGTAAGAAAAGTTCCTTGAGGTTAGCAACTTGCTATGTGATTTCAAACGTGAAATTAATATGAGAGAGCTGACAATTGGAAATCCGATAATCTGATTGGTGCACTCATTGTTGAGTATTAGTTGCAATCATGCACCCCTTATATGTGTTTTAAACAGTATGCTTATAAGAGCTATTCGTAGAATTGTAGAGAACACCGTCTAATAGAGACACAACTCGGTTTGCAAGAGAGAATTAACAAAGCTGCAAATGTACATGATAAAGATTTGCATTTTTCAACATTATTGGCAAGTTGTGTCACCTTATGGTAATTTGTGGAGTGCTCCGAACCTCATCAATTCTCAAAATTGTATGTCCCGACTTTGCCTAGTCTGACTAGATTTATATTCGTGAGACTGGTCGCGGTGCATTTTCTAAATGATAATGATAATAACTCTAAAGTAGTACAGATTGAAATTAATCATTCCACAGTGAGTAAAGAAACTAGCACTTTTCGCCAAATCACTTCCGCATCGCTTCATTAAAATGCTACGTACGAGGACGATTTGGGTGGTCACGGACCATTGGGCAAAGAGATAAACAGACAGTGGACACAACTGCCACAGAATATTCCATTACGTTGTTTGTAAAACGTTCACCATGAAGGAGGGTTTGTATATGGTCATAATCGGAATTCCCGCCATTGTGACTGCTTACGGTCCACTTGTAGCCCTCCTCATGATGGGCTTTCGATTGAAACGTCTGCAACGCTGGGTTGCCTCCTATGCATTCTACCACATCATTCAGACGAAAGCTGGTGATCTCGGGGAGAACAGATGGCTGTTTAAAGACATGGATCTCACAGACGAGAAGAAAATCTTGTCCAAGGTTTTGTCGAGCTTGTTCTACTTGTTCCTTGTGATGTTCGGTAGTGTTGTGTTACTCTTCTATCACCTGTTACTCCTTCAAGTAACCTTCAAGTGCGAGCCGAATGACGACACACAGGATTGCTTTAAATACATGCTTTTCAATTTGGAGACGTTTAAAAACTTCTCGAGGGAAGCAGTTGATTGCAACAGCGCTGCAGCTCGGAATGGAACGGTAGCAGTGATTTGTTACAAGCTGGTCTTCAACTTTGGCTTAGCCGCTGGTGCCAGCTACGGTTCGTTCCAGATAACCATGGTGTTCCTTAATGTGGCAACGGCTGCAATGTTGATGATAAAACAAGCAACCACAATATGCAAGATAAGAGTGTTTCTTGTAGGGCTGTTCGTGGGCCTAGCGGCGGCATTTACGGTTGTTGTAATCGCCCAAGTTACCATTAACTCCGACAACCTGGTTATTGCCATGCAAGGCATGGTATCTGTACTTACGGGATATCTGTTCGTGTTTGGCATCCCTTGGAAGAAGCTCGTCGTTATAAAGGCGGTAAATAACCAGTCATCCAGTGCCACTAGGCTGCGGGCAGTGCGTCCTTTTCCACTGGCGAGCAAGGGGCAACGACACCGCGAAGACCAGGAGAATCGGGAGGAGAAGGATGGTCAAAAGGAGCAGCGAAACCGCAGAGAGAAACGAAGCGGCCAAGAAGTCCCACATCTATCGGAAAATGTACAGATATGAGCGATACGGGTCTGGGCTGCTGCTCCCATTTTGCGTAGAGCACATTCTTCTTTGCATTATCCACAAGAAAACAGTCAAAGATTGTGGGAAAGGAATCGTAAATCTATATTATTGTTAGTCAATTAATGCTGGTCTCCTTAAGTTTCCAAACGAAATATGTTAAACTAACTCCAGCTTATTGAAGTACAGGTCGTTGTAGTATTAACTAAAGGTGTATACAGCGAGACATTAGCAAATATTGCAAATGGATCACACCCTATTGTGCCAAGTTCTTCAAATTATGCTAGTAAAAAATATTCACCGCAATCACAAAATTGGGGATAGGATAAGATATTTCGGAGTTTGTTTTAAGAAAACTGAGAACTATAATGTAAGTTTAATGCAATTTGCGCCATCTCTGCTTTGGCCAAGCTTTGATCTTATTTAGATGACTGATTAAAACCGAGAGGTAACCGGTCCAATCATTCCCAGATTTCTCGAGTGCATAGCACTCGAGTCTTAAAAAGTTGATAGATGTCATTAGTATTTCAGTGTAGGTTTATGAAACTAAAAATGCGTCAGTTGAAAGTTCTTTTATGCTCTTGATTCCTTATAATGTACACTCAAAAAATAAATGGGCAATCTTGGATGTTAGATGCAAATCTAGTGCAAACTCCCTTATTTTGTGGACGTTGAAAATGGTACCGTGATCATGAAATTTTTGTGTATTACGTTCTGTATATGTCGTAATTGCATTGTATACTCAGTTGACTGTATCCGGGTAAATTACCGGTCATACTGTTGTAAAATATAATCTACTGAAAAAAAGAACTACATAAAATTGAAACCTATTTCAACCCGAAGGACAGTGCATCGTAAAATCATAAGGAGCTACGTCGAGATATTTCGAGTCATTTTTTGTGACGAACCATTTGTCCTTAAACTTTACGGCCACTTTACCGTCCACAATGGTCAAACCCGCTTTCAAAATAGGAATCCAAAACTGACTGGCTACAGATGCGATAAAGATTTGCACTTAGCTTGGAATTAACGTCTAATGTCACTCTATGGTAATTTTGTAAACAGCGGTGAGCGGAGCCCGAATTAATTTGCTGTGTTACAAGCCAAGGTAAAGAGGTCACAGTCCACTGGACTACGAGACAAACAGACACATGTACAGCACACATTTGCCACGGAATATTTTGCTTCACAATAAAGGAAGGATTTTATGTTGTTATGGTCGCACTACTCGCCTTTGTGACAGCTTATGGCCCATCCCCCTTATGGTGGGTTATGCACCTATCAATGTTAAGCTCGAGGGAGGGGGTGGGGGTCGGGCATGGGGTGGGGATTTTGACATTTTCTGAAAGGATAAGTCAAATTCCCCACCCCGGGACGACATAATTGGTCAAAAGTATCAAAATCGTCCACTTCTCCACTATTAAAAATGGTGGCCATGTCAAAATTCCCGATTAAAATCAATGTACACTCCTTGATCTTCCTTTTCTCCTCCTCGTTAGTTGCACTATCAAGTTGATGAGGGAAGGGAAATTACAGGAACGCATGCGCACAGAGGCCCAGCAGGGTTTGAGGTGCTAGAAGATAGCATTGTGATTTCATTTTTCATGTGAACTTTCAGTTGGTAAGGCGGTAGTTCAAAGTGCAGCACAACAGAGTAAAAGCAGTATAACGCAGCACTACGCAGAACAGAAAAACAGCACAGCACAAGGGAGCGCAACGAAACATAACACAGCACAACTAAACCCGAACACAACACAGCACAACACAACGCAGCACATGGTACCACGCAGCAAAACACGACAAAGCACAGTACAACACAGCACAACGCAACACGACGCAGCACAACACGGCACAGCAAAACACAACAAAGCACAACACAACACAACGCAGCACATGGTACCACGCAGCGAAACACGACAAAGCGCAGTACAACACAACACAACGCAACACGACGCAGCACAACACGGCGCAGCAAAACACAACAAAGCACAACACAACACAACGCAGCACAACGTAACACAACACAACTCAACACAACACAACACCGTATAACGCAACACAGCACGCCTTAGTTTTCAACCTGTGCGTCTTAAAAATTCGGTACTATAATAAAGGAACTATTTAACAATTGTCCTGCGAAATCGCGCGGAATATCGCCTGATACTAAAATGAGACGATATTCCGCAAGATTGAGCAGATAATTGTTGTATTATTCAACAAATTGTCAACGAAGAGCATTTTACAGCTAGAAAAGTTGCCGCTAATGCGGCGCTTTGCGCGACGTCGAACAAATTGTCCTAAAAATATCTTCAGACGCAGTTGACGGATAATTAGAGCATAAAGATCATATATGGGCAACGTGACAATTTGTTGAATAATAAAGCGGAATATTCGGCAGAAAACATTTCGTCTTTCAACGTTCTATTCTTGTCATTGCATTTGCTCCTACGAAATGAGTATCGTCTAGCACGAAGGTTTAGGAGGAGTTTTGCTTTTTGCTCCGGATGACAAATTTCTGCGATTTTTTGTTCAAGAAGCAGAACATTGACAAGGAATGAAACTTAATGTTTTCAATTTTTATTAGCTTTTGAGTTATGGTGCGTTCTACTCGTTTTTATTTAAACGTTACAAACATGGAAGTGCTCGATATTAATTTACGAACTCGTTTCATGTATGTTTTCACATGACGTCACGCAGCCATATTGGTGTTCCAAAACAAAGAAACTGCGGCCATGTTGGTGTCCCAAAGCAATCCTCCGGCTATTTAACTCTATTGTTATGAAAATATCATCTTTTGTTTCAGCAATCCAATATGACCGCTTTGTCACGTGTGTGAAAACACTCAATTCCGCCCGATATCGCCTGACTCGACCCCCAGGCGTCTTATGAGAAAAAATAGCAGGCGCTCCTTCCCCCGAAATGCAACACGCTGTCACCCCCCTGTACCTAAGGCCAACCTTAACAATCTTGTTAATCTGATCTAAATTTCTCAACTACTGAGAGATCCTTCGTTTTGGAATACACGACTACAAAGACGGAAATAAAAAAAGAGAAGCAGAACTTATCCGTGTAATGTGGTTAAAGAGGCACAGTCGCCATGAACAAAGTCAACTTAGGCAGTGTATAAAATTGCCTTCAAATCAAAGGAAACCTTGAAGTAGTAGTTTACTAAGGTTGAAAAACACCAAAGATGCACCAATAAACTAGGAGGAATCAAGGATGGCTGTGAATGAGGAAGATTGAGAAGGATTGTAACCGACAAATTTGAAAAATTTAGGCTGAACTTTTCAAACTGTGTCATCCGTGACCGAGCTCCTTTAAATAAATTACTTTGGAAACAAAACTGAAAAGCGGCAGCAAAAACAAGGAAGCCAAGTACAAGTTAAAAAAAAATATATTTAATTTTTATTTTACTCACACACATACAAATACAAATCGTCCATGTGGAAAATCGGATTACTGGCTCCATTCATTGGCACGATTCGATACGAAAACATTCATGACAGTTGCCTTCACATACAGCACGTTTCTGTCTTTCTTTCTACACTATATACAAGAGTCTTTCAAATCTACAGCAACTGTCATCTGTTTTGGTTGGAAGAATCGACTAGGATCCGTCCGTCTCGATCTTTGACCCGCACTCGTCCCGTAGCGTAACGGGTCTCCGTACGCCCATCAGGATAGACTGTCTTCACTGTACCGTCAGCGTATTCCCTTTTCTAAACGAGAGTGACAAGAAAGATAAGAAAAATCAATGAAGTGATTTGGAACAGTACTACAGTAATGTTCTATAATATTAAGCTCCTTTTCTGTGGAAACCCATAAGACTAGTAGTTCGACTAAAGGCAGTTGTCTATTGTTATACATTTTTTTCTTCTCGCCTACACGGGCTACATCGGTTATTGGCGGGAGATTAACTTCAGCTTGCATGAAGTGACTGATTATTATCACTACTAACCCCTGAATTGGATGCCAGTCAATCGCAGGTTGCCGCATTCCCCACCCCGCCCCAAGACTACGCCAGTTTGTCCCAAGAAACGGCCCGTATCCAAATGATCAATGTTCTAGGGTAGAGAGGTTTTGTGAAAGTCAAGTGTCTTGGCCAAAACTACAACACTAAGACTCCATCCACACCTCTGTTGCTCAACGGATGGGCGACGCTATTAACCCGATAAATCACTATCCAGTAGATTTAACAAATAGATGTGAGCTTGTTGTGGTATGTCCTCTAATCGACCACGAATTTCTTCATCATATTATCAACTTTTCGAGTTCTCCCTTCGCAGATTAATTCAGTCCCGATCCCTGTTCATCTTGAAAACGAATTTGATGATTTCCCCTTTAAAGGAGTCCCTTTGGATGCAACTTGTTGCTTATTTCTGAGAACTAACAGCACCAGAGTGTAAAAAGTTTGAGCGATTGAAGCTGTTTTGGAAAGTTTTCAACGCGCATGCAACCTCAAACCCAGGCTTTCGCTCTTTTGTGTTGCGATGAATTTTTCGACCGCAAACATTAGCCAATGAGCGCGCGAGAATTTCTGCGGTTATGGTAAAAAGGGTAGTTTGGCTTGTCAACACATATTCACTGGCCAGTGATTTACACAGTGAACAACCCTTTGAACAACCGGGACAAGGGTTTGATCTTGAACCAGGAGCTCACCGTGACTGTTTTCTGTACAATATCCTGCCTACAAAACCAAATGCTGGCCCAGCCGGGAGACAAGTGCCAGTTCCAGCAAATCTTCGTTGAAGCAGTCGAAGAGTCTCCGATTTACATAAAGCAATCAAAGCAACTTCAGGCACGAACACCGCGGGCTCAGCCCGGTCTCGGAGATGGGATTTCGTCATCAGCTTACAAAAGTTAAAATCATCGCGCTTACTTTATAGTACTTGGTATGGGTTTCTCGTTGTCCATTTGGGAATTCAATAGTTCTCTCTCCTTCCACGCTAACTTTCTGTATAGTACCGTCACTGAACACACATTCCTCAGCTCCGTTAGGGTACAGATACTTGATGGTTTGATCAGGAAAGATAATCTCCTTTGTGCCATCGCGGTAATGCTTCTCGATCTGTTTGCTAAATGCACGAGAAAAGAAAAAGAGTCTGAAAAAAGCTACACGATAAACTAAAAAATAAAATAAGAAAGAAAGTTTGACGTTCATACAAGAACGGTAAAAACAAAGTTTCGAGATGATTAAAATAATAATTCTCATTTAGGGTTTCCATATATTTCTTTCAATGTTGCGTCTGAGAATTTCTTTTTAAATCACGAAACTATATCCTAGTTGATGATTTTCTTTATTCTGGTCAACTACTTACTTGACAATTTTTTGATAATGTAAGGACTGACATATTATTATGCAATGGCTGAAAAATTGTCACACGGTTATTGGTCGATGGGAATATAGATCATGAAAGACAACTACCTGTATCGCAACGCAAGGCAAATTTCGAAAACGTTTGAGAAATAATCTTGATCCTGATCTCAGCCTTCAACAGATTCCCCGTTGTTTACCTCCAAAACTATGAATATTCGCGATATTGTCTTCCAAATAAGAGATTAACCAGGTCAGAAAGGTATGTTGCCAAAAATAACTATCCATAGGACAAGTAACCAGGGCTTAGTGAAAAATTCCTTTAGCAAATCAAAGCACGAAAAAACAGTATTCATCTGTGTGGTATATACAACTAAGTACAACTATCGGAGACATGTAAGAGTTCAGATACGAAACTTTACAAACCTTGGAAATTGTAAGACCTCCAGTCCGTCAGGATAAGTGGTATGTGTTGTTTGAGCATCCGAGTAATAGTAAATCTGATCCAGGAGAAAAAAAAATGTTCAACAGTTCATTGGATTTCACCCGAAGGCCTATCAATTTCTTCTTTCTTTCTGTTGGGTGTTGAAAAAGCAGGAGAACACACCAGAATGCATCTGAATGTAAACTCCTTTTTTGTGGGGCCTACATTGGGTCTTACACAAGACGGGTGACAAAAGACCTTGATATTGTCGGGGTAAAATGCGTGTTTTGAAAATCTCTGTCCCCAATTAGCAGAGGGTGTTACCCCGGCTAACTTACCTAGGACTTATTTATTAAGTTTTTTAAAAAGCTTTAAATGACAGATTGATTTTCAAGTACAAGAATAGCGTGAGAAATCCGAAGATTGTCATGCCAGGATGATGCAATGTTGCCTAACAACTTTGGTAACGAAACCGCGGGCTCGAATAACTACCGAAGAAGTAATTTCGCCTTCAACTGGTACCTTCTCCTCCAACTCAGTAACGCGGTGCACCATTAGGAGCGATTACATTCCCGTGCTAATATTTGACTTACTTCTTCAGACGAGAGCACGGGCACGACCTTTAAAGGCTGGTTTCATAAGCACAGGAAGAACGGACACTGTCCTGTCCGTTCTTCTTGTGCTTATGCTTATGTCGCCTTACGTCGCGGTGCTTCCTAGTGAAAAAAAAAAAACAAGAGAAAAACAAATGTGTTTGTTCTTATTATGCTCGTGCTTATGTCTTTATGCTTAAGCTTGACTGTGCACGATCTCCTGCTCCGACATGAAGGTCCCCAATGGCTCCCGCTGCAGGGTATAGTAAGTACCAAACGAAGCACAAAGTTCGTCTTACCACTCTCTGGTCGGGCATTATCTGCTTGATGTCTCCATTGAAAAACGTGACGATCATAGTTTGGCCATCAACACTGATGTCTTTTCTTGTGCCATTTGCAAAGGTTATCACGCGGGAGCCATCACTGTTGACTTTCTCTACCTGGAATACAATCAATCTCCAGTTCAGATTACATACTCTTGTTACTGTTTTATAACATTTTCTGTCGTTTTTCATAATAATAATAAAGATCTTTTTCCTTATTTGGTCGGCACCTTGAATCTCCTAACAAGCCTTACTCAATTTGTTGGAACATAGAAGGGTAAAGATGGAAACTGATCACTGCTGAAGATAACCGGTCGAAAAGGCGTTAAAACAGTTTGTTTAATCATTTGGGAAGCCAAAGCTGAAATAACATTTTTAGCTTATGTTCATTAATCCCTTTCCCATAATTTCCATATACCACACACCTCCACAACCGGAGGGAGGGCAAACGGGAGAAAGAGCAAGGGTCCATTATCCGTTACTCCCTTTCCACGATTACATTACCTTTCCGTCAGCATGCGCTACTTCTCGTGGATCTTGTGTAGCTGTTCTCTCCTTTAAATTGCTGTTTTCCCTTGCAACACTTTGGTCGTTCATCTCTTCATCCTTGAAGTGGACATTTCGTTTGATTTTTTCACTGCTGTCTGGCGTCTTGCTTCTTCGACGGGGGCTACCGAGTGAAAATTGAACAGTTAGACGATGTAAGTGCAAAACAATAAGAGGGGACTTTACGGCACAAGTCTGCGAAAAGCAGTTGAAGAAAACTTCAATTAGAATGACCTTTCTCTTCGTCAGCATTGAAAAATGCCGTGAAACGTCCGAGAATTGGTTTAGCGCATAAACAATAACTTACCAAGGAAATGAGTCTCCTTCACGTTTAGAATTAGTTTGAGCAAACTAAAATGAATGTCCCTTGTTAGTTCGTGCCCTAACTTTTTACTAGGGAGGTCTAATAATGGACCTGACAAATTGCATTACGACAACGTCTCGTAACATACAGAGATCTATCGGGACTCTAATTGGTGGTTGTTCGGTTTTGAAGTTTTTTTCTCGCGCTTTTTCGTGTGAGATCTCAGGTAGGCTCGATTTCCAGCCATTTTATGCGTCCGCGTTCCTCCATACATGGAGGATGAAAAACCGGACTCACAAAACGGCTGGCAATCGAGCCTTAATCTCAGGCTGAAATATCGTGTTTCCATTAGGACAGAAGACTTGTAATAGTCAGTGGCACAAATTTCAGCGCACTGACCTTCGTTTAGAGTTGCGTATTTCTTGGCTAACATCTTCTTGAGGCTTGGCGTTGGAGTTTGTTTCAGAAATTTCCTCGCTCGATTTCGAAAGCATATCTATTGATGCATCTTCGTCTTGACGAGGCATCATAGCTTGATTATTGTTTGCATCAATACCAGTAGTGATCACCCTACAAAATAAAAAAAGAGCGGGAGTTTGAGGTGCCTGTTCACGAGTTCAGAAGCCGTTGCCAAACACAGAGGCGCTTCTTTGGCATAAATAAACTACTTGGTCGCTAAACTGCATAACCATGGCTCTCTCGCTGAATCACAAGAGAACAATTAAGAATGGCGGGACTTCACCTGTTTCCAGGACCAACGGTAGCATTTTCAGGAGTCGATCTGGGAATGGCTTCAACCATAGCTGGTATCAATGGCGGAGATCGGCGACCAAGAGGAAGCCTGGGTCCTAACTCTAAGAAAGACATTAATTATGACAAATGACAAGTGTAATTTGAATGACTGAATGAATTAGTCAGAAATTAATATTCTGACGGCTTCACTGAAAGGTTCGCGGGTTGTGATGGGATGTGCTCGGACTATTTGGGCGTTTGGCGGGAGATTAAGGTCATTCTATGTTATGGGATACACTGAATCAGATGACTGACGGACGCATCCTAAATAAACTTTCGCAATACTGAGTATAGAAAAACGTGCGTAACATTCGCTGATCACGTGCTGTGGACCATTGAAATCGACGGAAACGTTAGCCGATCAGTCAAATAATAGAATTGTTTCCAGCGCGTCATGCTTCAGTTTTTGGTTAGAAGCTCGAGGTCGATCTTTGTAAATGAAAGAAACGCTCCGCATGTACGTGTCAGATGGCGTTACCTTCTTCAGCTGACTTGACAGTCTTCCGTTGTAAAGGTTTCTTCGGCCTTACGTCCTCTTCCTCTTTTGCCTGCAAGTTTCGTTGAATTGTTTATTGGAAAAAACTCGCAGCCTATCGACTAAATTACATACAATGCCAGACATTTTCGTATTGCAAGACTTCAGCAGTTAATTGACCATGGTAAGGAAAGGTAAAGTCTGCATACAAGCCTAGTGGCCCATCAGGCCGGAGCTTGTCCCGGTTTCTGTAGCATGAAGCGACAGAGAGTATTTCTACTCCCCCTGGATGGGATGCTAGTCCATCACAGGGTTTCCATCTAACATTATTTCGCCGGTACCCATTTTTCACCTGGGGGGAGAGAGGCACTGTGAGAGTTAAGTGTCTTGCCTAAGAACACAACGCAGTGGCCCGGCCAGGGCTCAAACCCGGATCTGCCAATCTGGCCACCGCGCCTCTGCGCAAATAGAGACTAAAATAACAAATATTATCTTACCTTTGCCTGTTCGTCTTCTCTCCACTGTTGCAGTCGATAATGTTCTAACAGCTTCAATTCTTCTTGTAGTTCTTTGTTTTGTTGCTCCAAAGCGTCGATCCTTTGACGGTTACGTGTCGATGCGGCTGACCAGCGTGATTCACGTCGCTTCAGCTCGTCCTGTAACTCCGCTAGCTATGAGGAACAGATCGAATGAATGGGCTGAAAAAAGTACATGTAATGAAAAGGAAAAAATATCTTTGACATTGATTAGCAGCTGCTACTTTCAAAAGGACAAAAAAAGTTAAGTTTTATGCTTGAATTATTTTGGTTTAATTTTATATAGTGAGACTTATCCCTCGGACGTACAAGCTAATTCATACCCACACAGGAGAACGAGAGCTTGCCCTACAAGAGCTTGCCCTTACTCCCAGAGCTTGCCCTGCAAGATGACAAAATTTTTGTTGGTTATGGCACCAGTAGGCTCGATTACCAGCCGTTGTTCGGGAAGCCCGGAGAGCGGCAGAAATCGAGCCTATGACACCGTGTGACGTCATATAATCTCAGGAGAGCCGCCATCTTGGGTCCACCATCTTCAACTTTTTCCCGCACCATCCACGACCGGCCCCCTCCCCACTCCATGGTTCGTACAACTTCAGACAAACAAAATTCAAGGACTTTTCAAGGACTTTTCAAGGACAAAAAATTGTTTTCAAGGACTGAGATTTATTCACAAAATCAGAAGTCTCCGAAGTCTCTGTTCTTTTTTTCATTTTTAAAACACTCAACTACGTCATTTACAACTTTTAAATAGTTCAGGCTTGGTCGATGAGATCATCATGATGGCATTAAACATTTTTAAAACGACAACAGTCACTGGCTATTTGACGGCTTGCATGTCCGTCTGAAGTATAGAAAGAAAGTCTGAAATACAGACACAGCAATACTTGATATTGTTCGTAACGATTTATCACAGCGGAATGTTTCAGCAGGTTTTAAGTGTTTCTAACGTTTTGTTTAGTTCGCCCTCAACGTCTTGCAGTTGAAGAGTCTTCTCTTTGGCTGCCTTTCGAAGAGCATTGGACTTGGCGATAAGATTGAGCTTTCCAGTTTCCTCGCCTTTCATGTTAGACTTCAAAGCGCTTTCTCCCATGCGTTCGATGTCGATCACTTTATTGCAAACACAACACAAAGCCTTGTGCTTGTCGCCTTTAAATTCTTTGACCCAGCTGAACTTTTCATCACTTAACCATTTACGATTGAACACACGTTTACCCATGGCTACTTTGACTTGCAAATGAAGGGAAATGCAGAACAACGCTACATGTTTACTCACGATCGGCCATGTTGCCCCTTCCAACGAAACCGCATGACGGACAACCCCACATCAGAGGACTGGTGCAAGCCCTGGCGCATGAAATTGAGGCAAAATCTGAATTATTCGTTACGTAGGGGTTCACGTTTTATATCGACATTTTCGCAGGTTGTTTCGCATCGTGAACAAATTTTCCTTACCAAAGTCATTTAATTTATCAGAAAAGTAATAGGGCGTGCAAGAAGTCCTAAATTTTAAGGACTTTTCAAGGCGTAATAAAGAAATCAAGTACTTTTCAAGGACTTAACTAAATTCAAGGACTTTTCAAGACGACTGCTGAAATTCAAGACCTTTTCAAGCTTGTACGAACCATGCCACTCCCTCGCCAACATATAGGTCCCAGGCATAAGGCTTTTAGTTTATGTACCTGTCCTCGCAAATTCTCGATTTCATCCCGCTCCTTCTTGTCTGGCATTGAACGGGCGGCTTTCTGGTATTTTTCAAACACTCGTCTTTCACGGCTAAAACAAAAAAGGCACTATCTTTTCACGGTATTTTCGGACCAAAGTGGCTATTTATACTCACTTAGCCCAACGTCTAGTCAACGAAACTTCAGACTAGCATAAGAATGTTACTTTGTACCCCATACACGTGCACTGCTGCCTCTTTGGTCACCAATTATTCCAACGAAAATATTTTCTTTGACACCCATGAGAAAATCGCAACGTTAAGAATGTTTCAATCAGCCCCCCCCCCCCCCCCCCCCCCTTAAAAAAAACAGACAGCTCATATACTTGTTTAACACTAAACAATACATGACTGACTACAAAATTCACCATCTATCACTTTTTATCTTAGTACATGATTGCTTGGACAAATAGTAAACATATGGTCACTCTCTTGCAGCCACCCAGTAGGTGTAAAATTTGCCCACCCCACTCAACCGTTACTCCCTCCTCACTCCTAATTGTTGTCAAAGCCCGATCTGTTGAATGTCTGGCGTATTTTTATTTCTGGATTTAAACATAAACAGTTTACAAAATGTGTCGTTGTACGTCACGAACACGTACCGTAGTTTTCGGAGTTCTTCTTCTCTGAATTGTTCTAATCTTTCAAGCTCTTCTGTTTTCTGTTTCTCGAAGGCAACAATTTCGCTTTGGAGTTTGTTCAAGCCCTGTGAAACAACAAACAGTTTCTACAACATGCAATGCAACAAAATGGCAACAACGTTTTAATATGGTTTTCACCGTCCTGGACAAACTAATTTCAAATATTTTGAAGGAGGGCTGAAGCAAAAGTTGGACAGAAAAGTTGACGTAGTGGATCAGATTGCTATTTTACGCTTAGCAATGGCAAACAGTCCAATTTCGTAAGAGAATATTTTCTTTAACAGCTACTTGTTTCCATGTCTCTCACCTCTTCTCTTTCACTCCTCATCTTGGCCAAAGCTGCATTCTCAGTTCTGAACTTGTCGATCTCAGTTTCCAGTTCTTTGAGTTTTTCCCTCACCGCAATACTCTGAATTGTATCAACAGACTCTTCTTTCTTCTCTTTCCCGGCTTGGGCATTGGGAATATCAACTGGTTGTTTACTAGCAGGTTGCTGCAGCGACAAAGGTAATAGGGAGTTACACCATCCCGTACAGTAAGTGAAGATCAAAGGGGTTACACCATTGTTTGTGCGTCTTGAGAAATTTCAAATTTGATGATTTGTAATCCGTCTCAATCTTCTCCATCCTTAACCATCCTTGTTCCTGTTTGGTTTAGTATCACCTCTGTGGTGTTTTTCTATTATTTTCAGATTTCCTACATTAGAGGGGCGAGGTCTCAAAATATGACTCAAAATGTTGTTAAGAAACTCCTTCAAGCCAACACGAAAACTGCAAATAATTAGAATATCAAACTATCGCCACAATATTTTAGAAGAGATGAGATGTTTGTTCAACCTCCCCTGTTTGAAGTGAGAAGAGCTGAACGAAAACTACAAACTATAAATTTCAACGGCAATGGTAGAAAGCCTCTTTGACAAAGAAATCATACATTGGATAATTAATCTCGAAAGTTGACTCGAAGTTTTCCTTAACACTAATCTCATTTTTCACCAAAACTTGCACAGTGTAACATTACCTGGATGCAATCAATATTCATCACAGCTTTGATTGAGCAAGCGTTGCTCAAGCTAGAATACAACATTGCTGTTCATAACAGTGCAAATAATTTTATGCATTAAGCCAATGATACACGGTTCAACAATTGTTGGGCAACAAATGTTGCGACTGGTGTATCAAGTGATGTTGAACGTTGAAATATGCGATTGTTGAACTTTGTTGAACGTTGTTGAACGAAAATAGAGCTTGGCTCTATTCCGTTTAACAAGTTGCCGTTCGTTGTACGACTTGGGAAAATGTAAAAACGTTTCAACAAGTCGCAACGATGTGCAACATTTGTTGATCAACTAAAGTTGAAAGATATTGAACCGTGTATCATTGGTTTAACGTTCATGTAATCCGTGCACCTAGCCATGTTTCGTTCAACTTGCCTGACGATGGCACAACAAAATTGCAAGAAATTTTGCACGAATTCTGGCTTAGCGCAACAGGGCCTTCAGACATCACTTTAAAATTGCTAAGAGATACATGGCTACTTACAACAGGTTTCTGCTTTGGCTTCAGCTGAGGAAACAGCTTGGTAACAAGGGCTGACGTTGGTGGTGTTGATGCTACCAAGCCATCGGTTTCACTACCTCCAGGCTCTGTACTCCTCTGGGGCTGGCCCCCCTTTAGATGTGCAGGTGGTGTAGAGGTTACAAGAGGGAAGATGTCACTGATTGTCACGTCGCTGTCATCATCATCGTCATCAGAATCATCTTCGATACTGCTCCTTACATTGTTTGCGTGGGTGTCTGATGGCTTCTGCGTCACTCCCCATGCCTCCTCGTCATTGAAGCCATCCTTGTTGCCAAGCGATGAAGTTGGACCAAGGGAAAAAGGAGCTAGGACGAGTTAAAAATAACATGACAAGAAGTTAGACAAATTCAGCGGCTGGAAGCTACCCATTGTACAGAGTATTTATGTGACAACTTAGTACGTTTGTGATTAAGACAGGTGCCTTTTCCGATACTTACATTCACCAATTACTTTTTGCCACTTCTTTGTATAAAAATGACAAAAAACAGAAAGAGAAATAGGGTTTTGTTATGTTTTGCGCTTACTGAGACACATACAAGGTAATAGTACTTTCGTAGAGATACAGATGTTTGAGATTTCACCCGTGTAGTGTCTGAGTTTGGTTGTAATGAAAAATTTAAAACTGAGTGAAAATGAAACATCAAGAGCATGTAGAGCTATGAAGCATTTCATATGGAATTTTTTATATTGAATGACAGAACGTCAAAAACTGGCCATTATCTTTGAATTACCTTTCACCTCTGTGTCAAAACGAGTCATGCCATTGCAATGAGCATGAGGACTCAATTAGAAACACCAACAAAAAGGCAACTCAGGGGTTTCAAAACAAGGCAGCGGCTGCCGGAGTTCCACTGGCTACTTGACTATTATGCCACCGGCTACTCTGGTCATAGAAATCAGCTTGTGACAAAAAATCTCACTTATAACCACCGCCTACTCTTCCAGTCAGTGACTCCTACTTCAAAACATTTTGAAACCCCTGAGGCCAACTCACAAAATGGTCTATTAAGAGAAACACCTAGGTTTGCTTTGGTTATAAGAATACCACAAAAGAAAACCTTTCTGTTGCTTTCCAACAGACATTTGTTTGCCAGAACCACCATCATCTAGTTCTAAAGCACTGTCCAAACTTATCTCCTGTAGTGTCACATCGCTTCCTTCATCTTCGCTATCTGCATCTGAGAACAAAGAGATGAATTAAAGACCACTGAATGCTGTTTTTTCACCAAATACAATATCAACACAATCTCAAACAGACACATCAGGTGCATCACAACGTTGACCCTGCAAACACACTACCCCAGGGGGATGCCATACTAGGGAGGAGGCTTGTCGCCAGACAATTTAAATAATTAATTAATGACACTGGGCGTGGCTCAAGCTTTTTTAGACCCCTAAAAGCGGTCAAGACCTTTAACACAATATGATTTGTTCATGTGCACCTCTAAATGGGACCTTGTCAGCTATAACTATTCGACGATTTGTCCTGAACACCGTGCATGTACAGTCAGACCAAAGTCTCTAAATTCCACTGTACACAACTTTCATATGGGAGTCCCCCCAGGTTCTACCTCAAACAGTAAGCACTTACCATTCTCCTGAAGTTCATTCATGGGACTGTCTATGCAAGTGTGTCCAGGATCATCAATTGACAAAGCTACTTTACCCTCTCCACTACCATACCCTGTGTCTACAGGACTCAGAATTCCTCCTGGACCTGAAAAGAGTAGACATTGAGAACCAACTAAGCACCCAAATACTTGTCTGAACAGTCAGAGACAGACAATAAGGCACATATGCACATTAGCTACAGGGAACCAGTTGCATAATGCAGGGATATTAGCCACACTAGCGGTTTTCAACTAAGTATTAGGAAAACGTAAGGTCAAGGTTGGAGTCATCAAGTGTCTTGATATCAGCTGCACTTCAAGTGGGAGGTGCGGTGGTCTAACGATTAGTGCATTGGACACCGGTTCCAATGGCCTGGGATTGAGCCCAGCCAGGGTCAATGCACTGTGTTCTTGGGCAAGACACTTTACTCTCACAGTGCCTCTCTCTGCTAAAGAATGCTGGGGAGTAACCTGCGATGGACTAGCATCTCATCCAGGGGGGAGTAACCTGTGATGGACTAGCATCCCATCCAGGGGGGAGTAACCTGCGATGGACTAGCATCCCATCCAGGGAAGTAACCTGCGATGGACTAGCATCCCATCCAGGGGGGAGTAACCTGCGATGGACTAGCATCCCATCCAGGGGAGTAGAAATAATAATCCTAGCTGCTTCGTGATACAGAAAGTGGAGTTGCATGTAAGTGCTGGCAGCTGTGAGCTAGTTTGGCTTTACAATCAGCTGCATTTTGCTCATTGAAATTGGACCCACAAATTTCTCATTTCTTGTACTATGATTTTTGTTATCAACTTGCAATCATCTCCCCTATCCAGCAAAGTTTTACAAGTGCAAAGTGAATTTAGCAGTCAGCGCACTACAATCTGTAAGTGACAAAATTAGCATAGCCATGAAGATCAGCCTGACAATCTGCCGTGCAGAAGACTGCAACCTATAACAAAAAAAATGTTTATCTGCGTACATACCTCTGTTGTTAGCACTGGCTATCACTCCGCCACTGGTAACATTTTTACTGTCCTGCATATTTCCTCTAGCTTTGGCCAACACTTTGACCACCACAGAGGAGTTGGACGAGAAAGAAGAATTTGCTGCAGCTTGTTCTAAAAGCTCAAACTCTTCAAGCTCTTCTTCCTCCATCTGCATAGGGAAAAATAATATTAACACACAGCAATTGACACAAAACATGACCATTTCGTCTTAATTATCGGAGGCACATTGTGCTGGATTCCAGATCGAATGGCCCTGGTTAAAGCCTCAGCCGGGGGTTTGTATTCTTGAACAAGACACTTTCAACTCTCACAGTGCCTCTCTCCATTCTGGTGTATAAATGGGTACCAGTGAATTGTTGGAACAGCCTGGTAGAATACTGAGGAGTACCCTGTGATGGACTTGCATCCCATCCAGGGGGGAGTAGCAATACTTCTAGTCGCTACATGCTACAGAAACTAGAGTTAAACCAGTTAGGCTTAAAGGAGCTACGTCACGGAAACTCATCTTGAAAAAACTGGCAAGTTTTTTCAAGTTTGTCGTTTGTAATCGCTCTATATCGTTGTCATTCGAAACAATCTTTGTACAATTTCAGCATTTCATTATCCCGTTGGTGTTTTTCGGCAATGGAAAACTCTTACTTTTAGATTTCCTTCAATTTGAAAGTAAATGGGAAAATGACCTCAAATTCCATGACACTGCTCCTTTAAAAGGCTTTACTTTATGGCTTTTGAATGCCGTTGGCATTTGACTGTGTCATTGGATATAGTCAGTAAGACAAAATTTGATCCAAACCTTGGAGCTTAAAGCACAAAGAATAACCAGCTGTGAACAAGACTTAGCCATGACTTTGCCCGGCTATTTTTGTCTTCTCTACTTACTTTCTTTTATAAGAAAAACTCCCTGGCTGAAAAACCCCACTGACCTCCTGCACAAAAACTTAATGACACCCCTGATTCTAGCTATACAGGCAAGTTTTGTTACTTATGATTGGAAGCACAAACATCTACCTAATGTGCCGTCTCATTAAAAAAAAATTGTTACTCAGAGCCAAAGAATGTTTCATACTGTGCGGTGCACAAATGCCTTGCCTAGAACATGGTCCCTTATTGATTTTAATACTGCACCTCTTGTTTCTCATCTAATTCTTTTAATCTCATTTGAAATGATGCATCTATACTGTTGAGCAAAATAGCTGGATCACTCTTCTCTTGTTGTGTGGATACAGCACTGCAAAAAAATGCAGTTTAAACAGACAAATTATACAATGTAAAGCATCATCGTCTTTGCTGTTGTCATCATAATCATCATCATCAATCCGTCCAGGATAAAACGCAATGTTCAGGGGTTTCAAAACAAGCTGACGACCACCAGAGTTCTGCTGGTCACTTAATGAAATGCCAGTAATTACTCTAGAGGTTGTGGGGCCTTAATTGTGGGCCTAACATATCACAGCTGCCTAGGTTCCAGTTGCTGACACTTTCTTCAAAACATTCTCGAAACCTGAGTGTTACAGCAAGGAATCCAAAAATGTGAGCACTTATAATTAATTCATGTCCTTTTGTGAAGATTTAATTCCATCAGAACCCAACTGGAAGTTGTCCTTGGCTTCCGGTTGGATAATGAATGAACAAGAGAATGAGAATTAATATTATTAAAGCAACCCCTTGCTGTAAAACCAATAAGATGCCAACATTTCAATATATACATCCAGTGGGGAAAATCACTAGTCACTCTACCAGGTCATTCAATACTGTATTAATATTGTTGTACCTTGGAGGAATCATCAAAGATTTTGTAGGTGCTACAACTGCTGCTTCGCCATTTGAATCAGCTGCTCGGATTTTTAGGTTGTTAGTTCCTTGGGATTGTTGTGGCTTTCCCAATGTAGTTGCTTCAGTTGCTTCTGTTACAACAACCTGGGGACTCTTAGAGGCCACTTTACGTGTGACCTGTCAAAATCAGCGATTAATAATTTATGCGATATCTTACATGACCAACCTCTTTGAATGAAAATAATTTTAACCACTGACTTCATTGATCAATAGTTTGTGATAGAGAGGAGCCATTACAAATTTTTTGCCTGTATCAAATATTAAATGAAAGCCTTACATGTACATGTCATCTATCTTCTTTTATGTGGCTAAAATGTAATTTAGGCGACGTTAAAATCGTGACAATGCGGGCAGCGGTCTTCTTTGTGGCAGCTCATGTTTGCTGCGGGGAAGCCTGGTAAGTTGCAGGGTCTTAGTATTTACAGGGCTCAGGTTTCTGAGAATCATTGTGCAATCACTTGTGTTTGTGTTTGCAACGCCTTCGTGTTGTTCTGCCCCACCCTTCCCCTCCCTTTCAGGTAAGTATCAACTTATTTCCATTGAATTTCTATTCAGTGTGACTGTGCTGGATGGCGACTGCCGCTCACAGAGTTGCCATGGTTACCTTGGCTTGTACACTGTCGGTCCCACTATCCGTATTTAAGCACCAACCCCCAACCTCGTCTATTGTTGATGAGTTTAATGCATAGATCAAAACTTGCCGAGACAACTCCTTCCAGGCAGTCCAGGCAAGCATACAACTCCTGCCAGGCAATTGTTTAACAGATTTCTTTGGGTACTCCACACAAGAGAACTTACTCTTATAAATTTTCTTTATGGCAACATGTACTTACCTTAGTCTGTGTCACAAGATTTCCACTTGATACACTTGGCTTATTGCTGCCTTGAGATGAACTGGCCACAGCATTCCCAACCTTCTTTTCCTTTCTCTGTAGTACTGTCACAGACTGTGCAGCAGGTTCCTGACGCTGAGTTCCTGTCTTATTTGAAGCTGAATATCCTTTGAATCTGGTAAGTCCGTGACCTTTCCTTAAAAATGTTCTCTGAGGCTTTTGAACTGAACTCTGGGGTTTTGCTACTGCTTTGGGAGCCTTGATCGGATATGAAATGTTCATTTGTTATGAGCATGTTACAGAAAGAATCTGAGTCCCCAACAGTATTCAAACCCACATGGCCTCCCAGAAACATGTTAGAGTAGATTAATTTCTAAAATTATTTTATAGGGCAGGTTTTCTCAAAGCCCTAAAAGTACATGTATTAAGTTAAACTACACCTAACCTCAAAATATTTTTTCACTGCATATTTTTGCATTGCATGAAGTCTTTGTAAACACGCATGCAAATCAGTTTGTGACATCTGCACAGAAATAGACCCATGACTCAGTCGTGCAACAAATGATGCACAGTTTTTCGTAATTAACTTTTGAATGCCCTAAATAGTTAGCATCAATGGAGAAACAAAAGGCTAATGTGTTTTGAAACTGGTTCAAAATGATCCTTCAGACGCCATTTGGCGACTAAGTGGTAAAAAATAGTCACCAAATTCAAATTTTTAGTCGCCAGATGACATTACAAGAAACACAATCCATACGCATAAGGTTACTTGTAAAACATTTATTTATAGGGCGATTTTACGATGCAAGAGACACTTTTGAAACAAAGCAAAAGGATAAAATGACTTCTTATTTTGAATGCTTAAGAAGCAAATATCTTTCAATACAATTTTCTGGAGGGACACAATGTCTGAGAAAAGGGCCATTATGGATCGTCAACACAAATAAATGTAGTCACCATTTGATGACTAAACCTCAACTATTAGTCATCACGGGTGAAATTTTAGTCGCATCGGCGACCATGTCGGTCGCAATTTCAGATGCTGGTTAACTTAAAGAAATGCTTGAAGCTTAATTGGAATTTCCATAAATTGTCCATACCTCCCCCTTCCATAGGGGAGGTATGGGTAATTTATGGAACTACACATTTACATTTAGTGCTAACCTCATCAAGTCTGAGCTGCTGTTCTAAGAGTTCTTCAAATGTCTTCACAGATGATTCTCCACCTGAAACATTAATAAATATATGCCATATTTCAAAGGACAACTTGGTGAGGAGTTATACAGTATGCAAATTAAAGCACAAAGCACTTCAAGCAAAAATCAAAATAGTGGCCACTAATGATCTGAAAAAATAAATATAGCACTCTCATTTACCTAAGGTCTACTGACCAGGCTTCTAGCCAGATGAGAGTCTGGGTTTCCTACGAATGCTTACGTTTTTATGAACAGATGTTATTAGTGAGAGGAATTTGTAGCAAATTCAGAAATCTTTAAATAAATTTGAACCAATACTACAGAAATAATACATCTCACATGTTTAAAACAGGCCCTACTAAGAGGAATCTGGCTTAAAGTCTGCTATTAACTATAATGCATAATCAGAATCCTTATGTAACACAACTGTAAGCTGAAACTGCAATTATAATGAAATTACATGTAGTTAGAGCAAACTCACAAAGCAAGTCACAAGATTGCTCCTCTCCATGCTAAATTATCTTACAGTTTCCACAGATTCAACTTCAATGGTAGGGTACTGTGACTCGTGACAGTACTTAATTACAAGTTTTATACCTATGCCTGGCTTGATGGGCATTTCATCACCAACTTCTGTTTTGCTTTTGTCCAGGAGCTTATCATCCTAACAGGAAAAATAAATTGACACGCCAGTAGATTAATTACATTAGAATGTACAGTACATGACTATGTCATTCAAAAAGAAACAAGGAGACACCAGGCTTCAATAAGTCATATGTTATGAGACCCAGCAACCCAAATCTCCTGCAGGTACCCGATACATTCATTGAATGGCAAACAAAAATTTGTGGATCCCCCAAGCTTTTAAAGCTTATTGACCTCCTATAGGTGTCACATAAGGTCTTAATAAAGATAGTACTTTTTTGTTATTGAATATTGTCTTCAACAAATTCTTATTTTCACTGCAATGTAGATTTTAGGGAATTATGGAGTATCCCGAAAAAGGGAGAGAAATGCCCAGTCCAATCTATCAGACAGATTGACTTGGGAATGAGTGCTGTACCCTATCACACCCAACCACTGTAGTTTAGAGCTTACAATGCAGTTATAAGTAAATAATTAAAGAAAAGTTCACAGAAAAAGAAGACAAGTTGTTTTTAGTAAATTTATAAAAAAACTCCACCAACTAGATCTTGATTGACGTATTGGACCAAGCAAGATAAATTTTATTGTGCATCACACTGCCAAAAAACTCACCATTTCCCTGTAACCTTCAGGATGAAACTCTAGTTCAATTACAGTTGCATTCCTTTCACTAGTTTCTTCCAGTTCTTCCTCAATGTCTGATTCTTCATCCACAACATCTTCCTCATTCACACACATCTCTGGTTCAGAATCATGGAGAGGATAAACCCCACTCATAGTATCTATTTCTGATTGTTCATCAACTTGAGAGTCAACATCAGCTGTGTTTTTTACTCCAGCATTGTGACTCCATAGTTCTTCTAATTGCTGTGCCATACCTGGTCCTATGTTATACTGATGAGCTGTGTTTATACTCTCTCTCGCATTCATTTCTAACTGACTTTGACGGTTTTTTGTAGGATTATACCCTTGTAATCTTTGCAGCTCCTGAGTTGAAACTGGACTCTGAAAACCTGAAGGGACTTCAGTCATACCATTAAAATTTATTCCCAAGTTGGATACAAAGTTGCTGGAGTTTGTCGCACCAAGAACAGGCTCTCCTTGTAAAGGCAATGAATTTGACCCAGAAGAAAGAGGAATTGCACCTAGAGGAAGGCGGTAATTTGACGAGTTCCACATCATAGGATAAACGGTTTCATTAAAAGAGGCTAAACTTCCCTCAAGTCTGTCTGTAGCATTGTACTGTTGTGAGCCAACCATTCTCATTTGTGACTCCAAATCTCCTTGGCTGATTTTAACTGGCGGTACTGAAGATGTAGGTATAGATCGTCCTATAAGGTCGTAACCACCAGTTTCACCAGTTGCCATTTTATTTGTCGGCATCTGTGCCTTTGCTATTTGCTGTGGTTGACTTTGCATAGTCACGGGACACTGTCTCACAGTATCATCCTGACTGGACGTTGTTGCTAAATTTGGAGAGCGCACTGTCAGACTCGAAGTTGCTTGCTGTTCTTGAAGTCTTTTCTGAGCAGCCAAGATGCTCTGAAGCTTGTTTTGTTCCATCTTCAATGTTTCCATTTGCTGCTGTTGTTGGCGGAACATACTCTCTTGTTGTTGTTGCTGCCATTGGCGTAGCTTCCTAAACTTCTCCAAGAGTTGCACCTGATCATGAGGTTTTTGATTCTGCGGTTGTGCCGTCATGTTCCTGGCCTTTAAAGGTTGTTGAGATTTTGTCACTGTTATAAAAGGAGAAAACTCACTCTTTATAACTGGTTTTAAAGAATAACTTCCAACAAAAAGTTTCAGTCTCCCCCATGCAAGAGAAACAGCCTGCACAGGGATGGCGTGCTTTTCGAGAAAATTTATCTGTTTTGGTCTGGAAATGGGTGATAGATTTCCCCATTTAGTTCTGAATTCGATTTTGAGCATGCTTTTTAGGGGACCCCATAATTATGCCCCTACCACCACCTCACAATCAATCCAGTGCTCCCATCATTGGAATAAAAAGCCAGTGAATTTACACTCTTTATTGATAACAAAAAAAAATGCTGTTGTGATTAATATCGATCGACATTGGAGATTGATATACAATCTAGATCAAATATCACAAAGATACGTCATCAATTATTCTTAACGTTCGCCACTATTATGCATGGATTGATGTATTAAAAATACAATTGAACATCAATTTCCACGACTGATCACGCCAAACGTGCATGTAAAAATTGTACATAATCTTATAATTTACCCACCACCAACTTGAGGAGCGGAGTTTAAATTTGCGATGTCCTCTTGGCCTTGCGCTCTTCTGTCCTTTTCATCTTTCGCCAGGGATGGATTGTTTTCTTTTTGGGTAAAAAAACTATCGTCTATCGTTTGAAAACGTTCCATACTTTACACATTCCCTTGTCTGATCGAGTTCAAGAAGTCCTAAGGGCTCCACTGCAAATCACCACCCATGTGTTTGCTAGTTGTTTTCCGATTTTGATCTCAAAACCCGATCTGTCCAGAAACCACATTAAATCTATTTCTTGACTTCAAATCAAAGCATTTTAGCGATTATAACAACGGCGAAACCATCAAAGCGAAACCATTAAATTTCTGCGCAGGAACGCGCCATTTTTCAAAGTTTACAAACTGGCCCAGCTTTCGCATGCGCAAATTTACATGCGCTGACCACCATCATCGCAGTTTCAAACATGGCGAAAGCTTCCCATGCTTTGCAACTCGAGGAAATTTTGAGGAACGATCTGCATACCACAAAAAGCAAAGCTTTAGGACTTGCTAGTGGTGGTTGCATAAATGAAGGAAGAAGTTATGAGACCGATAATGGCAAGATTTTCGTCAAAGTCAACGAGAAATTAGAGGTATTTGTAAGTTACAGTGCGTTATCACTGACGTGAGGGGAATCTCCTTTTGTAAAATCACAGAAATTTGTATTAAAAAAGCTTACTTGATATTTGTCATGTTTTTGTTTAAGGCTAGTAAAATGTTCGAAGGTGAATTTGACAGCCTAGAAGCTATTTATCGAACTAACACTGTACCTTAAAAGGTACACAGTCTGTTGTTTGCTATATATATAAATCCTAATCTAGTCTTCCCTCCTGGGACGAGGCTCCTTTGTGAGGAATAGTACGAACATAAAATAATATTTAAAATAAAATCCAGAGAGTGAAGCGAGTCGAACGGGGGAATAGTGAGGGGAGAAAGCAGCTGATCCCGGAAACATGACATGCGTTGATGCTGCCGGCACGTACATTATGGCGATTCTGGTATCATGCTCTAATCAGGCTCACTGGAAGAATAGTGAGGGGAAGAGCACACCACCCCTTCTTCAACCTCTTTCCCAAGAAGACTAAAGAGCCTTGGAACGAGGAAGCCTCTTTGCCTCATTTCCCCCCTCAGTTCGTCCTTTTCTGTTGCGCAACCCACTTCACTCATCTCACTATTCCCCAACAAGTAGCCTGGTGCTAGCTAGGCTACATTCATTCTGCATGCGGACTGTGTAATTACGCAGGTAGATTTTGCAGGTTGCAGGTTCAAATGTAATTAGCATTGGGAAACCGCTGGCACTGATGGAAACAAGAGGTCGTTTTCCCAATGCTAACTGCATTTTGAACCTGCAAAATCTACCTGCCAGTCCAATTAGAGGCTGTGGTTACCTATCCTCAGTCTTTACTGAGATAAATATTGTCAGCTTTATGCCAAAAGCATGCTAGGTGTGTGACTTTATGGACAGCACATTTTTATGCCCCTGATTTTAACACTTTCATAGGTGCTGGAACATCCATTCGGAAGTGGGACAGTTCTTGTTTTGGAACATCTTGAAATGTAAAGTTTACAAAAATATCAGTCTCAACTGGGGACAAAACTCGGAAGGTACAGCACACTGCAAGGTTTTCTGAAGGCTTTTGAAAGTCATTTCTGAGCTTAGTGGCTGGCTCCATTGGCATCCTTTGATCATCAATACTCTGATTATTTTGGAAGGTGTGAGCAAAATTTTTAAAGTGCACCGAACACCAAACTATTTTTTCGCTAAAATACACCATTGTACCAGTTTGAAATGCATTGCACCTTTTGTTTCTCCTTTTCACCAAATTCTGGCTATTTACAGCATTAGGAAAACTGTTCATCATTTTTTTCCACGACCGAGTCAGAAGGGTCTATTCTTGATTTGACGTCACAAATTGATTTGCATTGCATCAAGTCTTTGTATGATTTTTTTAAGATTCCCACCCTCAAATGAGCACTACCCCTGAATAAGCGCTACAACCAAAACACCAAAATATTAAAGAGGGTTGCAGCCCTCAAATATCAAGTAAAATAATTATGGTATACCGGACAGTAACACTGGTATACCACAATTAAGAACATTTTATTGTCTACCAAGTACACAACAATTCACTTGGTAGACAATAAAAGGTTCTTGATTGAAACCAGACTTTTATCTTTACTACTGACATGCAATGGCCAAAGTATGGTGATTCAGAAGCTAGATCTCTTTGGTCAAGACTTCAGCTGAAAGTTCCAGAGTTTATTAAATGCGTGGATATAAAGCCATCCCTTCTCCATGGAGACCTTTGGAGTGGAAACGTAGGAGAAATGGATGACGGGCCAGGTAATCTAAATAATTATAATGAATAGTTCTATATATAAAAATCAATAAAAATTACTTAAAATGTTTGCATATTTCATTTTGTTAACCGTCTTTTTCAGTTGCATTTGACCTGGCATCTTGTTATGGTCATCATGAAGACATAAGAAATGGGGGTACGGCAAGGGCAGGGGGGAGGGAGGAGTGGGACAAGAGAGGACAGGAATCAAGATTCCTATTCTTGGTTTCCGAATGACATCATTGACGCCATGTTGGATGATGTGAACAAAAGATTTCTGGTTAGCCTCTTTTGTTTGGTCCCCTAACGTGGCTGACAGGCTTATTGTCATTTGAATCTCTCAGGATTGGTTGCAAACTGGCAATGGTTGAGGGAAATGGTATAAAGAGAAACATTTTGCAACATCACAATATTGTTTTTACCCATAGATTATGATCTCAAGATTTCTTTTGCATAATAGTTGATGAGGGCAAAGCCAGAATCAACTATAACAGAAATCAAGAGTGAAAATCTAATTGTATGTTCAAAACTGAACAAGATTATCCATTGCAAATCTTCACAGATACTGAAAACACTTCACAAATAAAAAGAAGCAGTCGCCATTTTGTTGACAACCTCTTCTCACTTTCTACAACAAAATGCTTTATGCATCAGAGGTCCTTATTTTTGGCTTTTATCATGTACATTCATTAACTTATTTGACCTATAACAATCAGAAACAGTAAACTACACAGTCACACAGTACCTCAAAACTCTTGTTAATATATAATTATGAATTCTTTCAACTTTCAGGAATCACTTTGGAAAAAGTTGTAGGTCCTCGTCTTTAGCAATTAGGTGTGGACTACTTGACAACAACTAGCAATAATTAGATGATGAATTGTTATTATAAATCAAAGCTTTTATTTTTAGTAATAAAAAAATTATTAGAAAGTTTCAATACAATTTAAAATTGATGTATGCTTTTGCTTTATACAAAAATAAACTACCAGTAGCTCAGGAAAACTGTTATTTACTGCTTCTAATAAATCTTTATTTTTAATTTGTATTTGTATTTGTGTTGTTGCAATATTTTCAGTGAGTGAGTGAGTGAATGAGCTTGGATTTTCATTTGACAAATATGTTAGTATAATTAACAAAGCTCTGTGGTCAATCAGCCGGCCACTCAACCTTCGAATCATTGAAGTCATTTTTTACTTTAAAATGAAGTTATGTTTGTAGCTAAATCCTAAATAAGAAATTAAGTCAGGAAGCTAATATTATGTACTAGACACCCTTGTCGATAGACTAACCCAGACACCTTTTAAAGAAGGGCAATTCTAGCTCAAGACCAAACTTCTTCGAGGCAAAGCCTCTCTAACAAGACTGTAATAACACTGTCACTGTGACATTACTAACCTCTTACTAACAGAACACGAGGGCCGTACTGGGGAATATTAGCCCGAGGTCATGGCAGTATGGATCTAGCTCAGCAAGGTCCGTACAAAAATGACAGAGGGCTAATATTCCCTAGTGCGGCTCGAGCAAGCTAGGTTAGTAAGTAGTTTATTTTAATTTATGGCACTCGGGTCATGCATGCTTTTCAAAAACACACTTTTGGTGACTTGAATTTAGAGGTTTCCTGCCGTAACGTGTTTTGATGCCGTGAACAACTCAAAAAGAACAAGCTACCATGCTACCAAGCTACCCATTTCTTGTTGCAAGTTTCAAATTATCCAACATTAGAAAAAATACATGGCTTAATCAGGACCGTTTCTATGGAAACAGTCTGTATGGCAAAATCCTGACCAAGAAAGAACCAATAAGGACGCTCGGATTTTCCTTGCCATATAATAATGCTTCTTAATAGTTTTGTATCTGTATCAGCCATCAAGTAGATGTGCACCAGGCCAGGTGTCGAGTCTCTTATGTACGCTTGCTTGCCAGATAAATGTTCCAAAGAAAGGACATCAAGTTTCCACAAAGTACTCTATACTGAAATTAAAACAAAATGAAAATGGAGAACATTCAACCTCTAGTTTTTTGTAACAGTTATTAGACCCTATTGAAAACTGATTGGCCTTCTATAGCTAGTGGTTGTCTATTCACTGATAGAACACAACCATTTCACTTGTTACTCTTTATAAGAGGGAGAAATCATTGTTAACTAAATAAGATTGATTTGTAGATTGAAATTGAGAATGTCGGTTATGGACTGCAATCATTTGGTCGCCACCAAATTATATACACTACTCAGTAGACTGCTTGGCTGCAGCTCAATCACTAATTTATTATGCTAAAGAAATTCAGGATCATGGTCTTAGGCTATATTCACACTAAGCCTGATAAATTTGAAAACAGCATTTTCGCCTCGAAAGCAGATGAAATGTTTTCTGTCCACAATGGAAGGGTCATGGACACCCCAGGACCCCCCCCCCCCCCCTCCACCTGGCTATACCCTTGCAGTACCTAAGCTATATAATATTTGACAATTTTGATGTCAGCATTTTCAGAAAGTTCTGTTCTATCCAGTTTTGAGAATGTTTTCAAAATGGTTCAGTTTTGGGTGACCGAAAACGCCGTTTTAGTGTGGATGGAAGGTCAATCCAGAGAAAAAAAGTTTTGTTTTGAAATTTATCCAGATTAGTGTGGATGTAGCCAAATATTATAAATTCCATTTCCGTTAATAACCCCCTACTCATATTAGCCTCCCTGATCTGACGTGTCAACTGTCTTCCAGACGGCTGACAATTCAGACTATTATACTAGACAGTCTCCTGTACAAGAATGAGAACTGACGATACTAGTCAACAAAACACGAAAAAAAAAAGGCTGTCTGATAGCCTGGTACTAGTAATATGATCTGTCAGGCTAGCTCCTCCTAATCACAGGTTGAAGCATGAAGTGGACATGAGTGAAGCAATGTCGGTTGTTGTTGTTGCAGTTTTTTCGGGCATGGCAAACTTCAGACATTTGTGTTTAGCAGACAGTTTGTGAGAGAAAGTGAAACAATAGACGTAAAACTTTAGCAGCAATAACATTTTTCGGGCTAGCCCCTTCAGAGATTCGGCCAGTGACATGAAATTACAGCTTGGCCGAAAGGCCAGCCGAGTTTTTGGCTTTCCTTTCACCCTGAACACCCTAAGAAAATTGTCGCAACTGTCAAGTTTGTCACTGAACAAGTTGAAGCTTCAATCAGTCTGTTAGTTACCTGTCTTGGGACATAGTTGAGATTGACATACTGAAATACTATCCACACCCTCCAACTCATTTTCAGGGCAGTCCAATACATCAGTCGAATCTTCATTGATGCCTGCTTGTGTGATTTTCCCTGCAGCAATAGGATAAGTACCAATAGCTCAGCTGTCAGCAACATTTTATTGACAAGATGTCTCTTAAGTGTAACGTTTTGCTAGCAACCCATTCTTAAATAAATAATTTATAAGTGCAGCTCTCTGTTCATGCCCAACTGCAGGGTCTGTTTGTTGTGACTGCTGTGTTCCCATTGCCTCTGTTTCTTCCAACCAATTGTTGGCAAAATGCTACACATAGGGGAAACCTGAACTTTAATAACAACTCTTGCACAAAGAGTAAGCAGGATCCCTAGGCAGAGAGTGTGAGTAAGGATTCACCAACTTGGTTACTAGATCCCTAGGATTTCAAACATACATTGTTTTTTAGCCAATCACAAGATGCGTTCAGAACAAAAGAATCGGTGTTTTTTAACAGATGACCAATCGCAATGAGGCATCGCTAAAGGATGCTGCGGACCTCTCAGGAAACTGGTATGATTTTTTTTGGTTTTGATTGGTTACTTTCAATCCTAAATTTAGAAGAACATCTCTTTCAGTGGTTTCACAGTCACAAATTATTATAGTTTTCGGCGAAAAGAAATGAAACGTTCACTTCGGTCACTATAAAGACGAATAGATATTTGTCGAACGACAGCCTGAAATGTTGAAGACGAAACAGAGTTCAACGTAAATAAATTTACTGAATTCACGGCATGGAATGTGGAAAGCAAAACGGACTCAACAATTTATCGAATATTCGAAAAGTAAGTTCCTTTCCAATACAATACGATCAAACCATGGTGGCAAATGGTCATTTTTAAACTCTAAAAACGGCAAGAAAGCTCCATTTATACATTTTGTGACTGAAAATACGACAGCCTCTCAGACTGCTACAGATGTTGTTCAAAATTTAGGATTGAAAGTAACCAATCAAAAGTGATCGGCTGATGAACAAACTCTGATTCTTTTGTCCTGAGCTCTTCTTGTGATTGGCTGAAAAACATTGGGTGGCCCTGGTTGAGTTAGTTGCAATGTAATTAACTTGCCCCTTTTTATAAAAATATCATTTCTTGACAATGTCAGCTTAATGAAGTAGAAGTACAGTGCAGCTATGAGACACTTTCACTTGCACCTGAACATTTGAAAATAACAGTGCCTCATAGTTAATACTTATAGTGTACTGATTTTAAGCCTGCAAAAGCAGATGAATTTCTGGCTGTCAGTTGTTTCTTGGCAGGTGAACCAAGAGCTGAAAAACCAAGACTGGCCGTAACTACTTACCTCTAGGATTGCAACAACATAGAAGAACACTAACAAAAACAGAGGACTGAACAAGCCTCTGTCAATTAACAATCTCTTGGCCTTGGAATATGAAACTTGTCTTGGGACGATCTTGTCCAGGGCTTCATAGAAGTAGTGGATCAAAGGACCAGTTACACAAAATCTGTCAAAAAATAACATATGGCACAGACAGACTCAATTTAAATATGATTTCCAGTCTGTACTGCACAATCTGCAATGTTAATAAAGTCTTATAGAAAGAATGTTTGCGAGCCAAAATGAAAATTATAGGACAAACATACCTTTTTTCCATAACTAATACCAGTTATCCTTGTAAAACAATAATAAAGATTAGAAGATCCTTGACAGCATTTTTCGTGTATGCTATAAAGTGTAACATATTGGCAAATTCAAAACAAAAATGAAAACAAATCCTGAGACTGTGCAGTACAGACTGGAAATTAACTTTAAGCTTTGTGGAAGTTCTTAGGGAATGCAAGGAGAAACAGATGCTATTTTAAAAAATGGCAGACACTAACCCAAATGCTGAAAAGGCTATCACTGGTCTGTACTCAACAAGTTCACCTTTTCCACGTTTGGCAATCCTTTGAGATACAATGTTACCTAGTCCGGCAGTAACAGCACTGTTGAAATAAATCAAATATATATTTTTTCTGACAATAATAAATATTGACAGTTTAACAATTATCCTGCAAAATTGTATGGAATATCGCCTGATACTTAGACGATGAGGCTGTAGGCTAAAGTCACACGATATTCCACAAGATTGAGGAGGATAATTGTTTTATTCTTCAACCAATTGTCAAAGAATTAAGTGCATTACTGGGTTAGTGCTTTGCAAGGATTCAGCCGAATTATTGTTACTTACAGTTTATCTCAGGATCAATATCAAACAATATTCTGCAAGATTGAGCTGGATAATAAATTATTTTTATTACCAGTATTCAACAAAAGTTAATTGTCACCAATTTAAAACAAAGTTTACAGTTAAAGGGACCTCTCCTTGAACCCTAAACCATGGCAGTAAAAAGTAAGAGATTCAACCACAAAAAGTGCAAAAATATTTATAATTATCCAACAGTTAACCAATCGCCCCTCCCCACCCCCACCCCAAAATAATTCATACAAAAGAGGTGTGAAAAATGTATAATGGTATATTAAAGCACTTTCCCTTAAAACCTGTGGTACTTGAAGTATACACGACGGGAAGAGGGGGGGGGGGGGGGGTCCGACGTATTTTTTGGGGTTGAAAATTTACAGACTCAGTATTTTTTTGGGTCAAGAGATCTGTCACATAATTTTTTAGGTCTTAAAAAATATGCGTATTTTTTTGGGTGTTATCTCCGAGCGAACTTTTCGTTTTGGGTTTTCGTTGCAATCAGTGGATCAGAAAACTATTCATTCAAACTTTTTTCGGCGAAGTGTGTTCTGGAAAAATATTAAGTCTGATTTGTATTCTTTGGGGTTGGAAATTTTGATGCCAGGTATCTTTTTTGGGTCTAAAATTTCAGGCTTGCGTATTATTTTTGGGTTTGCAATATGAAGCACCGTTGGACCTGCCATCATGTATACTTCAAGTACACCCCTCCCCTGCCCCCCCCCCCCCCCCCCCTGGGTATGGAGGCTGGCAGTACGCGGAAGACTGCCTAACAATACTCATCAGCAATAGATGAGCTGGCCACCATTGACTCGAAGTTACTGTAACTTTGCCAAAATTACATTTAGCCACATTTAAAATTTAGGGACTTCATTTTCATCCCCCTCACAGTCAAATTCCAGTTAGAAACACCACCCATAGCCACTTGCCCCTCTATAGAGCTATGGGGGCATTGGTAGCACACAAACCTTTATATTATTTTTGTTACTAATGTGATATTAGTGACAAAATTAATATATGCAACAGTCCCACTCTTGGAAAGGCTGGTTCGTACACTATGATCTCCGCAGATCCAACTGGAGAACGTCGACACAAGGCGTTTTTCTGCATTATGTCGCTAATGCGAACCAGGCTTTAGGTTACAGACAGTTTCAATCTCCTTCATCTTGTGGATAACCAATATTTTAAAGTTTGGTAGCTCAGTGTTTGCACAGAGGACTATGGATCAATGAAGCCCGTGCCACCGAGGCTCCGGCGCGTTGGACATTAACCCGACAGTAGCAAAAAAAACAATTCTAACTGCACTTGCCTTGTGATGCTCTTAGTCAATATCGGATGCCTCATCACACAATAGTTGTAACGTGTCACCAGCTGTACCAAGTATCCTTCGCGATCGCGATCAACTTTCCTTTCCAGCGATTTGTCCGACGAAGCCGCCATGATGGCAATAGGTTGACAATACGCCGCGGGTGGGGGTGGGGGAGTATATGAGGAAGTCTGGGTCAAAACTTCACTCTTCCAAAACAACGTGGCTACGATGAAGAAAGAGTTAGAACAGCAATCAAACAGTTGTGAAGTCTGTAAGGACGCTTGCCATAAGTACAAATGCCCATCTTGCGATACGAAATAGTAAGTGCAAGATCAATTCTTCGTATGCCTGCTCGATCATGCTCATTTTCCTGACCCTTGCACCTGGCTGGAATAATTTAAATAGTGATATTAGATAATACATTCTTTCCTTTATGTTATAGTTGCTCTCTTTCCTGTTTCAAGACACATAAAGGTATGAAATAGCACTGGTTAAGAACTGATACGTCTACATAAACAGTGACGTAGAATGATGCAATTATTAAATACTTGCCTTTATGTGATAGCTGATCAGTCCATCTGATCATCATGATGACACATTAATTAGCTTGTCTTCATACTTTAACTTCGAATTCCAATCTGCCTGGGTTTTTGAAGTATGCTGGCTTTATAGCTCATAACTTTATTTTTGAGCTTTCCAAACACAAAATCACATCCAGGCATCATTGTACACGCATCTGCATGGTCTAATCAAATCGCCACTTTCTGGGAATTGCTTACAGCAAAGTCTGAAAAAGTGTCACAAGATGTCAAATGTGCATAACTTTTCTCCTCAATGTGTTCTCACTTTTCGTATCTTTGGTTTTCTAATTTTGCCTGACATCAGGCTAAATAACCTACCAGACACAAGTTTGAACTGTTCTTGTTCAAGCTTTTCTTCTTCCAGGAAACTGTAAATTTTGCCAGAAATCACGAGGCTCAGGAAATTTCTGGGCAATCAAAGTGATGTAGCTAAAATCTTGGGAAGTCTGAGATTGTTTCTGGCATGTCTCCAAAAAATTTGGGACAATACTTATTCCAAATTTTTGGACTTTCGTTTACATTATAGTACCACTCAAACAGTGTTCGTTAGCATGGTCTGTAAGCTAAATCACAAAAATCCCACTGAATTGTTGCTTAACACCCCCATGTCTTCAGTTCAGTGTTTCAAGAAAAAACTATTGGCCAACGTTTCTTACAAGCTTGAAGGGGGTAACTGTACATTGGCAGTTCCCTTAACCTGAAGAGAACTGGCTATACCCATTTCATTTTCTGCAATTTGCTGAACCACTTAATATATTATTATTCCAACATAGGTGAAATATGTGAAAAGGAAACAATTAGAAGAAAAGAAAAGGAGGAAAAAGAGAGAAGATCAAAAGCTTTACATGTATCTCACCAAAAGAAAGGTTGAATCAGGTCATCAAATTACATTTTTCAAACAAAATGTCCTCGATCAAACTGATGAATACTCTAAATACTTTCTAGAAAGAGATGAAGGTGAAGTCACTGACAGTGGTTCAGATGATGATAATTCCGAGAATGAAGACAGAATCAGCAGAGATATTCTTGACAAGCTAGGTATAGTATAAACTAGTAATTACTGCAAGTAAGTGGATTGGAGGAACAAGCGTCCCTCCATTCCATACTAAATTATCTCATTTCAGGGATTTTTGAAGATCACCCACCCTGACTTCCTAATTTACTCTAATTATGCTCAAATTTTACGATCTGACTAAGGCTTAGATGCTCTTTTGTGCAGTCTGAAGTGTCAGACGTCTTCTTGATTTCAAGATGTCTGCATTGTGCCCACAGTAACAAGGGAAGCATTTTTGCACATGGGACATGGCCTACAGTCCAACAGTGTGCTTTTATGAGCTCATCTGTTCCTGCATCAATTAGCTATTGTCTAAACAAGCAGAGGACTGGGTACAAAGACCCTAAAATTGATCCTACCACACAAAAGATAGTCTGAAGTGTCAGACGTCTTCTGGCCCTAATCCCCTGATGCAGGGTGAGAAGACGTGTGACACATCAGACTATCTTTTGTGTGGTAGGATCAATTTTAGGGTCTTTGTACCCAGTCCTCTGCTTGTTTAGACAATAGCTAATTGATGCAGGAACAGATGAGCTCATAAAAGCACACTGTTGGACTGTAGGCCATGTCCCATGTGCAAAAATGCTTCCCTTGTTACTGTGGGCCCAATGCAGACATCTTGAAATCCTGAAATTTTAATGGAATACAATTAGAAATTTATGGCTGCCTTGTAACCTCAGCAGAAATTACCAAGTTACCAGTATTAAATAATAATTAACACTAAAAAACATTTTTACAAATCTTCAATCTTAATTCGCTTCTTTCTCAGGTCATTCACAAGAACTACTCGGCATGTTACACAACAAGCATTTAAGAGAAATGATCACAGAAATTGATTCTTCAGAAGATCCCGGGAAGCTTCTAGAGGAAGCCATGCAAATTCCCATCTTTACAGAGTTTGTAGATGAATGTTTAAAAATAGTAGAACCACAAGATGAGAATGAAATGATGCAATGAGGTTTGCAACTTGAGTGGAGAAAACAATCAAGCTTTGCCTACAGATGATAATAAAGAGCAGCAACTCCAGAGTGTGAAAAAAATAATGAACAATCTGCATATTGTTTATTTTCAGGTGTATTTATACAAATTATTTGGAATGAACTTAAATGTATGGTAGATATTAGTCAGTGTTCTGAGAGATTGACTTCCAAGAGAAAATATACTTCTACTCCTGTAGCTTTATTTTCACCAGTAAAAATATTACAGTCTTTCCCGTAAAACCGTGAACACCAGAAATGTTTATGGAATGTTATTGTGTTACGAAGAAAAAGCCAATCAGGTGTGAGAAAACTGAACCACAAACAGCAACGATCATTAGTTTGCGGTTTTGAGGTTTGTTCGTGTGTCCTGAACTTTGCTGCGATTGGTCACTACACAATAAACATACCAGAAATTTTTTCTGGTGTTCGTGGTTTTACGGGAAAGACTGTAATTATATGTTTGAGACTTGGCAATCAAAAAATTAATTAAACTAGCAGTTCTCAATGTGAATATTAAAGTCACAGGCTTGTCCAAAATAATTTCATTTTTTATGTATACTGTACAACTATTTTCTACTAAATGTATATTATAAGTTGCATTTGAAATATACTGTTAAGTTTGAAAAACAAAATTCCCACGCTTCTCATTAAAATAAGTCAGACTGCAATATATTATACATGTATTTCAACCCAGTTCAGCTAATTTATAAAGTTTTTCAGACAGCCGGTTGTAATTGAGCCATTTTTCAAAATTAAACAATCAATCAATTTGGTTGGTGGGTTGATTGATAGTATACGTAGTCATTAACAAGTGCAAAAACAATCCATCTCTGCCTTCATCATTTAAATCCGATGGCAGAACAATAACGGAACCCATGGACGTCGCTGACAGATTTTGTAAATATTTTACCAACACTGGCCCCAACCTAGCGAGTGCTATACCCACCGTGAATTTGACTTTTTGCTCATTTCTTGGTAGCAGAGATTATCCTCCTATTATTTTAAAACCCACTGATACTCATGAACTGGAAAGCATTTCTAGATTGTTCTCGTCAAGGAAGGCTCCCGGTTATGACAATAAATTATTTCTATGCTTGTGATAAAGCATTCATTTCACCTGATTTCTGCACCCCTGGAAAACATTTACATATCAATCTTTCAGCACTTTCCCAGACAAGCTGATTGAGATTTGTTCACATAATAAACTGATATGCTCTTTCCAAGTAAGATGCTTTGTGTTAAGAGTTGTTTCTTCTGTCTAGGTTTGAAAATAAGAGAAGTTGATTCTAAAGTGTTTGGGTTAGAATGAGAATAAAAAATAGGATTTTTTACTTGCAAAAACAGGCTGTGCAAGCTATCACAAATTCAGACTATAGAGCACACTCTACTCCTTTATGCTTTCCTAACTAAGAACCTTAGACATTTTCCAAATCAATATAATGTTTCAAATAACGGTAGCTAAATTCATGTATTACTATCATAATTATAATCTTTTACCTCCGGTGTTTCTCAACTTGTTTTCTATGAATAGTCAAATCCATAGCTACGACACTAGAAACACCAATAATTACCAAGTGCATCATTGCCGAACTAATCTCAAAAAATTCTCAATTATTTTTCAAGGTCCAAAAATCTGGCCCCTTCCTATCACAATAACTACTCTGTCAAGTTTTCCTAATTTTAAGAATAAAGTGCTTGAATTTTTAGTAAAATAATCCTGAATGAATTTGTACAAGCCGCGCACTCACACCACTATATATCTTTTGTTAAAACATTGTGATGTACGAGGTAGCCTCAACTATAAGGCCACGTTTACACCAATGCGTTTTCCAATCGACACGGTTTCAACCGCATCGAAAACGACACGGTTTACACGGAGCCATCTAACCGTTTTCGAAGTGTTTTCCGAAGCGTTTTGGATAGCCAAGCGCTGTCTTCCGAGCGAAGTTATCCATGTTTACTATTTGAGAGCCGGCCAATTTCACGCTAATTGGCAATCGTTTTCAAATTGATGCGGTTTCCCAATTTCAGCCGTTTACACGAGAAATGTAACCGTATCGTTTTGAAAACGCTCCATTTTTGACAGCATTTCCAAAACTACCCGGTTTCAATTCGGCGCCATGTAAACAAAAGGCGTAATCACATTGAAAGGGATGCGGTTACAAATGCAACCCATGTTCGTGTAAACACCGCCTAAGCCTGGTGGTTTGCAGAGGTCACCTCACCGTATATTAAGCCCTAAGAGTATATAATTATTTTTGTAATGTTAAGAAAATAAGCAAATAAATGATGATAATGATTGATTGATTGTTTGATCAGATTGATCATATGATTGATTAGTGTATTGATTGATTGACTGACTGACCGGCCAACCGATTGATTGATTGATTGATTGATTGATTGATTGATCAATACTATTCTAGACAATGTACGGGACTTCTAGCAATCTTACTTTTCTCCCTTTCCAACAATCACCTCTAAGATAACAAGTATGTGCACTAATGTTATTGTCGTTCACGTTTTTTTGATGTCTCCATAAAGTGTTGCCTTATCTTTTTCAACACGGTACCATGAGAAGCAGCTGCTTCCATCTTGACAAATCTTGACAGAAGACGAGCAGTAGTGAATTCAAAATGATCCTCTAACAAAATTTCATCTGCACTGCCATTCTTGGAATCAGTGATATACCAGTGTTGCATAGTTTGTACAATGCCACCCATCAGATTTACTTGATTACTAATAACAGCATTTTCCTCTATCACTGTTGTATTTACTTGAAAGGTAATTGTTTTACTGATGTTAAGGAATCCTATTAAGACAATCCTTTCTTGCACAATGAACTGAATAGTCTTTCGTCTGTCTTGGTCTTGAGATGTGGTAACATTACTAATTCCAACACTGAAATGGGGTGAAGAAAGTTAAATTAAAATCTTTTAACAATTCAACCTGACATAAAGTTGGCATGTACTAAAACCAGAACACCAGATTTTCTAGGGCTACATTTGAGTTTATCTGCCAACGTGTAGGACCGGTAATGCAGCGGCAAAGTACTAGAATGCGTGATGCTATTCAGGCCATGTATGCTACTTGCAGTTTTCAAAAATTGCACCCAGCATGTGCTCCAGAGTATGCAGTTCTTGTTATTAACATTTGCTGCTTCATGATTGGTGGAACAGCTTTGTGGTTAGATAAACCATATACTACTTGGTTCTGGGAATGTCATGGGTAATTCTTTTGTTCTCTTTGATGTATCCATAGTGATTTCCCGTGGGCAGTTTCACTGTGGAAATATCGGTGACACACACAACATGCACTCCCCTTGGGTAAAGTCCTACTTTCCCAAGGGCAAAACGGCTAGTGGAACCGCAACTAATGTTAATGTTTTTAACTGGGAGCTCCGCTTTTAGGCTTGGCTAAATCTAATTATTATTGATTCTTGTTTTTGCTTGCGTGATGCAGACGATGCTGGTAAAACTGGGAATATCCAAGAATATTATACATCTTGTGGGCCAAGATATATACTAAATGGAACCAACGCTTTTCAATAAGGAAACGCGTTGTGACTCGCTATTAAAGGCTCCAATGAAGCCATCAATTGCAACGTGCAAATTGCGCACATCAAGTACCGTATTTTCTTAATTAAACGCCCCCAGCATTTAATTAAAAATCGGCAGTTTTGACCCGGCGTTTTTTTGAGGCCGGCGTTTAATCGGGGTACAGCATTTATTGATGAAATGCAATTTTCTGCCATTTTTTTCCAGGTTGATTTATTATTACCGATCCTTGGAAACCTAAGGGCAGTTTGTCAGTGCTGGACGATTTTTCCCTGGATTACCCGAAGTTACAGTATTATGGTACCGTACATGCGGCACGCGTACCATGTTGCAATCAAGATCTGTAACACTAACAAACAGCACATAAACAATATATGAATGATGTAGGACAAGTAGTAAATGATATGAGTGTAAAGTTTTAAGTTTATAAATGGGAATGTCGCTAACGTCCTCCCCGTTTTTGTCAGCCAGTGTATGCAAATCGTAACAGTGCCATTCAAGAGGTTAATGTATTTACTTGTAACCGGTCCGTGTGACCTCGACCCCGATCAAACGCCGGGGCCCCGATTAAACGCCCCCGGCGTTTATTCAAAAATCGGCAGATTTGACCCGGCTTTTTTTCGAGGCCTGCGTTTAATCGGGGTCCGGTAATACGGTATTTCAACTTACCACAAAGGGTGAATCTTCCGCAGGATTTCTGGATCCAGCAACAGGCTAAAAACATCAGTGCGCTTAGCGGGTATAGGCATCTGCACTGAGAAACTATCCGTGACAACTGTGAGCTCTTGGTAGGCAAAGTATCCAAGTAAGGCCACCAAACATGACCAGAAAATTACTTTGATCACCATTATTCCGTACGTTTTGGAGGGACAGCAATGTAATGTGAGCACGTGACAATACGCTAAATGCACTGGAGGGAGGGGGAGGGGGTAGGACTTTCTGGAAAGGAATGTTAGTGAGGCTAATTTGAATGCATACAAAAATTTTTAAATTGGCAGCCATTTATGAAAAGGGTCCATGCAGGTTTTTTTGGTTCCTTTGCAATGCAGAATTTTGTTTCCCTTAAAGTGCTACTATGATCAAATGTTTACACCTTGCTTTTTGAAGGGAAACGTGCACTGCTTCATGTGAGATTAAAAATGCCATTTTCCGTTTTCAAATATCTGTAGTAGTTCCAAAAAAAATTGATAAAATATACAAATTAGGAGACTGATGACGTCATCTACTCAACCCAATTTTATATAAAGTAAGAAAATAGGGCTATCTCAGTCAGGTTTCTACAGAGACAGTTGAAACATGGCACAGTAATAGTTCTTCAAGCGACGCACCTATGGTCGTAACTTAATCTTGTTTCCATGGCAACACACGCTTGAATCCCTCGAATTTGTTTTCAGTATTTGAGTGATTTTTAGCCCAGAAAAATTAAACCAGGCCAACAAACCTACCTTACACATAAATATGCTTGCGAAATCATGTAGATCCGGAGTTATTGAGAAATATCAAAATTGACGGCCAAAAATGGCCAGAATAGCCTTCAACATTGGGGAGGTCTGGGACCCAGCATGTTGCCATGGTAACATAATTGTTGATCGCATATTGTACAGCTCACCTAGTAGAGTCATGATGCAAAGAATCAAACATTTCTGATACAAACTGGGTGGGATATTTTTACTTCATTTACTTGATTAAAATTTGGTTGAGCCTATGACATCATCACTTAGCTAATTTGCATTTTTAAAAACTTGAATATCTCTGTAACGAAAAAAGATATTTTAAAAAAGTAAGCTGCAATTTTCTTCTCATGCAGACTACTGTTCAATGTTTTAAAATGGCTTAGTTTGGAGACAAATTTCATCATAGTAGCACTTTAAATTTTTCTTTGCAGGATTTTTTGTTTTGTTTTTGGACTCCCTTTCCCCCTCCCCCCTTTGTTTCTCTTAATAATAAAGTATAGTTTCGCTATTACGCTCGAAATCAAACAAGAAAAATATAAAATCGTGCAGCAGAGTAATAACAAATAAAACAAACTTTTATTTACTCTGAGATTGTCATTCGTAGATAATGAAACGGCGTGAAACTATCTATAAACTCTGTTGATAGATACCCATCCAAGGCTCTGCCCTTTCAGTGAAAACCTGGCATAAAAATTTTTCTCCCACAATAAATACGCTTGTAGTCCAACTATTTACAAGTACATTATAAACGTCCTATTTTAGACTTTTGCGCAGACGTTATTTGCATTTATCGTGCAACGCTCTCGTTCGACACGCAACGGTCTTCCTTTGTGGTGCTAACGGTTGCGTCACGACCCAAATGGTTACCATAAAACTTCCAAGACACCAAGAATATAGAAAAAGTATTAATTTAACGTTTAGTACAGAAACAGAACGAACATTTGCTAGCCTTGGTGGAATCACGTCTTAAAATTTAGTTAGCACTAAATAAAAGATTTACATATAGTGAAACGAAGATGTTCATAATTATAAAGCTATATCAAAGTTATCGATCTTTGCAAGCATACCACGGAGAATTTTATGGGAATTTTATCAATATATTAGTCAGTTTTCAAAGAATTTGGTTTGGGTGGCCTTTGTTGCAAGCATGCCACAGTAAAAAATAATTCTAACTTTGCAATCATACAACTTGAAAATAATTTGCTTTGGCGGCCTTCGTAAGGGGTCGCCACCTACCTCTCCGAACGAGACAAGTCATTGGTTCTGAAAACAATAGATAACACGTCACGACAATGCCTCTAGACCTAGAAATCAATAGAGGTAGTACTTACAGAGGACCAATGAAAATACAGGATCCAGACAAGGTAGAGGCTACCTGTTCGTGAGAGTAGTTGCAATGTATATTGCAAGTTGTACAAAATGATGTGTACAGAATCGCATGATCCCCACTTAATCACACCAGGGAAATTCCGAAAAAAAAAGATAGCGTACTACCGGTGCCTTATTTGACTGTTTATCTAAAGGTGGTGGAAAACGAGGACACATTGTTGCCGACACAAATGTTTCCCAGTTTGCCCGCGCGTTGTTGCGGACACAAACTTTGATTTTATTCAGAAACATTTTGTGTCCGCAAAAAATGTTTCCGCGTTTGCGCGCACAACAATGTGTCCTCGTTTGCCAACGACTTAAACCAAAACAGTATATGATTTTTTACTGGAAAACTGAAGCTACATGTACGTTCCTTTTTATCCATGATTCCCTCACTTAAAAGCTGATTTCTCATTCTTTCTTTTCGTCTCATTTGCCCAACATGCTGCTATGCAACTTCCATCCAATGTTTAGCCCATCCAGCGGCTGCATTTTAGGTCCAAAGCGAGGCAAGCACTGTTCATCATCGCAGATGATGCACAAAACGACAACATGAGTTCAAAATCGTGGTTCATGTTCTTTTGACTCTTGCTTGTTGTAGCTCCTTTGTGGTTTGTTCCTTCTTCCATGTGTCATACATCCAAAAACTTCAATTTAGCACCGGCCGCTACAAACGGATCTTGCCACATTTTCCGTAGATCACCCTGCGGAGACAAAAATGATCCAAACAAGATAGTCTAAGTTTAATCTCAGTGCTGGACGATTTTTCCCTGGATTACCCGAAGTTACAGTATTATGGTACCGTACATGCGGCACGCGTACCATGTTGCAATCAAGATCTGTAACACTAACAAACAGCACATAAACAATATATGAATGATGTAGGACAAGTAGTAAATGATATGAGTGTAAAGTTTTAAGTTTATAAATGGGAATGTCGCTAACGTCCTCCCCGTTTTTGTCAGCCAGTGTATGCAAATCGTAACAGTGCCATTCAAGAGGTTAATGTATTTACTTGTAACCGGTCCGTGTGACCTCGACCCCGATCAAACGCCGGGGCCCCGATTAAACGCCCCCGGCGTTTATTCAAAAATCGGCAGATTTGACCCGGCTTTTTTTCGAGGCCTGCGTTTAATCGGGGTCCGGTAATACGGTATTTCAACTTACCACAAAGGGTGAATCTTCCGCAGGATTTCTGGATCCAGCAACAGGCTAAAAACATCAGTGCGCTTAGCGGGTATAGGCATCTGCACTGAGAAACTATCCGTGACAACTGTGAGCTCTTGGTAGGCAAAGTATCCAAGTAAGGCCACCAAACATGACCAGAAAATTACTTTGATCACCATTATTCCGTACGTTTTGGAGGGACAGCAATGTAATGTGAGCACGTGACAATACGCTAAATGCACTGGAGGGAGGGGGAGGGGGTAGGACTTTCTGGAAAGGAATGTTAGTGAGGCTAATTTGAATGCATACAAAAATTTTTAAATTGGCAGCCATTTATGAAAAGGGTCCATGCAGGTTTTTTTGGTTCCTTTGCAATGCAGAATTTTGTTTCCCTTAAAGTGCTACTATGATCAAATGTTTACACCTTGCTTTTTGAAGGGAAACGTGCACTGCTTCATGTGAGATTAAAAATGCCATTTTCCGTTTTCAAATATCTGTAGTAGTTCCAAAAAAAATTGATAAAATATACAAATTAGGAGACTGATGACGTCATCTACTCAACCCAATTTTATATAAAGTAAGAAAATAGGGCTATCTCAGTCAGGTTTCTACAGAGACAGTTGAAACATGGCACAGTAATAGTTCTTCAAGCGACGCACCTATGGTCGTAACTTAATCTTGTTTCCATGGCAACACACGCTTGAATCCCTCGAATTTGTTTTCAGTATTTGAGTGATTTTTAGCCCAGAAAAATTAAACCAGGCCAACAAACCTACCTTACACATAAATATGCTTGCGAAATCATGTAGATCCGGAGTTATTGAGAAATATCAAAATTGACGGCCAAAAATGGCCAGAATAGCCTTCAACATTGGGGAGGTCTGGGACCCAGCATGTTGCCATGGTAACATAATTGTTGATCGCATATTGTACAGCTCACCTAGTAGAGTCATGATGCAAAGAATCAAACATTTCTGATACAAACTGGGTGGGATATTTTTACTTCATTTACTTGATTAAAATTTGGTTGAGCCTATGACATCATCACTTAGCTAATTTGCATTTTTAAAAACTTGAATATCTCTGTAACGAAAAAAGATATTTTAAAAAAGTAAGCTGCAATTTTCTTCTCATGCAGACTACTGTTCAATGTTTTAAAATGGCTTAGTTTGGAGACAAATTTCATCATAGTAGCACTTTAAATTTTTCTTTGCAGGATTTTTTGTTTTGTTTTTGGACTCCCTTTCCCCCTCCCCCCTTTGTTTCTCTTAATAATAAAGTATAGTTTCGCTATTACGCTCGAAATCAAACAAGAAAAATATAAAATCGTGCAGCAGAGTAATAACAAATAAAACAAACTTTTATTTACTCTGAGATTGTCATTCGTAGATAATGAAACGGCGTGAAACTATCTATAAACTCTGTTGATAGATACCCATCCAAGGCTCTGCCCTTTCAGTGAAAACCTGGCATAAAAATTTTTCTCCCACAATAAATACGCTTGTAGTCCAACTATTTACAAGTACATTATAAACGTCCTATTTTAGACTTTTGCGCAGACGTTATTTGCATTTATCGTGCAACGCTCTCGTTCGACACGCAACGGTCTTCCTTTGTGGTGCTAACGGTTGCGTCACGACCCAAATGGTTACCATAAAACTTCCAAGACACCAAGAATATAGAAAAAGTATTAATTTAACGTTTAGTACAGAAACAGAACGAACATTTGCTAGCCTTGGTGGAATCACGTCTTAAAATTTAGTTAGCACTAAATAAAAGATTTACATATAGTGAAACGAAGATGTTCATAATTATAAAGCTATATCAAAGTTATCGATCTTTGCAAGCATACCACGGAGAATTTTATGGGAATTTTATCAATATATTAGTCAGTTTTCAAAGAATTTGGTTTGGGTGGCCTTTGTTGCAAGCATGCCACAGTAAAAAATAATTCTAACTTTGCAATCATACAACTTGAAAATAATTTGCTTTGGCGGCCTTCGTAAGGGGTCGCCACCTACCTCTCCGAACGAGACAAGTCATTGGTTCTGAAAACAATAGATAACACGTCACGACAATGCCTCTAGACCTAGAAATCAATAGAGGTAGTACTTACAGAGGACCAATGAAAATACAGGATCCAGACAAGGTAGAGGCTACCTGTTCGTGAGAGTAGTTGCAATGTATATTGCAAGTTGTACAAAATGATGTGTACAGAATCGCATGATCCCCACTTAATCACACCAGGGAAATTCCGAAAAAAAAAGATAGCGTACTACCGGTGCCTTATTTGACTGTTTATCTAAAGGTGGTGGAAAACGAGGACACATTGTTGCCGACACAAATGTTTCCCAGTTTGCCCGCGCGTTGTTGCGGACACAAACTTTGATTTTATTCAGAAACATTTTGTGTCCGCAAAAAATGTTTCCGCGTTTGCGCGCACAACAATGTGTCCTCGTTTGCCAACGACTTAAACCAAAACAGTATATGATTTTTTACTGGAAAACTGAAGCTACATGTACGTTCCTTTTTATCCATGATTCCCTCACTTAAAAGCTGATTTCTCATTCTTTCTTTTCGTCTCATTTGCCCAACATGCTGCTATGCAACTTCCATCCAATGTTTAGCCCATCCAGCGGCTGCATTTTAGGTCCAAAGCGAGGCAAGCACTGTTCATCATCGCAGATGATGCACAAAACGACAACATGAGTTCAAAATCGTGGTTCATGTTCTTTTGACTCTTGCTTGTTGTAGCTCCTTTGTGGTTTGTTCCTTCTTCCATGTGTCATACATCCAAAAACTTCAATTTAGCACCGGCCGCTACAAACGGATCTTGCCACATTTTCCGTAGATCACCCTGCGGAGACAAAAATGATCCAAACAAGATAGTCTAATTTCTTCATTGCCTGCAAGCACTCTTAACCTTTTTTACTTATTGCTTCAGACCTCTCAAGTTTGATTTGTTAGCAAAGAGTGAGATTTTCGACGGCGTAGCCATCGTTTGTGATGCCGCAGACGTCACATTCCTAGGGGGGTCACTTTCCTAGGGGGTCTGCATGCCCCGCCATGACACTGCATTGTGTTCTTGGGCAAAAAACTTTACTTTCACAGTCCCTGTACACCGTAAATGATCTAATAAATGCCCTCTCTCTTATAAACGCCTCCTCCATGAAACGCCCCTGGTGTGGTGTACATGTAGGCACCCCTCTCTAATACATGTAAACACCCCATTTCTAATAGACGCTCCCCAAAAGAAAACCGTCTAAAACCCAAGAAAACGCTATACCTCGTTCCCAGGGTCTCTCATCTTCCCGCCCTCCCGGAGCGAGAGAGGGGGTGGGAAGAGAGAGACCCTGGGAACAAGGTTGGAAAACGCTCTGTAAAGCAAACTCACACAATTCATTTAAAGGAGCTTCATCAGGATACTGTGAGTCATTTTTTGGTGACGAACAAAACTACCGTTAAAACGTAAGAACCCTTCAAATGATAGTTTACTAAGGTAGAAAAACATCATATCGGTGATACTAAACCAAAAAGAAACAAGGATGGTTAAGGATGGAGGAGATTAAAACGGATTGCAAATGACGAGTTTGAAAAATTTAGGCTAATACACGAACCGTGACGTAACTCCTTTAACACCTTGGTTGCTTGGACAGCAATGGCTTACGAATGGTATCCTGTTCAATCTCAAGTTCAAAGTACGGATATTGCTCTTTTGCTTCTTTTATATTCTTAATTTCTGCGCTCAGAATTTCGGCACAGATGACGACGAGGACATTGATATAGAACTGTAAACTTACCGTTGTCGCCGTGTTGATATAGAAATATGAACTCTTATTTTGATTTTCTAGTCGTTATAGCTGTTAACTTGAAATAATCGCCCCTCTCTAAAAAAATGCCTTATATATATTTAACTCCTCCCCCCGCCCGGGCTGATTTAATGCTTTTTTTTTTTTGGGGGGGGGGGAAGGGAACCCTGTGATGGTATAGCATGATCCCATTCCAGGGAGGAGTACAATATTAACACTCCTAGTCGCTTCATGCTTCTGAAAGCGGGGTAAGCTCCTCTAGACTCGAATGCAGACCTTTACCTATCATAGTCCCTGTAGACCGTAAACGATGCAATAATATTTTTACTGGTCGCCTAAATTTATTGCCAGGGTTCATGAAATCAACACTGCGTGACCAGGTGAAAGCAAGAGAGAAACTTACCTTTAGGTAAGCCATAACTAGGATGGGTAGAAGCGTAAAAGGCACGAGGTACAGTAGCGCTGGCTGAGCAGCTTTGTACACTTCAGATGCTACGGTGGCTGTCACTAATCCTGATTGACAGGAGAAAACAAACATTGCAAAATTCAAACAGCACTTTCCTTTCAGCCAATGGTGAATGGTGCCACAGGTTAACTATGCTGCATTTGTGGGAATCTGCTCATGTGGTAGACCTGTGGAATTGTTTTTCATTTAATATCCTTTTTATGTTTCAACCACACCTTCGTGAAATCTGCCATTTTCAATGAGATGAAAATAATATTATGAAAATTGTTTTGTGAAGCAAAATCGTATTCCACCACTGCAAGTTGTGTTACTGGAAGTCTGCTAAATAACCTCTTGAAGTTTCACAGCGACCTCTTTTGCTTAGCACTCTTCATGCGAATTTATAAATCCAAAAATTCTGTATGTAACAAAACCAAAGGCATGGCTGACCCCACTTCCACGGGGGCCTGCTCCCCTATAGACATGCCACTGAATACAAAATAGGGTATCGTTTTTGGCTCCTCAGCCCTGAACAGGGTATATAATTTCAAGCAAGTCTGTCCTAACTAGGATCTGGACTCGTGCTAGACAGGGTATGACCTGAAAACTTTTGTGGATTAATTTAGCCAGGCATCAGTCAACATTAAATCATTTTCAGGACTAGATATTAGCACTACAGTATAAAAAAAAAAAACCGATGTCCTCCACCCAAAATTGGGTAGGCATTGCTCTTGTCCTAAACAGGTTCAAACCCCCAGCGACACCATTATTCCCAAGCATGGGTTAACTATACCCCTCAGCAGGCTTACTCAGGTCCTTCAAGTTCTGTAATTAACACTCACCTACAACATATCCAATAAGAGAGCAATGGAAATAAGTTATCTTTGATTGTTCTGTATCCATTGCTACTGCTGATTGTTTTTTGTATTTATCATATCTCATGACAAAGCACAGGAGAAGGCCTGGCATGACCTAAAGAAAATAGAAAACAACATGTGCAGGTTAGCAATAACCACCCTATAAATTACTATGTAGCCGCTGTTTAGGACATGCGCTCCCTCCTCTTCTCGAGTGGAGGACATATGAAGACTGAACTCATGAGAGCAGTGGAAACTGAGCTTACTAGATAGTATAGTAAGTTGTTAGCTTGATAATCATGCCAAAACATGTAAGAACCCCTTTGCTGTAGATCTTGGATATAAAACCCCAGTTACACATCAGTTATTCTGTTAGCAACTTTGTTCCAGTAAAGTTCTCAAACTCATTAATAACTCATCAAGCTACAACAAAGAAAATTGTAACCCTGACAGAGGTTTTGACACCAGGTCTTAACTAACTAGCATTGTTCTCTGTTTACTTCTTAGTTTTTGTTTTGATTGAGAAGATATATCAAACATCCAAACAGTGTTTCATCAACTATCCATTGCCAAACAACTCTAACTTCGACAGAACTGCTCTGCTGTGTGTCGTTTTTTCAAATCCCTTGTCAGTGTTTGGATATCCCGATGATAAAGGAAAATTAAACAACCTGAAAGGTCAAGAGGCATACTATACTCACTATATCTCCAAGTCCTAACATAGAAAATCTGGTTCTGTCTTGCATACTGAAAAATATACAAAATAATTAATATTGGAAATGATACCTTTGATAACAATATAAGTAGCCTAGGAAAGAATATTATTGTTCAGCTGGAATGAAACCTTTGAGAGTGCACCAAGAACTACATAGCTCATGGAGTTTAGGCTTTTATGCTAAACTCACCTTGGGAATATCAACTTTCCTGGAAGAGAAATTTGCGGAGAGATATTTCCCATGGAAGTCATTTTCAGTTTATTTGCCATAATAGAAACCTGAAAAAGAAAACATTTGGTTTGTGCTTTAGTTGAGCAAAATAGATCATATAAAATTTTAACTAATTAAAAATGTTACACAAAAAGTACACTACTGAAATTCATTAATGGGTTCTCAGTTTTCCAATAATCAATTCATTAATGTACTCCAGGGGGATATGCTTCACTTGGTTTAACTGTAAAAGGATTAATAATATAAACTTCAATATCAGTAAATATACCAAAAACTATTTTAACTATTTGGTTAAAAAATATTGGTTGTTGATACAAATAATATGTACATGGTATATATTGCAACAAAGTTTATATAATTCATATATGAAATAATCCAGAAACAGACAGTAAGATACATGAAATAATCCTGTTGAAGCTCTGAATTTTTTCAGGCTTCTTTATTCCAATTTCACTGTGATCATTTCTCACTTTTATTTACAATTTCATATATATTTAAAAATTATGAGAAAAAACAGATATTTAAAATGTTTCTGTGATCATAATAAAATGTTCATGATCTGAGTTGCTGTTTAAGAATGGGAATGACCTTTCCATGGGCAAATGCACTGTCCAGTTTAAGCAGCCTCATGATCAGCTCTTAATTCTCAGTTTCAAGGGCATCTAGTGGTCCTGGGGTGTCCATGACCCCCCCCCCCCCCCCCCCGCCTTGAAAAAGCCTGGCTATGCCCCTGAGTTGCACATTGTTTTACAAAAGACAGATTAATATATTGCTAGCTCTACCAGACTATTGCTTACAGGATTAGCTGCTTGCTGTGTGGCTACCCGCACCATAACATTGGCTTTGAATATGTAACTTGAAAAGAACACCTGCAACATTACCCCATAGAGCATTTAGTACACTATGTTCATGGCAATTCATCAATTAAACCTTTGGACCACTTATACTCACTGACAGTTTACTTACAACTAAATCTGGGATCAACTAATATAAAGACACAAGTTGTGTAAAACACCAGGCCTGGGTTGTTCAATTAGAATAGAGAACACTATCCACAGGCTGGCATAAATCATTTTCCTGAGTGGATATAATTAGTATGTGTTGTCAATACTTATCCACTGGATAGTGATTTATCCGGGAAATAGCATTGTCCACCCTTTGAACAACCATGCCCAATAGTACAAATTAATTAAAAGTACATTATTTTTTGCAGTTATAATATTTACCAGTAAAATATATAATTCTGAAAACTCAATGCAGAGCTGTCAATCACAATTAATTTTTGTCAAGCATGTACAGGTACAATCATCATTTGAATTGATATTTACATATACAATTTGTCAAGCATTAATTCACTTACCCAAAACACATCATACACTAAAAGACCTATTAACAGAAGAGTAGAGACTTTAAGGCTTGGCAAGCGAATGTAGGCAATCATGGAGATACAGAGTCCCATTGCAAGGGCTGGAAGACAACAACAAATTACTGTTAATTTGTAAACTATAACAGTCTGTCTGATAAATAAAAGCTTCTGACTTAAGTAGGCTAATGTCAAGACAAGTACATGCATGTAAATTTTAAATACTCAGTGTTCTCCAGGGAGATATGGGAGGCAATTGACTGTGTTGGCCAGCTAGGTGGCCCACACTGCTGGAGTATCAATAGCATGCAGTATCCTGGTTTCTGTTAAAAACATGGAGCAACTAGCTAGGAGTATTTCTACTCTGCCCTTCACCCCCTCCCCCAGTATAAAGGGCACAAATTCTCATATTTGTCTCTACACCCAGGTGTGTAACATGTATGAACAGAAAAGTTGACAGTGGAAAGGGAATGGCACTACTATAATTATATATACACTAACTAAACAGTAGGTTTTGCTAAGTTAAGTAGAATTGTACAGGGGCAGTGGAGGCAAAATACTGAAAATAGCACACTGAACTCTGGATCAAGCAGTCTAGGTTTGAACCTTGGCAGTCGTTGGATTACGTTCTTGCATTAAGATGCTAATAACTTAAATCATGATGATGATGCCTCTTTCCACCCAGGTGCTTTATATATAGTCATGGCAACTTGTCACACTTTCACAGAATAGCAGAAATACTCCTAGTTGCTTGATGCTACATGTACATGCAGGGGCTGGGATAAGCTCTGGCTCAACGGACCACTAGTCTAGGCTATTCATGTAGAACACAAACTTGTAATAACGTACCATCCATTAGCAGCCACGCTACATGCAGGGGCTGGGATAAGCTCTGGCCCAATGGGCCACTAGTCTAGGCTATTCATGTAGAACACAAACTTGTAATAACGTACCATCCATTAGCAGTCACGCTACATGCAGGGGGTGGGATAAGCTCTGGCCCAATGGACCACTAGTCTAGGCTATTCATGTAGAACACAAACTTGTAATAACGTACCATCCATTAGCAGCCACGCTACATGCTGGGGGTGGGATAAGCTCTGGCCCAATGGGCCACTAGTCTAGGCTATTCATGTAGAACACAAACTTGTAATAACGTACCATCCATTAGCAGCCACGCTACATGCAGGGGCTGGGATAAGCTCTGGCCCAATGGGCCACTAGTCTAGGCTATTCATGTAGAACACAAACTTGTAATAACGTACCATCCATTAGCATCCACGCTACATGCAGGGGCTGGGATAAGTTCTGGCCCAATGGGCCACTAGTCTAGGCTATTCATGTAGAACACAAACTTGTAATAACGTACCATCCATTAGCAGTCACGCTACATGCAGGGGCTGGGATAAGCTCTGGCTCAACGGACCAATAGTCTAGGCTATTCATGTAGAACACAAACTTGTAATAACGTACCATCCATTAGCAGTCACGCTACATGCAGGGGCTGGGATAAGCTCTGGCTCAACGGACCACTAGTCTAGGCTATTCATGTAGAACACAGTCTTGTCATAACATACCATCCATTAGCAGCCAATGTCCAGTGACAATCCACACCATGACCAGTGCAGCAGAACATACAAGTGACATAGCCTCTGCTGGGGTGAATCGGCCACAGAAGCCAAGATAGAGTCTGCAATGCGAAATGAACTAATTACACAATACAGTAATTAAAAAACGGATACCTCTTTCAATCATCTAGTTTGATCATCCAGGTGAGGGTAGTCCTGAGAACGACTGTTGTCGGTAACAGTGACTGATGTTTTGACAACCTGAGCGGAAGTCATCATCAGAGTCATGTGAAGAGTTGTTTGTCAATCGAATGTTATAAGTCTTGTTCATGAAAACTGATTGGTCAGCAGGGCTCGACTTTAGAGAAAAAACCTTGGAGCTAGCTGGCTCCTAAGTTTTAAGATTTGGTCGCCAGCACAAACTTTTTGGTCGCCAAAACTTGTCGGCCCTTTGGGCCGAAAAAACTTTTTCCTTGAAGGTTTCCGCAGGTTTCCGTGTTCATTAATGTGTGCGACTGCACGCGGCAATTGCATATGCGTGTGTGTGAAAATATAATTTCAATTTGCAATCGGTGGGAATTGGAAGAGTTCAAAACGGCATGCAAGCTTGTATTCAATCGTTTTTGGAACGCTTTAGTCTCTTCCTTGTATTTTCTGTACAAACCAAACCAAAAAAAGCATTGCATTTGAAAGTAGGAAGTAGCGAACATAAAAATAACACGCCTTCCTTATTCAAATTGGTTTGATCATCTTTTCTTTTTTTCGTTTAAGCAGTTTATTTCAAGTCAACCTTTTTTCAAGTCGAAGTCTTTGAAGCATCCATCTTGACGAGTCGCGCCGGGCGGAAAATTCGATAGCGTGCCGACGTGCTAAATACGATAATTGAATTCATTCACAAGGGGGAATAAATACAAATGTTGAAAGTCAAAAGCGGGCTATTTTTGTTAAAACTTGAGATACATTGCATGATTGGAAGAAAAGTTAAATTGACATATGACCAAAATACTAACCGCTTTTTGGGAAACCTAAAAATAGCTTAACTGGAGAGAATGCGAAAGTTTACGTGTTACAGCAAGACAAGAAGAAATCTGATATCTCCAACAAAACAAAACACAAAATGCTAATGTCTGTGTCTGAGGTTTGCGTTTCGGCCGTTTACGATCTACTGTCAATGTATTTTATTCTTTCACATGCTCTTTAGGAACTACAAAATATTGGCAATGAAAAAGAAAACTATAGTTTTATTCAAGAGAAACCTACGACAAATATATAGTCGCTACATGCGGATTGATATGAGCTTTCGTAAATTAAATTAACTCCCTATTCTTTTCCCACAACATACCGCTAATTGTATTGTGAAAACGAATGTTATTTGTTTTGAAATGTTTTGACCATAGTTTAATTTTTCTTTTTGCAAAAATCTCATTTTAGGAACAAATGTCACTTCCTGAATGCTTTCAACCAAACATGTAGATAACTGATTTCACAATAGTAATTATAGTTAAGGCGGTTTAAACGACTTTTTACATGAAAGTGATAAGAAATTATATTCCTCGTGGTTTACAATTAACATTCATTCATTTCGTCATGGATCTTGGGAAATGAAAAACTAAACAAATAAAATAATAACTTGAAATCGCGGTGGCCACACTGGCGACCACACATGAAAAGTTAGTCGCCAGCGAACCAAATCCAGTCGCATTGGCGACCCCACAGGTCGCAAGGTCGAGCTCTGGTCAGTTTAGCCACAATGTTATTGACTGTAAGACTCGAGTAGTTGATGTTGTCAGCTGTGATTGGTCGGTTTCGATCCGTCGGTAAAGTTAGGTCATTCTATTCGGTCTGTTTGTTCTGTCCATGTTGTGAATTAGTCGTTTGTATGGTGCCAGTAGTTGTTGACTCCTGTTGAGAGAATTCTGTCCAAAGTTAGTAAACCAGCTTTCCAAAGTCAGTCGTTGAAAATAATTAGTGCTGTAGGTCAAACAGTAAGCAGAGTCCCAGTTGATATTGTGGTTCTTAAGTTCGGTGCTCAGCAATGTGATCTTTGATGCACACACAATGTAGCCGACGTGAGAATAAATCTCCAGTGCTTGGAGCAAATAAGACAAAATTTATTTCCAGTTTCAAGATGTGCTCTTAAGTTTAGTTAGTAATTTCAGGACATCATACTCACTTTTGATTACTATTTCCAAAGCAGGGTCTTGTAAGAAATTGACAAATGGGCAGGAGCACAAAGGAGAAAGCCACCATGGCTAAAACTGAAACACAATCAAATTTGTTTTCTTTAATTTGTAATATTACTATCACTAGTCTGACCCACAATAAATTTGCCACTAAAACCACTAATGCTGGGGGTAGCCCTGTGATGGACTAGCATCTCATAAGGGGGTGGGGTAGAAATACTACTGGTCATTTCATATTAAGGAAACCAGGGTAAGCTGTGGCCTGATGTGCCACTGAACTTGAATGCATTATACGTTTTTGTTATAGTGGAGCTCCGACGACCCGAATGGCCACCAAGCGGAGCACTCATAGGACCCCATGCAGTCCACTTTTCATGGTCAAAATGGCTAGCGGAATGGCTCGCGGGTGTGTACGACCAACGACGAAGTCGCCACAAGGCATCCGCTGACGAGTATCACGTGGGAATATTGCGGTCTCAGGTCTATAGTTGACACATGTTATTTTAAGTTGTACAGGTATAAAAGGTTACCACAAGCTTACATCTTCGCGTTGTTATGATCAATTGACAGCTGTCAAAAGAAAGTATCCGCTGACCGGTATCACATGGTCAAACTGCAGGCTCAGGTTTAGAACTCATCAATGCTGTGATTTCTTGACCGCTGATAAGGTATGGTATAATATTGGATCGCAGGCTCAGGTTGGACAGGTATATCACTGGATCGCGGGCTCAAGTCTGAATTTTTTCCCTTGGAATAATATTGGAACTCCGCTTTTAGGCTTGGCTAAATCTACATGTTATGATTTTTTTTTTTTGGAATACTGCTACCATTACTCAGTGGAATACTAAATAGTTCAATGCAGGCCACTCTTGACTGAGGTAGTTTCAATTATCTAAAACAATAGGTTGCTGTTAAGTTTTTTTCACTCACCAGCAGTGCATAGTGCAAAGAAAAACTGAAGAGTGTCAAAAAAGAAGAACATCACCAGGAGAGAGAAGGAAGCTCCAACAGGAAGAAACACAGCTTGAGCAGTGTTGATGGTCTGGAATCCTAACAATGAAAACAATCATTCAATACCTTGTTGACAAAAAAATCACCACAGGTTCGGAGATCCTATATTGCATGGTTCAGTAGGCATCTGTACCACTACTCAGGTTAAATACTAGGGACGAGGGGGGCATCATAGCTAGGGGGCTGGGAGAGGAGTTACTCTGTTAAGTTTTGGATGGGGTGTTCTTCTGAGACTCCTAAACCCTTTCCCCAGACCATACCATCTTTGACCTGCGAGTGCCAACAACAGTGGAGACACAGATAACAGAAATTCCTAACTGTATCCAATAGATTCTCAAGGGGAGGACGAGTTCAAGGAGGGAGGGGTTCCCTCCTCGGGGTGATTAAATTCAAAAGGCCAGCTCACCATTCAAGGAAAGCTGTTAAATTTTATCTTACTAAGTAAACCCAAATGAGGAGTTAGCCTGAAAAATATTATGATTATCATGATCATTTTTATAAATTGATTTTCGTCACCTAAATTTTTCTTTATCTTAAGAAAATATTTTTGTTTCACTTTTTAGAACTCATCAATGCTGTGGTTTCTTGACCGCTGATAAGGTATGGTATAATATTGGATCGCAGGCTCAGGTTGGACAGGTATATCACTGGATTGCGGGCTCAAGTCTGAATTTTTTCGCTTGGAATAATATTGGAACTCCGCTTTTAGGCTTGGCTAAATCTACATGTTACGATTTTTTTTTGGAATACTGCTACCATTACTCAGTGGAATACTAAATAGTTCAATGAGGAGTTAGCCTGAAAAATATTATGATTATCATGATCATTTTTATAAATTGATTTTCGTCACCTAAATTTTTCTTTATCTTAACAAAATATTTTTGTTTCACTTTTTCTCATGAAATGCCTGCTACAAATGCATGAAGTGCAGCATAAAAATGGCAAAAACATTGCTTCTAATTTCCACTTAATGCTTGTGCATTGCTAGCCCAAATGATATCAATCCACTAGTCTTGGGCTATTGGACAGCCTCTTTGTCACACTCTGCCTCTTTCTAAAGAGTATGACAACTTTCTGGTGCTGCTGGGGAACATAAAATTAACATACATTAAGTTAACATGCTCACTAGTGTCAGTTGTGCTCAGTAGTGACACTTGATACCATACTTAAGCAAGAGTGACAAAACAGTAACAACTGGGCATAAAATACTTGTCCAAGATAGATTGTCGTGATTTGTTTGTAAAATAAATTCTCAAGATTCTTATTTACCATCCATAAGTCTTGAAAGAGGTGAATCATTCTGGTTTGTCTGCTCTTCATCTGGATCTTCTGACCCACTAACTGTTGAATCTAATCCTAAGGCCCTGAAATAAAAGAACCAATTGCAAAACATTTATTACATTGCCTGGAGGGGGAGCAGCGAACCATTTGCCCAAAAAATTCTCCTATGTTGCCTTGCCCAAATTGCTCTTCAGGGGTTTCAAAATGTTTCGAAGTAGGTGTCATCGACTGGAAGAGTAGGCAGCTGTTATAGGTGAGGTTTTTGGTCACAAGCTGATTGCTATGACCAGAGTAGCTGGTGGCATAATAGTCAAGTAGCCGGTGGAACTCCAGCAGTTGCTGCCTTGTTTTGAAACCCTGCTCTTGCTGCCTAAAAAATGTGAGCAGCCTAAATTTGGGGAGAGTGCACCCCCCCTCCCTCCAGCTACCCTAGTCCATACACCTATGATGACCAGAAGCCATAGTCCAGTTGGATGGGGGGAGAGGTACGGAGAGGAAGAGGTACTGAGAGGGAAGGGTACGGGCGGTGGAAGAATGAAGCATGTTCTATAAGGAAAAATGTGAAAAAATTGCAGCATTGTATATTAATATTTACAGGGCTTCTGATATTTCGCGCAGTCGCGGAGCCGCGAAATTCAGGTATTTTTGCTAAATCCTGCGAAATTGACAAAAACACGCGACATACTGTGAAATTTACTACAAATCTTACCAAATACATGTCGGCACAACATATTTGAAAGTTATCTTAACTATTGGGGCTGTTTACCTGCCGTAAATTTCGCCACTGCCACGGGTAAACAACGTACCAAAAACTACCAGGCGTTCTTAGGTTAATATTGCAAAAAACTGGACACTGGTCAATATGAAGACTTTTTGTTGCCACTATATGGAGTGTCAAAGGAAACTGCTGTCTGTAGTAATGCAGGCACATGTTTACTTGAACGTGCAGGACACGATCGAGACGCAAGAATATTTTGACTTCACAAATGGATTTGAACCTTCAATCACGAACAGTGTTGCCTTGAAACTACAAAGCAACACAAGACAGCGAGGAAAGAAAAGAAATTTATTGCATTGCTGTTTTCGGCTTTAAATTGCAGCTGAAAAAGGAGGATAACCGGTCAACGTTTTTGCCGCTCAAAACAAGAACAGTTTCCTTCAGAACTGTGTTGGATGAACTTTCATGTTTTCTTTCTTGCCCTGAATTTGACATCCTGCAGTAATTTTTCTGGCATGTTTCTTGTTTCCTTTTTGGCAAAATTTGTCCCAAAAATTCCCGCGAAATCCTTGGGAAATCGACCATTTTCTCCGCGAATTTGGCTCTGCAAATCCCGCGAAATTTGACTTTTTTTCCCGCGAATTATCAGAAGCCCGGTAATTTAACATAAAGTGACAGGAATCACTGAGAAACTGGAAGCAAGAATAGGGAGCAGATAATGACGTACAGGAATGTCCAGAACCCCATTACCCTCCCTCTTGTCTCAGGTGTTGTCTTGATTAATATAATTAGAACATGACCTTTTGTTATAAATCCACAACAATAATTCCAAAGCTGTAACATCTAATAGACACAGTGATGCACTGACTCATCGATCAATCAGGTGTTACAGATTGCAGGTTCAGTGGATTTATCTGTACAGCACACCCCTTGCCTGAAATACTTCATGAATATTACATAACAATGAAAACCACTGGTAAAAAGAAATTCAAGTGAGACATCCTTTAGCTTTAATATAACTGTGGCCTAGAGAATGGTTCAAAATTATAAATTAAATAATGTTGTAAATATAAATATTTGTGTATGTACATGTGATAAAAGAACACGCGTGGAAGCTTAAGTGCTCACAGATTATGAAAAATTAATCAGGCTCGGAGGAGTTTGCTTTAAATCAGTCCTTCTGTATTTTAAATTATGTTAATTTCAAAATTAGACACTGTCAAGTATGACAAGGGTGATTATAAATGCAAACAGACATAAAAGATCTAGTAAAAACTGTTATTTTCTATTTTTCGCTGCATGATAAAAATCAGAAGGGATTTTTTAGAGCTACTCGAAAAAGTATTTTAGCTTACAATGAGAAAGCAATTGACGATCGCTGGGAACATTTTTATTGCAATCTACCGATCACTGACAAAAATTCGTACCCGATCAGCAACACAGTGAATCAATTGAATATCAAAAAATCAGTTCTCGTTTCAAGAATTCAAAGGCGACAGACGCAATAGCTATTTTAACTAGTACAAATAAATCTCTAGCACATTTTAAGCATCGATCGTTGATGATGTATAATATCGATATAACATTCTGTAAAATGTCTCGTCATATTCTGGGAACAAAAAATGTCACGCACACTTTAAGTTATTCAACTCGTCAAAGAAAGCGACATGAAATTGAAAGAAAAACTCACCTGAAACTCCCGTAAACGATCAGAAAAATGGATATAACAATAGTCAGCACTCTAGAACTGTCCGCAAACGTATAGATCCTGGAAAAGAAACAAAATCCATGATGGAGCTGAGCACACGTGTGAACAGCGTTGGAGCACTTTATTGTTGTATTGTTTGAAGGTCACAAATCTTCAATTCACCCAACATCGAACACAGAATATATATCAAATTTTACGATCGTACCATTGAGGCTCTTCCACTTGCTCCATGACAGCTTCACAAGGAAATCAACTGCTCATCATTCAAGGAGAACAGCTTCTCCGCAGTGTATAAACTAAGATTTTAGAGTCGATCTGAAAGATTGACAGGAATTAACATGTTAGCTTTTTCTCACATCGTCAATCGCTAGCAGGGTGCGCCAAATCACGACGTTCGGCATTGAATAAATGCAGCAAAAATGACTTTTTACCCTTATTGAGGAGCTTGACTATACCCTGTAGTTTCAGGATAGTCTGTTTACGCTTGAATAACTGGGTTGACGGACCTTCTACAAAAGAAGTAGATCTTGCATGAAGTGAAGATAATATCTTTCCCTGGTGTTGTTATTTACGGAAGCATGCAAAGGACGTCGGGTACTCGGCACCAGTTTGCATGGTCCATTTGTCCTTCTTTTGTTTGAATTCGTACATTTTGTAACATTTTGAGCTTCGTTCTCCAATAAAACAAAGGCCAGACTGGAACGAATAATAAAAAGAAATATGACGAGAAACAATATGGCTTGCTCTTTCTTGCTCTTTTACGGATTAACGGCGCAAAAGAACATATGTTCTGCTATGAACAAACTGAACAGAAACTGACCAATCAGACGTCGACAGGAGCAAAAAGTAAAAAAAGAGTATTACGTAATAGCACACATGCACAAAAAGTGACGTAATGAATACATGCAAGCCTTAGCAAACTGCGGATTAATGATGAAATGAATGAATGGATCCTGGCAATGTGAAAGCAATTATTATAAGTGTCATTTTTTAACTATTACGCCACAGGCATACCACCCTCTGTTGCGTGATGTAAATGCTGATATTCAGGAAACACGAGCGGTTGAAATTATAATTATTTTGTTCCACTCAGAAGTGGAGATTTTAAAAGTATCTTTTGCCCTTATATCTTATAAAAGTTTCAAGAAAATGTCAATTGTCTCAGACGTAGTGTTTTATTTGTTTATTTATTTATTTATTTTTTGCCATTCCGACCTGTATAAGTCGTTCCCTAGTAATTATTAGGGACCTTCAGATAGCAGTACGAGTACGACTTTCGAATTTCAATCCTGTTACGGCCCCAGAAGCCTCACTTTTACCAGTTTAAAAGTCCTGTCAGTGAAATATTGCTGTAAAATGTGAAAGCATAGGCACGAGAACTTAGTTTGAAAACTAAGCATTGAATGTCAATGTCCGTAGCGAAAAGCTTTTACTTTATTAGGATAGCTTTTCTATTGTGTCATTTGACCGTCAGTTTCCGTTTGAAAAGTTTCAAAATTTCTACTGCAGTTGTTTTCTGTCCATGTCCCAGACCCCCATTGGTACAGTATAAATAGGTTGCCCAATTTTTACATTTAGGTCGGAATGGCAAAAATGCCACGCCTGACTCAACTAATATTTTCTTGAAACTTTACATTAAAAAGTCGGTGTGTCAAGTTTGCAAATTAGGGGGTTCTGACGGAGGATGTGTACTCTGTTAGACCATGCAGCTAAAATAAGCAAACTTCAAATTCCGTTGAGTGGGATTAACGCTTGGCAAGAATTTAGACGTTGAAGGCTTTTTATGCCGCCGTTAACTTTCAACCCTGCCAAACTGCACATCCCACAAGTCCCCGTTGTCCGAGATCAAAACATGTTTGACTCACTTCATCGAAAAAGAGCCCGTTGTCGGAACCCCGGAAAGTTCGATTCTTCTGATGTTCTGAGCTCGCGGCGCACATAAAGAACATGAAAGTGGTCATTAAAAGTTAGTTCATCTGAGATATGAGATGTCGCTTCTGGTGTTCGTTTTCCTTAGTTAAGATAGATAATTAAATAAAGACGAGGGTGCGGGTTCGAATTGGCCACCGTAAAGAGATTCGACAGTTGACGTTGCGAGCGAGGAATTGTGGGTCGTGTGTGGTTTATATACAGAAAGATGGAGCTTCGCTATTAGTTGGTGCCTCATAGTTATTTGTTGTATTCATCTTCACATCCATCACATGTCCCATTCCTTATTCTTAATTTCTTAGACTTCGCCGTCTTTGTAGTGACGACTCTGATTTTTCCTGCAATTTCTTCGACAAACGCGGCTATCCTGCTTTTGTTGTTCAAGCGGGCCATCATCGCGCCCAACAAATTGATCGACAGTCAGCACTACAAACGTCACAGAGAGAAAACAATTAACGATAGAATTCCATTCACCCTCACATTTCACCCTCACAACCACGCAGTAAAATCCATAATTTTAAAAAACTTTAAATTACTTCAAAATGATCCCGATACTGGTAGGATCTTTTCGCAACCTCCATTAATTGCTTTCAAACGCGACAAAAACATAGGTAACTTTTTAGTCAGAAGTGCATTCCAAACAAGTGATCAACCCGGAACTTTTAAATGCGCTCACGCACGATGCAAAACATGCCCTTTCATTCACAACGTTGACAAAATATCGGGACCCAAGCGATCTATCAAGATCACTTATCATTTCACCTGTACGTCAACCAATGTAATAAATTCAAGACTGTAAATGTAAATAGCTATCGTTTTTATTATTTATTTGTTTATTTATTCAATTAATTATTTTCATCAATATATTGTAAACTTAATTTTTAATCATTAAATTTGTGTAGATATATATTGGCATAGAAGAGCCTATTTTTGTGGAATGTCAATAAACCATTATTATTATTATTATTATTATTATGTAATCTACTGCATAACTTGCACTCTTAACAAAGAGTTATATATCGGCGAAACAGGGAGACGACTAGGCGACCAATTCCGAGAACACCTTCGTGACGTAGAGAATGACGACAAAAATGCATCTAAACCAGTCGCGAGACACTTTAATCTCCCCAATCATTCTAAGCAACATGTGGCAGTCTGCAGCCTTTCCCTTCATCAAGGAAGCACGGAAAGCCGCAAACCTCTGGATATTTTTCAAATCGGCACTCTTAATCCTCACTGTATCAACGAACGCTTTTCATTCAAGTAATTTATTCCGTTGTTTTTCACGTTACCAGGCACCAACCAATAGTGTAGCTCCATCTTTCTGAATATAAACCACACACGACCTACAATTCCTCGATTCGCTCCGACGAAGGGCTAACGCTCGCAACGTCAGCTCTCTTTACGGTGGCCAATTGACATTATCAACCCATGCAGTTGATAAAACCAAATTATCTTGTAATACTCCCCACTACGCAGCAGCAAAGTTTGTTTAGTAATAATATACATGAAAAAATTACTCGATTCTGATTGGCTGAGAGCAGTGCTCACTCACTCGTGCAAATTAATTTCAAATTGAACTCGAAACCGTATGATTACCTGTGCAAACTTACCCCCTCTATTCATTCATGTGAGACCTTACGAGAGCTGCTACATCACCCGTCCCCAGAGCCACTTGTTCCTTGAGCACAGGCCCAACCGTCTAAGAGGGACAAGCGGCTCTTGGGACGAGTTTGGGGTACGCGCCGCCACAGGACGCTGATTTTCTCTGCACCTGAGAAGCTTCGCGCTGGTTCCAGGTACGATTTCTCTGGAAAGCTCGTTGCCGCCTTGTATGGCGATGCCATTTTGATTCAGAACCCCGCGCGCCCTCCCTCCTGCGACCTATGCGAAGCGAATCAAACGAGCGACCTGGAGCAAGTCTAATTAAAAAGTTGCAGGTCATCTGGGTTGGGTGAGGGGGGGGGGGGTTCGGGGTGGGGGGGGGGTGGGCGAGGCGGTGATGGGGTAGGCACCCCCTCCACCCTCCCCCTAGATCCGCCCCTGTTGTCGACATGGTATCAAAACGGGTGACGAATGTCAGGTTTCAATCGATCATACATTTCAAAATGAATGCCAATATGTGAAGACCTCTGAAAACTATGTCATCGTTGGGTTTAATGCTACCAATAACTCACAATTTACCCGGCAACGATTGAACAAAAACTATTTTGTATTATGTGCGGTTCGTGTGATAAAATATTAAGGAGAAATTCAGTTATACGACCCTGTTTATGAGAAACTACATCTACACTACTAAGATTCGTAACAATGCCATTCACCTATCTACCTTTATCAATAAAGTTTTATTCGAATACCGCCCGAGTTGAAAACTTTTGTCATTAACTAGCTATGGAAAAAATGATTCTCCCAAACAAAGAAAAAAGTTATTGTTAAAATTTAAAAAAAAACTCTGGCTAAAATGATTAAGAAACTACAAGCTTTCAACTGCCCGAACTGCAGTCTTCGACGGGTAAAATGAATGATAAGAAAGCGGTGAGGAAATTGCAATGACTATTTCAATTTGTAATGTAGTGTGACGTAGTTTACTGTAGATTGATTGCAATGCAGTGTAATTAGCCATTTTCTAAACGAGTAGTGGAATGGGTACAAGTAATTAAAATCGATTGAAACAAAAAATTGAGCTTGGCACGTGAAAGGTCATCCAAAATATTGTAAGTTTACTAAATTTCAGCGTTATTGGCTGAAACGCACATGTGCAGTACACGTTAACTTTGAAAAGTTGAAATTTAAGAGAGCTTTGTATGGTTTGGTGGGACGCCTGTCCCTCGAAACTATACAAAGCTCAATATACAAATATAATTTGGTTTTATCAACTGGGTTGATAATGTCAATTGGCCACCGTAAAGAGATTCAAGAGCTGACGTTTCGAGCGTTAGCCCTTCGTCGGAGCGAATCGACGAAGGGCTAACGCTCGAAACGTCAGCTCTTGAATTTCTTTACGATGGCCAATTGACATTATCAACCCAGTTGATAAAACCAAATTATATTGTTATACTTCCCACCGACGCAGCACCACAGTTTCTTTAGAAACTTACCCCCTCAATATACAAAGCTCTCTTAAATTTCAACTTTTCAGAAGTGTGCTATATATTTGCAATTAAGCTAATAACGCTGAAATTTGGTATTTTTACATTATTTTGGATGATATTTTACGTGCTACGTTACATTTTTCGTTTCAATCAATTTTAAATATTTGTACCCAGCCCCCTGCTAGTTTAGAAAATGGCTAATATAATGACGTAAATTATTTTAGAACATGCATGGGTACCGTCCGCACTTGCCTGACAAATTTTCAGGTTTGGCGCTATCAAAAACTCGACAAAGTTTGTCTCTACCAAATTTTCAGTTTGGCTATCGTGTACGCACTTGAAAACACCAAATATTCCATAACCACAGAATGCCAATCACCTTGAAATCGAAGACGGAATTCTTCGAATAGCGAGATAAAATTTTTTGGATTGACGATTTCCTTCCTTTCACGGTACGGCGCGCAAATTGAAAAATGTGTTAGTTTTGACGCTTGAAAAAAAATGTCTTGCCTCGGAGCAGGTTGACGTAGTCTTTGAAATTTGGTACGGCTTGACAAAATTTGGTAGGAAAAAAAATTGCATTCCGCAGTTGTAAATCGAAGCTGATAACAGAAATTTTTGCAAAACAAACAAAAATTCGCCAAGTGCGGACGGTACCATAGTCCTGTGAAATAATTTTTGAAATTAAAAAAATACTGTTAAAAAATCTTGCCCCTCACAACGTAACGAGCTTTCAAAAGTCAGTTTTAACTCATTGGGGCTTTGTTCAAGGAAAGGGGACAGCAAACGTATAGATTGCAAATCGTTGGACTTCTACCGCAAACTTACTTTAGACGGCATAATAGATAAACCGGTACAGATCAGCTCACGCTTGCAAGTTTGTGGGCGCTGTCAAAATGTAAAACGAGCTGGAGACTGGGTAAAACTGGTTAAAATGAAAGTACCGGGGTGGGGATGGGGGTAGGGGAAAGTAAAAAGTCTCGGACATCATGAATTTGGCATGAGCACATTATCATGCAAAGAAAGCCAAGTAATCACGGTTACTTCAAAATGAAAAAATGAAATTCCAAATCCCATAATAAATATGGACAGATGAATACCTAGTATCAAATAAGTGTGGATTTGTGGATGTACATTGCCCTATTTCATACGGGGGGGGGGGGGGCTTGGTAACGAAATCCGTATATTATGGGATTATTCAACGCAAGACCACATAGTCAGAAAATGCACACCGCGCATTACAAAATACGTAAGTTTGGTGTTAATTAGGCCAATATTGAAGGAGATATAGCCATTCAAAAACTTGATTATTAGTATAAATTGCCGGACTCTGTCCGGACTCCATATATTTCTTAGTAAATTTTGGAGTTTTTGAAATTAAAATCATTCAATATTAGACCGATAAGCACCAAACTTGAGGATCTTGTAAAGCTCTGTGTGCTCTTTCTGAGTAGGTGGGTCTTGTCTTGTCCAGTCTCCCCCGTATGAAATCAGGCAATATATATCGATGCGAGGGATGTTGAGTGAATATAATCAACAATCATTCCAAGACCGTGCGTTGGATATATGAGATGGTGACGATGGTTGATAACCACCTCGTTGGCAATAACTATCTCATATCCGACAAGCGCGATATATTTTAGTTTATTCCTTGTATTCTACCTTTCACGCGCATATATGCATTTAGTAAGAAGTATGAATGTGTCGACCTGACGACAACAGCTTGTCCCTGGTGAGGTTAATATTATTATTTTTGCTGTGCCTGTAATTTACTCTTCCGAACATAAAATACCGCAATTATGCAGTTACTTAAGCAATAGGCCACACTTTCTATGGGTTTATAGGGGTAATGACCAACGCGGGATATTTGGGAGAACACGAGAAAAGTTTGTAAATCACGAGCCGCAGGCGAGTGATTTAATAATTTTTCGAGTGTTCTCCCAGTGGGTTATTACCCCTATAAACCCATAGAAAGTGTGGTCTATTGCTTTTGTATAATAATTCAGAAGACGTGCGATTTTTCCATTGGTTTACTGGCACAATAAACCATAGCTGATTGACCAATCAGAGCGCGGGCATTTATTTTGTTAGTATATAAAAGGAATTAATTCATTCCCAACGTGATGACGTAAACTGCGCTCCGGTTCGTACATAGGCCTTTCCCGATTGCGCTAAACCCTGGCAAAAATGGCTAAAAAGTGCTCAAAAACTCAAAATAGTACTCAAAAAGTGCTAAAAGATGTCAACAGTTACTTCTAAGCTTTTCGTAAATATGTCAATTTTTAATAGTGTAAAGCCTAGACATCAGATGATTGAGAAATTTGAGATGACACACACATGATACATCATTCTGTTCTCACGCAAGGATAATTCCACGTGCCTTTCCATGACATGACAACATCATTAGTTATTCAAATTTATGACCTGGAACACGATTCTCGTTGCGAGCGACACACAGTTTTGGCTTTAAAATGTTTTAGAAGACGTATGTTGCTCGAAATTTGCTCGAAATGTGAAATAGTGCTCAAATGTTGCCCAAAGTGCGAAAAAGTGCTGAAGGGTGCTCAAAATGCAAAATAGTGCTCCAAACTCAAACAAGTGCTCGAAAGGTGCTCAGCGCAATCGGGAAAGGCCTACTCGTACACAAAACGAGGCCCGGCAGACCACCTCATCGAACATTACATTATAAACTAACCTAAAAGTTAGGTTCCAGTGCACTCGGCCACAAATTAGCATAAACATGGCGGCGATCAACCGCCATTAAAAAATGGAGGCAAACTCTTTGATTTTCGCGGGCTTATGCTTATCACACGCATTCACCAACCTCGTTCCCAGGGCCATCTGCGGTGAAGTTGACGCATTCACTCGTAACCTGCGCATGCTCAATATGTGAAGCCTAGCGTATTAGATTCCATTCTCGACCCCAGAGGCCGCGATTCGTTTGGTCAGCACCAAGGAATCGAGACCTCTGGCCGCAACCAAATTGTGAGCATGCATAGAGAACTCGTTTTGTATCTTTCAGCCAATCAGATTTGTCAGATTTGATTTTGTGCATGCGCAGAGTGACGGGAAGTCCAAAAATCACGGACTTCCGGTGTTGGACCTTCCCAGAGGTCGCGATTGTTGGTGCTGACCAAAAGGATCGCGGCCTCTGGGGACGAGAATGATTAGATTCGTTTTAGCGTATACGTGTGGACGTGCAAATACGATTTTAATACGGTCCGTGTGGACGCGGATTTTTTCAAATACGGAGAAGAAATCTCCGTTTTCGAAAATATCCGGATGCGCGTGGACGGCGTCCCGTATCCATCCCGTGAGTCCTCGTTTGCCCGGACAAAATAAAATACCGCGGGCTAACGCGGGAAACGCGCCGCATTCGAGCCAATCACAAAACTAGTTTCAGTCTCCACTCTTTTTCATCTCTGGCCTCCATTTTGACAAGGCGCGGGAACTGAAGGAGACGAAAGTTATATTTCGATGTCCTTTTCCATTTTTTAGTATTGTTTAAGACTGCCAAAATGGCCACTGATGTTTTGGAATACACTGATATTCATCTTCTTGTGAGGGGAGCCTTGGTAAGTATAAACTAGGCTACGTATGGTTGGCTAAGCTACATGTGTGTTGCCTCATGTGGAAAATTTGTGTATGATCTTTGGGCTGCATTAAAAGCGTACTTTAGTGTTAGATTTTTATTCTTTCTGTGCTTAAATACAAGGAGGACATATATATGTATAAATAAATATATCTTAATGTATTTAAAGTAATATCTAATTGTGTCTAAAGCATACTGAAAGCATCTGAGCCATTACACAGAGGTGATTAAACGTAGTGTTCTTACAGTGATCAAGAGCTCCATGCAAAAAAAAAAAATTACAAGAGACAAATATTCGCTATACATTTTATTTGGAAAGACAAGCTTTGCAAGTACAAAAACATGGAAGCTTACAGCTGCTAACTCTGGCTCATTAAGTTGTAGGGCCTTATTAGTTAATTCCAGAAAATATCCAGTTATCTTGTAATTCCGAAGGAGAGGGAGGGTTTCTTGGCCTGCAATTCTGAAGGCATGGGCGGTGTGGGGCGGGGGCGGGGTAACACAGTTTGGAATTCCAAAGGCGTGGGGGGTTTCAGCTATGGATTTCCAGAGGGGGGTGACGGCCAGGACTTCGCTTGAAATCACCAATCTGTTTACTTTTCTAGTTCCATTCCCGTCCCCAGAGGCCAGCACCAAGGAATCAAGATCTCTGGCTGCAACCAAATTGTGAGCATGCGTAGAGAACTCGTTTTGTAGCTTTGGGCCAATCAGATTTGACAGATTTGACTTTGTGCATGCGTAGAGTGACGGGAAGTTCATGAATCGCGCACTTCCGGTGTTGGACCTGCCCAGAGGTCTCGATTCCTTGGTGCTGACAAAAAGGATCGTGGCCTGGGGACGAGAATGTTCTAGTTTGTGAATCAAGCATGAACTTACACCGACTGCAAGCAGGATAAAGATTGATAAAGCAACGTTCATGCGAACAAAAGTAGATCAAACATGGATGCTGCAGCAAGCTGCAGATCGAGGAGGCCTTTAAGTTGTTTGATTTGATACCCTGGACCACCTACATGTGTGCAGTATGGGCACCAGAAGTGTGAGCCACTTGGTCTGAATCCATTCATAAATATGGTCAAATGTAGGGGAAGAGAATGATATCATCTGAGATGTGCAAAGACCCTATAATTCTGAAAATGTGACCCAGAAAGAAACACACAAAAAGGAGACCTCATGGGCTGGCTCAGCTAAACTGTAATTTCCAGGGAGGTGGGGTGCTTAAACCATCCTGACAAAAAAAAACTTTTATAATAATTAATGTCAACACATGTGACATGCTTGTAGACAAAAGAGTCTGGTTATTCAAAGGTTGGATAATGTTATCCGGCCACTAGATTAATATTACTATAACATTATGGTTCCACGACATCCACTGGATAGTGATTTATTCAGTGAATAGCATTGTCCATCCTTGGATCAACTGGCTGATGCCTGTTGACTATTGATAAAGAAGCAATCAACGATCAAGTTGGAGACATACTGGTTAACAATTCATCTGACACTCGAGCAACTTTCAATACCTTTGATCAGATATTTACCAAACAGTCTGACTAATATTGATTAGAGATTTTTCACATAAGGTGAGAGAATTGTAAAGGACTTGCATATATTTCAAGAGGTTGATAATACATTTATACATGCCTTTGGTGCTTACAGAATGATGGTCGCTTAAAGTTGCATAAAGGTGGAGTGATATTCAAAGCAAACAAGACAGGGAAAGTAGACCAAGCCACAGTTGGTGATATTGAATCAACACAGTGGATGAGAGTTGCGCGAGGCTTTGAATTGAATGTGGCTCTAACAAATGGAGTACAGTTCAAGTTTGAAGGCTTCAAAGAGGGTGTAAGTCTTTTCTGTTGAGAAATTTGATATCATTTGTTTCTTTGATCACAAAGCGTTTGTACTTAAAGTGTACTTACTGTACAACAAATAACAACCTTTATAGAAATGAGACACTTCTTGTGAGAAACAAGACTTGTCTCAAGAGGAATGAGACAGTGGTATGCTAATTCACATCTGAGCAGTGCTGTACTACCGGAGATTTACACGAGAGTCATTACCATTTATTTATGGCAAAGTAATATTTTAATGAAGCAGCGATATGTGGATAATTTATAACAATACTGGACTTCACTGCATAATGTTTTCCGTACTCTTCCAGGCTTGGTCATTCAACCTAGCAAACATGAACTTGACCAAAGTTGTAAACAGGAAATTACATTCAGTAGGTTTGAGATGTTTAAATTTTGTCAGCTGATAGAAAAGGAATAAAGTTATCTGTGTATCTTTAGAAAAATATTATCATGATCCTTTTCAATTCTCTTCTTATCCTCATCTAGGACTATGACCAGCTGGCAGCATTTTTAAAGAAACATTTCCAACAGGATCTGGAAGAGATTGAACTCTCAGTTAAGGGCTGGAACTGGGGGGTTGCTAAATTCAAAGGTCAGATATGGGGTTGAGCAAATTGTTAAAGTTGTGCCCACAATGCTACTACATGTAGATAACGTCTTGCCAGCGCAAAATGTCTGGACGTCTCTCTGACCACAATTGGGATTTTATCAGACATTGGACAATTTTGGTCGTCCATTGTCCGAAATGTGATTGTAGTTTCACCCCAGCCTGTAATACTCAGTTTTACCAGTACACAATAACTGCCATAATAGTGTTCTGTCGATTATTTCAGGCTCCTCTCTTTCTTTTGAAGTGGATGAGAAGCCAGCATTCATTGTGCCTCTTAAGGATGTGTCCCAAGCAACGACAGGTAGATCTGTTGCTATGTCCATTTTTTATTCTACTTTATAAGGAGAGAGTTTAGTACCCTTTGTGTAACTGCAATAGTGTGAAAGATCTTTTTTTTTTTTTTTTTTTCAAAAAATTGCCAATTATATTTGGCAAATGAAAACAAACAGTAAACACTGTACTGCAGGAAAGTGTTACTACAGTGTAGATAACTCTTTATGGAATGGCAACATACTAGACAGTGTAGTTTCACTATGACTGTACATGTACGTGAAGTTCCTCCCCCTCCCAAGAAAGTGGTGGTGGTTTTACATAGGAATTAATGTATAGTGTTCAAACATTGCCAGCAATGCAATTTCACTCCATTTTCTCACTAGGTAAAAATGAAGTCACGCTGGAGTTTCACCAAAATGATGATGCTCAAATCTGTTTGATGGAGATGAGATTTTATATCCCTGCCACGTCAGATAACACAGCAGAAGATCCAGTTAAAGTATGGTATCGATATATATTTTTTTTTACAAATACTTAATTTATTTTAACATAGTGTTATAAAATAAGAATATTTATCCCAATTAGTTTTTATACTGATGTCAGACAGCAGTACAATTATAAATATAATTTAAGTTGTAAAGTAGCTGTTGTTCACAATGCATGTATTATTTTTCTTTGTCAGCCTTTTAGAATAGCATATACAACAAGCCTTGGAAAACATTCAGTCTTTACCTTTTTTGGTGAAAGTCTGACCCAACATTGGTTTCCTATTTGCAGAATTTTCATGAGCAAGTCCTTCAGAAGGCAGACATTATTCAAGCAACAGGAGATGCTATTGTTACAATACCAGATGTAGCCTGTCTCACCCCAAGGTACATGTAATTCTTCATGTGCAAGTTGATTTGAGTAGTCTGTGTTTTAGGTCTGGTAAGGATCATTGTTGTTTTCTCAGTCATGGCTATTTACTCTCACACTGCCTTTCTTCACCCAGGTGTATACAGGGTAATAACAAATTTGATGTTGGGGGGTAACCCTGCAATAGGCTAGCATCCTGTCCAGGGGGGAGTAGAAATACTTCTAGTCACTTCATGCTAAGGAAAGCGTAATAAGCTCTAGCCTGATGGGTCACTCGGCTAGTACACAGATTGTGAGCTCTGAGAAGTCTGAGATCAAAGGTTTTGATCGACCAATGAGCTACAGGGTGAAGACTTGTGTGGAGCTAGTATAGAGCGATTTCATGTGACGTCATAAAATTCTAAAATCCAAAACCAAAGAGCCACCAGACTTTTTATACTCATCAGGCATAAGAGGTACTAAATTTATATCTGTGTACAACTTTTCAGCTCAATAGTGTCCTTGGTTTGGAAACTAGCGCAATTTGAATTTCAGTGCTATGGCGGTGTGTGACTTACAGTTACGATCATGCATGTTGAAAAACACATACTTATCTCGCGAGATTTAGCCATTTAAGAAGTTTACGTATTAGGAAAAGTGTTTATATGAACATTTGTTTGTTCAAAACAGGTAACCAGTCGCCTAGATAACCAAAGTAAACTCCAGATGTTTACACTATTTCCGGCCGCCATGTTGGTGTTCCATTGGGGTACACCAATATGGCGGCTCCATACTGGGCTCTGTAAATTTGTGCGAGACATTTCGACCAATATCTGAATTTTGGAATAACGCACACACCTGAAACTTGGAGAAGTGTTTTCGTTATTTATATTTTATAATGTCGTAGTTTCTTGACTCTGTCTACTGAATGGTTTTCAAGTTATTTTTTTTTTGGTCACGCGAGTGAAAACGCTCTATTAACCCATGTTGAAAGTGCCCTGTGTTGAGATGCACTGTAATAAAGGAGATGGATTAGTAATGAAATGCCTAAACTCCAGGGTAGTAAAAAGCCCAGGTATTATTTCCTGGGTCAAATAAATTTTGCTCTTGAACAATGAAAACACATGCAGACGTTTGGTGAGCATTAGTGACAGCAAGAAGTGTTTCTTAAGTAGGGGTATGTGAAAACAGAAATTTACTGTGCCATTGGGTGATAGGATTTCACTTCTTTTTTCCTGCTCTAAAGTCTTAAAATTTTGCTATTGTCTGTTTAAGGGGTCGCTACATCATGAAAGTGTTTCCATCTTTTCTCCAACTTCACGGCAAAACTTATGACTACAAGATTCCATACACATCAGTGTTACGGCTTTTCCTCCTTCCACACAAAGACCAAAGGTTTATGTTTTTTGTGGTAAGCTGGTATCTATTTTCTATGGCCTGTTCATGTAAGTGCATTTCTGTTACACATGTTCAGTGTTTTGTTGTTGTTGCTGTTTTTGTTGCTATTTTCCAACACAAGTTGCTGTTGCATGTTGTGGGGCAAGTCACTGCAATAGTTCACCTTGTGTGAAACAGTGAATTTTTGTGTGAATCTCCCTAGTAAGTCACTGTTAACTTATGCTGCTGACAAAAATAGCTAGGTTTGGTTCACTGTTTTATGACATTGTAGATTAGTATGGATCCACCAATCAAACAAGGCCAGACAAGGTACCCATTCCTGATCATTCAGTTTGGAAAGGATGATGAGTTTGATGTGAAGCTTAATTTGACAGAGTAAGTAAACTAAAGAGACAAAATGTCTTGCATTTGCAAATTTCACAGTCATTGAATGCAAGGGAGTGTCATGAAAGGTTGTTGAGGCGACAGAGTCCTTGGAAAGTCACAAGAAAGCTTGTAGATTATATTGAAGATTTAATAGTTGTTTTTCTTACTTTGGAAGCTTTCCTCAAACAAACCTTGTTTTGAAGTTTTGAAGCTACAAAACGTACGATTTGTATGAATGTAACTAGGTGGCAAAGCAAAACTTGCTATTGAGGCACACAAGTCTAGATACATACTTGGCGGTTTTTAGGCAAGCTTTGCCAAGCAGTCAGTATAGCACGTTTGATTCATTTCGTTATTTTAGAGAGGAGTTAAAAGAGAAATACGACGGGAAGATAACCCAGGAAATGGATGGTCCAATTTACGAGATTGTGAGCAGACTTATGAAGGCAGTGGTTGGAAGAAGAATTACAGTCCCTGGAACATTCAAAAGGTAGAGTCAGTGTCTGGGTGATATTGTGAAATCTCATTAAGCTCATTAATTATTCATGAAGTCAACCATGAATTAGTGGTGACCATTTGGATCAGATTCTACAATTCGTGAATCGAAAATAGTGATAACAACAATTTAAAAATACAGATAGAGTTGGATATCATGACGGTCCTGAATGGGTAAAATGGGAACTGGGATTGGCCTTTTTTTGCACTGGGAAAATGGGATTCACTGCACTGGGATTCATGCACTGGTACTGGGATTTGGTTGTTGGAAAATGGGAAAAATTGTCAAAAATGGGAATGGGATAAATATTTTGTAATCATGACCAGTTGAGTCAAGGAATTGACATGTTAAAAATGTACTGTCATACGTGCACACATGCTCACAGAAGGTTTTGGTCCCACAATCATTGAAGAAATCATCCACCACTGCTTATTGATTCACCCAATAAGTGTTTCCCTTGAACTTCCGAAGAAGGGCTGTCAGCTCCATCAAAGCCAACATAAGGGACTTGTCACCATTCCCTGATTTCAACATGAGATTAAAATTATTTTCTTAGAGTATGTTGAGAAATCAGAGGTAAAATTATGTTTAAAAAAATTCACTAGTGGCTCACAGAGCTGTTTGATTTATAATTATTACATCCCCTCCCTCCCCACCTCTCATATACAAGAGGCCAACTGCAGAGGAAAAAAAATTAATGAGATTTTCACCAGCTCTGAGAAGTAAAGTAATTTTAAACTTTGTAATTTACAGACATGTTTTGTTTTTCAGTCATTCTGGACTCAGCTGTATAACATGTTCATACAAAGCTGGAAGTGGAATGCTCTACCCATTAGAAAGAGGCTTCATATTTGTGCACAAACCCCCTGTACATGTGCGATTTGACGAGATTTCCTCTGTGAACTTTGCCCGTGTGGCAGGGGGAGCCGGATCCAGTCGATCTTTTGACTTTGAAGTCGAGACAAAGACAGGGACTACTTATGTGTTCAGTAGCATTGAAAAGTAAGTGGTATTTTTGGCTCTTTATGTAGAACTTTAAGTAGTAGATAAAATATGAGCGGGAGATCTGTATGGGCATTTACAATTGCGAGCCGATAGGCGAGCAATTGTAAAGCCCATACAGATCTCCCGCGAATGTTTTATCGTACTTGTGAAATGAAAACAATAAATTGAATGCAAAGTATTGTTATTCGATTCCATTGTGCTTTGCATTTTAATCAGTAAAGATCTGTATCAAAAGTTAATAAATACTAATTAGATGAGCAGGAGTTTTTATCAAAAGTTAATTCTACTCTTGATTTGTATTGGGGTTTACAGAGCATTCATGTGACCTAAATAGTACCTTTGCATTGGATCTACTCCTTATGAATTATTAATGAATTTTACAATAATGATTACGGCAGCGAAATGTACACAATTTGAACCAATGAAAAAACGTTGCACTGATGCCAAGCATGGGAAAACATTAGTGCCAATGACAAGCACAGAAAAACATGACACGTGGCAGTGCAGGAAAAGTCACTTGCCCCCCACATCTAACATCGTCAGCATCAGCTTCAGCATCAGCAGCAGCATCATAAGTAGTTGTATTTGTTTCTGATTGGTCAAAAACACTTCGCTGCGATGGGTGGGGTGCACTACAAAGTACACCGTACCTATATAGTATGTAGCTCAACAAACCCAAAATCAAATCTAATATTAATGAATTTGTGATGTTATAGGCAGGATGAGATTTTCATCAGCCAGTCCAAGGATTATCCAGGGCCTAGCAGCAAAGCCTTTGAGGGGAAATTAAAAAAAAACAACAACATTAGGGACCCCTAAGTAGTCAGAGACTGAGAAGATGTTGTTAGTAATAAGAATTTTGCTGTCATATTTTAGGGAAGAGTATGGCAAACTGTTTGATTTTGTTAATGGAAAGCACCTAAGAATAAAGAACACTGGAAAGGTGAGAAATCATTTCACCTGTGTTTTGTTGTTTATGACAGTTCAAAGTTGCTCTTGTTTGGCCTGCGCTCTCATGAAACTTTGTTGTGTGCTGTGGTTTGTTGTGTTGTGCTGTATTGTGCAGTGCTGTTCTCTGCTCTGCTGTGTTGTACTGTGCTGTGTTTTGCCTTATGCTGTGTTGTGCTGCTTTGCATTGTGCTGTGTGCTGCATTGTGCTGTGCTACATTGTGTTGTGCTTTGTTTGTAAAAAGGGTGTTCAGGTATACTTGAGTGTAAAGTTTGCCTGCATAGCAAGAAAACAAGAAAACATAAGAAAGAAGGTTAGAGCTTTTTTCAACATTTTCAAATGCATGCTCGATTTCTGTCATTATCTTAGGTCCGGTCTTTGTTTCTCCCGAGAAGAGAACTGTCATGTTTTCTGGGTGAGGGGCAAGCTCATTTGCTGAACAGCTGCAACACGCGCACAATTATAACTCACACACCCCCTTTCCGCCATTCAGTGTTGGAAAGCACAATTTGTCCGAACTCCTTGCGAATTGGCACTTTTATGGTTTGTAAACAACATTGAACGGGTGGGAGCAGGAGGGCGACTCAAATAAGGTGTTCGTGTCCCAACAATATGGCAATGATTGTGGGTGGAGGGAGGCACTGTGAGAGTACATTGTCTTGCCCAAGAAAACAACACAATGTCCCCGGCCAGGGCTTTAACCTGGACTGCTCAATCCAGAGGTGAGCACACTAACCATAAGGCCACTGCGCCTCCCACTTAAGGGCCTTCTATGTAGGCCAGGCTAAATTGGATGTAATGTAAAAATATTCTTTAGACAATAAAAATCCCTGACCAGCTGCTAACTTTATTTTGTTTTGTAGTCAAAGGTGTCTGCAAATAAATACGATGATGAGCTTATGGCTGGTTCAGATGAAGATACTCATGATGCATATTTAGAGAAGATGAAGGCAGAAGGTGCTGAGAGAGACGAAGACTCTGAGTCAAGTGAAGGTGGTGAGCAATCAACATAGTGGTTCTCCTTACAGTTTTAGAACGTTAACAGACTGGGCATTTTTTTTGTTTTTATGTGGTGTTTGCAGATTCTGACGAGTCCTTCAACCCGGGAAGCGGCGCTGAAGATCAGAATTTAAAAGAAGAGTAAGTATCAATTGATTTGACCAAAGTGATTACTTTGGCTAATCGCAATGAACGCATCTAGTGAACCAATCAAAACGCAAAGTATGTTGTTGCAATGTTGTTGCAACAATGTTGCGTTAAAAGTTGTCTCGTGTATCACTTATTTAAAATTGGCGTTAAAAATCGTCCCTTGTGACATCACCTTTACTCCTGATTGGTGTAAAGAGTGGTGCAAGATATTTTAAATCAATCACTAAGTATAGTACATAAGCAAAGCAATTGGCAGAAAACCGCTCTCTGCCATAAAATAAGCCATTCCAACATATCTTCGGATAGACAAACTATTGCCTGTCTCACCCTTGTCAGATTTGAGAGCGACCCGTCTTCCTCAGAGAGTGAGGCGGGATCTGATGCTGAAGACAAACCCAAACCCAAAGAAAAGAAGAAGAAAAAGGAGTCACCGGAAAAGAAAAGGAAAGCTGAATCAAGCAAAAGCGCCTCGCCCAAAAAGAAGGCTAAGATCTCGGTAGGTATTAACAAGAATTCAGACTTTTTCAAACTTGCCGAAAAATTCCTGCACGAGTGTGAATTTGACCACACGTTAATCTTTGTCCTCCTCCAAAATTGCGACATTTTGCAGTCTCTTTGATTTTGTGAATCTTAACATTGGTCAAGCTGAATTCGAATTCACGGATTTGATTGGCTGAAATCGATGTTGACCATGGTCTATATTTTCTTATCTAGAGCGGCATCTGGACTGGTTACATGTGGCGCAAATGGTTCAAACAAAGTTCAAAACATTGACTTGTTCAATGTTAAATGGAAGAGCCAAAAAGCTTGACGAAAGTAAAAGAGGATAAGCAACCTTTAGCAAATATGAGTTCAGCTCCCATGATCTGCGTTCGGAAGCAAAATGTCAGCGAGTACGTTTTCTTGTTTAACCATATAATAAACACTGACCTCGGTCGCGAGTACGGACTTCACTACAAGGGCGTAGCCAGGGGGGCTGGGGTGCCCGTGACCCCCCCTTTGTGAGACATTTTTTTAAGTAAACAAGTAAAACACAGCGTGGATGTCGACATGACAAACTGGTGAGTACAATGGGTGTGACTCCCCTCCCCCCTCCTTCCTTTAAAGACCCTGGCTACGCCCATGCTTCACAACGTGCGGCCTGTATTGACGACCTCGGTAAAGATTCTCCTATACAGACCTTCTGAAGCTAATCTAACTCCTGTGTATTTTATAGCCAGAGAAACCTCAAGGTAAGCGGAAAACAAAAGCAAAGAAAGACGCGGATGCCCCGAAGAGGCCCATGTCGGCATATATGTTGTGGCTGGCCGAAGTCAGAGAGCAGATCAAACGGGAAAACCCAGGCATCTCTGTGACTGAAGTGTCTAAAGTAGCAGGAGAGAAATGGAAAAAAATAGAAGATAAATCAGTAAGTTGACATGAAGAGTTCGCTTACATGGTTTCACTGCGCGTTTTGACTATGGCTAAATTATGGTGAAGATCGAATGTGAGCTTCCCGTGTTCATGTTTCGCTGTCGGTTCATAGGCGTCGGATTCGGTGGCTGAATGAGCTGACGGTAAATGTAAACTGACGATTCAAGTCTATGTTGTCCTAATCCTAGATATAATTATTTCAACTTCTCTGTAGCTACATGTATTTATGACAAATTGATGTAGACAGGCAGGAAATTATTATCTTGGGAAAAACGCCTTGATCGAGCACCAAATTCTCCCTAGTGCAATTAAGTAAAATGTATAGAAAACTGTTTGGAGAATGCTGATGTTGATTATGAGTAAACGTGAATAAACCATTGCTAGCGAGCTGTTCTCTTTCTCTGCGTCTAGGAATGGCAGGAAAAGGCAAAAGAAGCGAAAGAGAGATACAATATAGCGATGAAAGCATATAAAGAAAAAAAGGCGAATGAGCCGCATGAGAGCCCTGACGAAAAACCGAGCAAGAAAGGTTCAGTCAAGGAGTTCTTTGGTAAGAAAGCAGACAAGAAGAAAAGTTCTCCTCGCAAATCAACCAGTGGCGGGGAGTCACAGAAATTCAAGAGTGCGGAATTCGTGGACACGGACGACAGTTCCTCGCAGGAAGAGGAAAAGGTAATGTGTCCGTATGTGATTGCGTTCGCGACATTTAACGAATTGACTACATCTTTCATCCATACTCTACATCGTATTTTACAATAGGGTGCCAACAGAAATTTCCCTTAAATTCGCTCTAAATTTCCAGTGTCCTTTTCTTTGGTAAAGGCCGGCAGGTTCTCAAGTTTTAGGACGGTCGCCTTGAGCTGCACTAAAGGTTGCATCAATTTATGGTCTATACTCTCTGCCAATTATTGCAACATTTATTATAAAGCACAGCGAAAGATAACTAACTGTTTAGATAGCGTTCAATTAAGCCGAGGACTGAAATTTACGTTAATTACCCAGGGGACTCCCGTATGAACAAAACGCCAATATTTTAGCCGTTAAGGTCTCGTTAGGGTTTCACATGGGAGTCCCCCCCCCCCCTGGATAGTTCATTCTTAAACACTCACTTGCTCGTTGCAGAAAGCAAAACCTAAATCCAAACCAAAAGGAAAACCAGAAAAGAAGACGAAGAAGAAAGAGTCGGACGTAGAATCCGTGGAAGAAGAAGAATCTGAAGAAGATGCTGACATCAGCGAAGGCTCGGGCTCTGACTGAATCTGATAACATTTAAAGAGCCTGAATTTAAGAGCTGACTATGTGCTATAGGGTTCTTGTCATGTGAACCTGTAGGACGAAAGTGCTCTGCTTATGCATGTTTGCATGTCTATTGGTAAGGAAGCTGCAAGCACCTATAAATTAATCAGGCTCAGTTAGAGCGAAGTTCTAAATTTTCGTGTTTTCCCGAAAAGCGATGTGGACCATCCTCATCTGATACCCCGCCCCCCCCCCCCCCCCCACTTAGTCCGGTAGTATTTTGAAAAAACGATTTAAAGCATAACGTTTGTTGGAAAAGGAGATCCATGGGTTGTCCTGTAGTCCGTCGATTAAAGTTTTTGCCTGGTCAAAGAAATGATTTCAATCTCTTGTTGCAATCTGACCTTTTGATACAAAGCTCAAAATCAGGATTTTCCCATACAGGCTGAAGAAATTTTTCTTGTTCAAAGCTGGCTCGTTTCCAATCTTCTCTCAGTGTCGTAAGGTCACACAAGAAAGAGCGTCGGGGATTATGGTCGTTCTCATCGTCCCCTGCTTCATCAGTTTCCCCCAGTCCATCGTCACTCCGGTTGGAGACAGAGAGATAGGTGGGGACTAGACAGAAGCAAAATGGCGCATGAGTGTCAGCGGTGCATTAATGGCTTCCACAACCGGGTAAAAATGAAAACCCTATGCCACGTCGGTTTCTCTGCCTCAAATTGTGAAACAAAAATTCGAGCCGGGAAACTCATTGAAAAACATTACGCTTAACTTTTCAACTGCTGTCTTCACTTAAGGGTTTGTATAGTTTTGGGGGACGCTGTGTTAAAATTCTAGACGTTTGTATGGATTTTGAACCATGTTTCACAGTCCATAACCTAAAAGCTTGGTCAGATGACCAATAGTGCATTTTATAGTTCTGTGAAATGTAACCAGGCCTGTATATGAAAGCGAGGCTCAGTGTGACCTTGTCATGATAGAGACCATAGCTATTTAGCATAACAACAAAACGATTTACATATCAAAAGCAAGAGGGTTTGTATCTGTGCAAGGTCACCTTCAGCCACAATTCCACTCAAAGGTTTAGCACAGAACTGTAAAGTGGCCTATTTCAACATGATCTTTTGTGTGGTGGTGTCAAATTATCGATTGGTTAAAAGTTGAAACTCGCACTAGTGCCCTGCGCAATTTTGGAATGGCCTATTGGAATTTAGGGATGTTGGCTTTTGACCAGAGAAAAACCTCTCGGAGCAAGGCCGAGAACTAGCAACAAACTCAACCCACATTTGACATCTGGTCCGGGAATCGAACCCGAGCTACATTGGTGGGAGGGAAATCCCGAACGTTTTAGGTGTGAGTTGCGTCTTGCCAAAGAGCACTACAAAAAACATGGACCTGTCGTGCCTTACTTACTCGACCGACAACAAGCTTACTTACTTACTTACTTACTCGACCGACAACAAACCAATTCAAGCCAGAAAATTTGGAGTGTGTTGAGCAGAATATTATAAGGCGATGTGCAATAAAAAACATTGGCAAACCAAATTGAAATCAAAGGCAATAAAATGTTGAATAACAATTACGAAAGTCTCTGGAGAGCCCTGTTAGTGTAGCAGCTATCCAAAACTACTTTTGTTTGTTATTGGAAGCAGTTTCTATTGTTTTCAAGACAAAGCCATTGTTTCAATTGTCGAGTCTTTTGTTTAGGGCTAGGGTATCAAACCAATCGCGTTATATGTTAGGAAAGCTGCTACATTGCCCGAGATATTAGACGCGCAAAAGTCAGGTTTCCTGACTTCTAAGAAGATTTCCAACATTTTTTCTCCATGAGGGCACGGTAAGGAATCCTGCAATCTGATTGGTTCTTAGGGCGGTCCTGATTTTCCTATCTCTGCCCACGGGCACGGTAACGCGATAGCCTGCGAGCAGGCTCACTCTGGGCAAGGGCGGACGAATGATGTTTACACATGCATCATGACGGAAACATTCATTTAATGACGCGAGCATGCCGTGATTATTCAAATAAACGCCGTGGCGTTTCTTGGCACTTAAGATGCGGCGTTTATTCGAGGGAGGCGTTTATTGCAAACCTCGTAGCAACAACTGTGAATTTATTGTCATTTAAATGTCAATTTAACCAATATAATCAACCCCAAAAAAACTAAGAATAAAAGATTTCATTTTATACGATTATATATGAAAATTGAACTGTCCACTGTCTTTTATATAATGGCTCCCTGTGGCGTTTATTCGAGGGCGGCGTTTATTCAAGGGAGGCGTTTATTCGAATAATTACGGTATTTGTATCCTGCTGTTTTCTATTAAAATCCGTGTTTTGTATGCTGTATGTTTGAAAAAATGTCTAATGAAAGAAAACCATCAAAATACATCATCGAAATTATGTAAATTGTATGGTGAAGCGAAATCTTATTGCATTGCTGTACGTTATGTTACTGGACTTTACCAAGTTTATCAGTGATCTCTTAATTTCTTTCTGACACTGTAAAATATACTACTGAAACTCTCGAATGTAAAGCAAAGGCGTGGCTGACTGTACGCACTGATTTTTTAAATGGCAGCGCACGCGCTTCTATAAGTATCTTTGTTTTCATCGCTATTTTTGCCATTCGTTTTCTTTACATTGAAATATCTCAAACGGGAACATCCCATCGGAGGGAGATTTCCAAATGAATTAATTGCCTTTTATGAAAACGCCTCATAACTATGAAAATTTTTGAAACGGATTTTAATGGTTTTTTCCCCTTTGGAAATCATATCACCGAGTTGAGCTTGTTTTCAAGTTAATTACAAGCTGGCAAGAGATCTATAAATACTAATTATAGTAGAAATACTAGAATAGAATACTAGAAATGTTCCCGGCTTTAATCATCCTTGGAGATAAAAACTAGGAATTATCTAGCTTGTAGTTTCAAATTCAGCCAAAGGCAATTCGCTCCGACGAAGGGCTAACGCTCGAAACGTCAGCTCTTGAATCTCTTTACGGTGGCCAATTGACATGATCAACCCAGTTGATAAAACCAAATTATATTGTTATACTTCCCACCGACGCAGCACCACAGTTTCTTTAGAAACTTACCCCCTCCAATCACGAAAATAGTTCAGAGAACGGGCGGAATCTTTAAGATTTTTTACTTGGGACCATTTTAAGAAGAGGTCTGTAACAAATTCTTCTATGAATCGAATGCTCTTTTGTAATCTCTTTTCTCTCGATGAAGATTTGAGGATCCATGGTAACGCTTCAAGCCTGTAGAAAATTTGACTGAGAAATTGCAAAGGCTTTAGAACCTATTTCTTTGTTAGCTCAGTAAGGCAACTTCTGTTGTCGACCGTAATCCTGGAAGTAATAAAACACTTTATTTGCTGACTACGTTAGCCGACAAGCTGTGTAGAAAAACTCACTCTTTCCACGGGAAAGTGCAAGTCGTCATAACCAAGGTAAGGGCATTCAAAAACACGCAAGGCGATGTTGAGTTACTTGAGTTTCAATCATTTCTCCTCTAACTCAGTTCCTGCTTACACGTTTTTGCTTCAGTGAAATTAGGAAGAATGATAAATTTCCGGCAACGAATTAGTGCTTAGTAGCTAGCAGCGATTGGCATTTTGTGCACGAACACAAACCTTTGAACGCTGTGTAAACATTTCTTATCGAAAAGGCACGCGTGCTCGATTACACTTATAGCTAAATACGTACAGCGGGTATGTGTAAAGTTTTTCTTCTGGGTAATTTTTCTTTTCACAGTAGTTTTTAGGCTATCTAAACGCGGTACATTTGCGTGCGAAATCACCTGCAATTTTTCGCAAATGAGAAACTGATTGACATCTTGGAAGACTGTAGACAAAAGAAACTAATTTACAGCTGACTTAATAACCCATGGGGTGAATCCAATTAGTGTCTGTTTAGTAATGTTCATTTCATTTTCGTTTGAATGAATTCGTATTCGTTTTTCTTTTCATTTGATTAATAATATAAGCCGCTCTCGAACTCTCGCCGGTTCACAGTGCTGTTGTGTCTTCAAGTTTCTTTCCAGCAGTTGCGGGTTTTCAGTTTAGCCTGGCCGACCAGTCGCCTGGTTTTAGCGGGTGGGGACGTCGTAAATATTTTTAATTATTGGCCAAGCAGCTACAAATAAATTAAGAAGATATGATCTAGATGGTAAAATACACTCTCAGTGGTGGTCTGTAGCTCACATCTGACTGGTGACTGAAATTCGCTCTCAGTTTCGGAAGCTTTTGTGCTCATTCCTGTCTCGCTAAAAGTGACAAATAGCTGCTAATAAAACAATAACAAGCATCAAATTAGAATAATAACATCCAGTTGGCCTTAGTATTTCTTTCATTGTCATTGTGCAATCTGAAGCAGTCAGAATATCGTGCCCAATTTTAAACTGTTAAAAAATTTAATTCGCCAGGCTTTAGTTGACAGGAAAATTAAATATATTTAGTCTTTATGACACAAAGTAAACATTCTTCAATATGCAGGTAATCGAAGCTAGTGATACAAAGATGTCAAATTAAAGCTTATTATATAAAAGTGAATCAATGAAGTCTTAAATTAAAGGTGGAAGGGTTTAGTCTACCTGCGTCTTGCATTTAATATTATGTCGTTGGTGTTCTTGTGCTAATTTGTAGCTTTCGCTAATTTTCTGCTCGCTACAAAACATATTGACTGATTAAACTTTCGCCGCAATTTCGCGCAAACTGCAATTATGTACCTCGTTTTGGAGTTGACTTCTTGGCATAAATTAACAAGTCAAATACATTAGCATACTCAGAATGAATTATTTACAATTCACTACGCAGCTTTGGTGCATCGCTCGTGATATTTCTGTCCGTTTACAATGGTCGTGGACAGGAATTTCAGGGAACCTTAGTTGTGGAATGCACTTGGGCTTTTGGATATTCTCATACTGGATGACCTTATGTTGCGGCCGAGGTAATGCACGATAGATTGCTCCCAAAATATCCGCCTTGTGTGGGGGGCGAAGAGTAAGTTCGTGGCTCGAGCTTCTTCGCTCATTACGCTCCAATTTAGAATCTGTTTGCTCATTAGAGTAGAACTTCCGTAGAAGTAGCCTAATTGTGTTTAAATACTGTGCACCTTTTACAGTTTGGTAGTCTTTCCCTAAATAACGTGATGCGTGATGTGATGCGATGAGTGAGGAATGCGAGGAAACCTACCTCACACCGCGCGCTCGCCGCAAATTGTGAAAAGTGAACAGTGATACAACGACAACGGGTCTTCGATAAAATTAGATTGCACAACAACACTTATGTTGCCGAATCCAAGGAACACAAGCTAGCAGTACAAGTGTAAAGTGTAGGTAAAATAAACATCTCGCTCTTCAAGTTTAGCGTCCAAAATTTCGAAGCGTAATAAAATTATAAATCCGCCACTTGCTATAAAAGAGTATCACACTTCATACCAATGTAGCAAGATTATGGAAACATTTGGCGTTTTATTTCTTTTTTTATTTCCATTGTTATATTGCGTGATAATTAGTGTAATCGCTAAAGGAACGAACAAACCATTTACTGAGCGTTCAATAGTGTAGTCTCTTCCAAGAAAACACTGCATGTTGTCTTGCGAAAGGCATTTCTTTCTGCATACAATTGAATTTGAAATAGCGCGCGTCGCTCATTCCATTTTATACGTTGTCATAGAATTTTCAACCTCGTGCTAAAGGAATTCTTCTGGCAGTTTCACGATTGTAATTGCGGGCGGCGAAGAACAATATGATTGTAAGTAGCGATTAATCGTGATTCGTGACATATTATGAAATACGAGAACCCAAAATGTCAACAACAGTTTGTGTTTTAACGTCTGAAGTCGACTTGCTCGCGTTAATCAGGTGATTCAGGCCGCCTTTTAACAGTACTTGAAAGCTTTCTAACTAGTGTGAAACAATCTGTGCATGTAAGGGTTTTAGTTTAACAATGTATAGGGTGATCTCGACCGTTTGGTTCAGTTAAACTTCAAAATTCATCATCCTTTGTTATGACAGTAAAGTGACCTGCGGTGAAGCGTCATTTACGGTCTTAAAAAAGGTTTTCAAAAAATACGATTGTCGTAATCTTGCGTACAGTTGTTTGGCACATCACTTATACATCGCTTATACAAGAAAATACCATCTGTCATGCAGAGCAACTTTCCAGAAACCAAATTCTTTTACAAAGTTTTATTTGAAGATTGCTACATATCCGCACGTGATAAAAATTTCCAATTCATTAACTACCTGTTAAGTTAAATTAACTTTTTTCAAATTTCCAGAAATTTTGTGAAGTGTTTGTAGTCTTCTGTTGGCAGAGAGGTCCAAACAACTTGTACTTTCACTTTAGAAACTATGATAGAACAATTTAAACAAACCTTCTGACAGTCCCAGCTGGCTCCTGCGAGAGCCTTTAAAAGACTCAACAACAAAAAGTGTGGTGTTTATTTCTTTCTCTTTTCAAAAGAATGCATGGCGACAACTGACCAATCTTAACCCTCTGGCTATTTTACGGGCATGGAACAATTCAAATCCTTAATTCTATTGTTTTATAACATGTGCACACGCCAGACCCAGTGTTTACAAGCCATATAGAGAGCTGTAAACATGCAAATTGTAGAGTGATTAAAGAGAAAGATCCAAATTCTTTTTGCGGTTTAGATCGTTTAGTTACTATCTTACCCGCTTTGTGCAATGGCTAATTTACAGGAGATGTTTATTTGTAAATGTTTAATTAATTCTGCTATGAGGCACATGTAACAACTTGAAAGACTGGTTCTGGTGTCCTGTTAGTCTGTTGAAAGGTGTCCTCAATTGACAGTTTTTGCAAGAAGACCTGTTAAAATAGAGGAGCATATAGAAGAGCTTTGGAGTTTAAAGCAGCTGTGCCTCATTGCCATAATTTAGGAAGACACGTTCAATGTAGTAAAAAGTTTATAATTGTCATATATGACCTAAAAAGAGTTTAAAAAGAATACTAAATATTAAGCACACTCTGTTGCCTTTGTCAGAATAAACATTGACTAAAATATAATAATTTAAAAAAGTTCTATTTTTTTCATGGTCCCTGAGGGGCAATAAAACAATAAAAGGCAAGTAGGCCTTAGGGAGGGGCTGGTGTTCATTTGCAGAATCAGTATTTAGGGAAGAGTGGAGTGATTCCAAGAATAAACGTTTCTGGCAGTTGTCCACGTTATGCTCTAGAATCTCCACATAACTAGGATGGATATCATGTCCTGTAATTTGTGCATGTTGTTTCGTTGTGAAGTCATTGTTGCCGCTAGTACCAGGTTTGTGTTCTGTTCTACTCTTGCTGAAACTACTAATATTCGTTTTAAAGCAGTAAGTTGCATAACAAAAACTGCATGCCTGTTGAAAGTAAACGTAAAATGTCTCGACAACAAATCTGCTGTTAGGCACTGTATCTTGCACATTTCAGTGGTTTTATGTTGTATGATCGACTTTGTATGAAAAACATTTTCTGCTTGCAAAGACAGCAGGAATCAAAACATGTGTTACCCAGTTGTTTTGAACATTTCTTTTATGTAATCATTGTTCCAAAGAATTGTGATGTGATTGTAGTGTACACATGTAGTTGGCTGTAGGAAGAGCACAAGCGTTGATTCTTTATCCACCCCGTTTGCGTTGACCTCTTGTAATGGCTTCAACAACTATTGAAATTTATAAAGGAGCAAATTTTTTAAGAAGAAATCCCTGTGAATATCTCGTTGTCCTGGACCAGCGAATTATCCTTCAGAGCAAATTACTTTTCATTGTTTTATTTCTGATTGGTCAAGGGATGACTAAACTGTTAAAAATTTAACTAAGAAGGACAAGCATGCAGCTTCCCTGGAAAGGAGACACTTTCACCCGGAAATGTTTGGTAGGGTAGCAGCTCTTGTAAGCTTGTAATTCTACTGGCAGCAGTTGCTATTGTTTTAGGGGCTAGGGGCATTGTTCCTATTGTGTGTTCTATTTCCCTCTCAATGCATCACAAGCCATTCATTTGAGACCTTACGAGAGCTGCTACCTTGCCCAAAATGTTCCTGGAAGCCAGCTCAGATGTTATTTCTCTTATAAATACCAACATTTCTTTTACCGTTATTCTGAAAATGTTCTGTTATAGCAACAACAGCAACACAGTTATTAATTACCGGTATATCCCACAGTTATAAATTTCATGCAACTTATCTCATCTATTTGGTAATGCATAGAGATTGTAAGATTTTAGTTGTTGATCATTCATTGTGAACATGCTACTAACAACAGTTCTTCAATAACCTTATTGCCAATAAATAAACAACAAGTTTTTTGTGCAGTTTGCACATAGTAGCGTATTGCCATGCACAGTCAATTTGTGTTGTAAAAAACACTATTGGAATAATTATTATTCTGGAGTCCTGATGGTAGTGTCAAGCACAGCATTATTTTTCTTTTGCAAGCATGCATTGGCAAAAATTAGTGTTGCGAGCAGGACGGTCAAACAAGCACCCACTTGCATATTTTTGAACAAAAGCCTAATTTTTCAGTCACTGCAAGATATGGAGGAATCATTGATTTAACGATAATCACAATTGTAACTTTTTGTGGCTGCCTTAAAATTGTTGTTTTCCTTTTATTCGTTTACAAAAGCCCTTTACCAAACCAGCCATATCACCAGTACAGAATAAATTATTACATGTTTTATGGTGTAAAGTTTATGAATATGGAATTTTATTTTTTAGGGCAAGAACAAGAATATTCCTCTTCAATTATGAAGGTAAAGTTAGTTTTTGACCCTGTATACATTGTAGTTACTAAATAAAATACTGTCTTGAAGGTTTCAATATTGCTAACTTCCAACAATAAAAATAAAGTCAAGTGATGCTTCAGCATTTGTTTAATATGTAAATTTTACTCAGATAAACAACTACATATGGCAGATTGGGAGTTGATCTGGTTGACAGAGAGAAAGAGTTGAATGGAAATGGCTGTTTCAATTTAATAACAGCTACATATACGTCCAAAGTTTTTATCTGGAGTTATAGAAATGAAATTTATAACAAATTAAAATTTCTTGGAAAATAATTTTCCCAAAAATTTAATTAAATAACATGATGATTGTTTTTCTCACAACAGAACTCTAATAGCAGAAAGCTAAGAAGAACCCTTCGAGGTGAGTTTTTAGTTTGATAAATGATTATAAATGCTGATCGCCGACATGTATTTTTATCAGTCTTTGTTATCTATTTAAAGCTGAAGTATGTTACTGGCTTTTCCGAAAGAAGGTTAATTGCAGCTTTGATCATATTTTTGTTCGTATGTACATTTTGTTAAAAATAATTGATAAAATTTATGTTAATTTATTGTTAAAAGGGTTCTGTCTTTTTTATATAATTGTTCTAATGTTTTAGTGCATATAGTTTATAATTTATATTTTACAAATCTGCAAATTATGGATCTGCAAAAATCAACTAGCAAATTTTGGACAAATTATCTATTACTGGTATATACAGTATGCCAAATGTGTATGTTTTTTGAGCATTTTGTTTGTTTTGTAGCATGTTTTTGGACTCGCTGATCAACAAAATTTGACCAGTTCCAGTGATCTAAGTAAATTTCATTGATAACTGTTGAATACTTAAAGCCATATTTTCTCCTTGTTCCAGAAAAAAATTTCCAAGGAATCTCCTCTCTTACAGGTTTTTAGGTTTGAACCCCTCCACCCCTCTGGAAATCCCAGTTTAAGTTCATACTTTTCTTTACAAATTTTGGTCTTGAAGACCCCCCTACCCCTTGGGATTTCCAATGGTGCTCCATGGAGAGGGCATCGTTATTTCTGGAACCACACAATCAATATTTTCTGCCAAACCCTCATTGCTTTTTAAGGGGAAAATAATTAATGTCAGGAGCCAGTAAGATGTGAAAGACCGTGAAAGGACCAACGTTCCTTCTATTGAATTAATCAGGAATCGGATACTGCAGAATGAGCAACATGACTGCACAGTGTTATTCACAAGGTATCAATCAACAAAAGTGTGTTGAGAAATTCTGACATTTTAAAATATTTTTCCTGTGGCGTCCATTTAGGCAACACATCTCGCTCTTATTGTTAGCTACTCCAACTTTAGATGTGATATCTAGACAACCAATCAGAATATTCAAAAAGCCTGACACACTTTTGTTGATTGATGCCTTGTGAATAACTGTGTGCATTCATTTTGCTTGTGCTGCGTCATCAGATACCCGATAAATTCAATTCTCCTGACACTTGCTAAAAGGAAAAATTGCTTTAAACTATATTTTAATCGTAAACTCCATTTATTAAGCTTTCTTCTGATATACATAGTTTGTTAGGATTTTATTGAAACTGGCACGCATACGAATGTTTTCCCAAAGGACACTTGCGAAGGTGGGAACTTGTGGGCTTTTGCTAAATGTTATAAATTTTGCCTTGAGCTAGGCGTGAGCCTTTAAGCATTGCATTGCACACTTGTTCTGTTACCAGAGCAAAGGTCAAAAGTAAGGAATTTGCTTGTTCAGCAGTATTTGCATAAATTTTAATTACTTGATAGCCATAAGCTTCTTGATTTACATACCACCGTGGGAAAAATACCTGTGCATTGAACCATGACATAATTTAAGCCTCCATTCTTTCCAGTGGTACACTATGTATAATATGGGCCTGACATGATTGCCTACTTGATTTCTAATGCACTTAGAAATACATGTTATAATGGTAAATTTGAAAACTTTGGTTTTAAGTTTGATTCCCACATTCAGAAGCCAGAGAGAAAACCGGGCTTGTACTGCATATTTTCATATCTGATATGGGGCTCTGTAAATATGCCTTTTGTTTTCTTGGGGGTCATTGTTAGAAACAATAACACATTAGAAACAACTAGACTATGGTTCATTAAGCTTTTTGTGTGGGCAAGTGAGGGCAAATCCAGATATTGATCCAGTAGCACAGTATATGAGCTGATACACTGGAAATACACTGCAATCTTCTCACGATAAATACAAGTGAACATGTACATGGATAATCAGTCTTTCTAAAGGGAGTTTATCAGCTGAATATTTGAAATTGTTGCCCTAGAATCGAAATTGTTACAAAGGTCATCAGATCTCAGGCATTCGGAAATAGCAGTGATGATATCCAGTGACTTCAAGCAGTGAAGATCTTTCAGTTTTGCTGCAGTTGTACTTCTGAATGTGCAGAAGTTAACAGAGTGAGGTTTTGAGGACAACTGTTTTAATTTTGGGAAAATAACAGAAGAAAACATGGCTAATTTAACTGGTATTTATAATTAATTTTCCTGTCTATTAATCCTGCCAAATGTCTGATCATAGTTTTATGGTATGTTCATGTTATTGAATAGAAATGTGTTTTTGATTTCAAAGGTGCTATTCCATCTAGTTATACATGTAGTTGTCTTGTTTTTAATAATGCTCAGTAATATAATTATTACTTTGTACTGATGTCTTTGAAATTGCTTCAGTAACTTAATCTACTGAGAGTGGTGCGGAGAGATTTCAATCACATTTTATTCCAATTCCTCTCAATGCCTTGTCTAGGTTGTATATTAAACAAATGCAAATGGCCTGTTATTTGTAGTTTATAGGTTTTACAGTCTTTATTGAGTAATCCTCTTGGGTTTTCAGAACTGATTTCTTGACAACATTTCTTTTCACATGTATAAAATTCCAATGGTTACGTACAATGATTTCTCATTGATCTTGAAACTGTTTGCTTGTCGTTGTCACACTAGCTTGACTACTTCAATCAGGACTTGAAAAAAGTGGCTTGTGATCTTCTGGGGCAAGTTTTTATTTTCCTGCTGGGAAGCTAACTTTGCTTTCTCACTTGTCTGATGGGTAAAGGCTTAGACAAGTCTTCTTCTGACTTGTAATAATGAATAATGAATAATGAATTGTAATAAATGCAACTGCCTGGGTAGGGCAAGCCAAATTTGAAAGCTGTTTGTCTGAAGGGCAACCTTGAATTCCAGTTTTTTTTTTGTCCCTTTCAATGTAAACTATAACCTCTTGTTCTGTACAAGAATGCTCTTAAAATGTGGCTTTATAGTTGCATGTGATTAAAAGTAATTTCTGATGTATACAATAGGCCTTATCATGGTTTTCGATGCCATCTTAACAGGTAGGCAAAGTGGTCAGAAATTACTTAGTGTTTGTATGGGAATCTGATGAGAAATAACTTTCTTAAAAATTGTAGTTTGCACAGTTTATAGATCACAATGTTAAAATAAACGGCAGAAGATTGTCTTCACCAAGTTTGAAGGATGTAGCTGTGATATAAGATGCCAAATTAAGTTTTTAATTTTCTGTACATTTGTCTGTATATTTTTTCCCATGAAACTGCATCAACCCAACCAAATTACTGACAAATGTCTGGAAAATTAAAACATAATTGATTGCGCATCTTCTATCTTAGTTAAACCCTTCAAACTTGGTGAATAGAATCTTCTGCCTAGTATTTTAATGTTGTGATTCATAAATTATGCAAACTTCAATTTTTTAAAAAAAATTTATTTCCCATCAGATGCCCATACAAACACTTATTATTTTTGACTGCTTTGCCTACCCGTCAAGAGGCATTGAAAACCATGATGAGTTCTATTCATGTACATGTACATGTACAGCATGTGGCCTCACTGGATTATCTGTCTTGTTTTGCTGAAAGTAAAGAACTGAAAACCCTGTTTGGGCAGTAACAACACAGTGTGCTGCAGGGCTTGTCCAAAACAATTCATATGTTGTTTTGGGCCATGCTGGCTGGTCAGCTACAATTGCAGAATCTTACATTTATTATGTTGAAAATAAGTAAAGGGGAAGTATCAGAGTTTTTCATGATTTTTGGTCAGAATTGGCTAAATTTAAACTTCTTACGCCTTGTCAATACTCAAATTGTTTCTAAATCACTAATTTTATAACATCAAGTGAATTCAGAGCAGAAAGACAAGGCAAACGTTAGTACTGATTTCATATAACATGCAGTGGGAAAACTTGAAAATGTCGCCCCGACATTTTCAAGTTGGCATCAGTCTCGATCTTGGCCATCTGCCCACAAAAATGTCTGTACACAGTTTCCATACATTTTGATAGTCTTTCAGAGGATTATTTATCATTATCGTTCAGCCTTTATGAACCGAAAAGTGTCCCTTGGATTTTGGATATGTTACTAAAAATAGTGTGATACTGCCTCTTTAAAATAAATTGATTTTGTTTAACAGCCCGTGTAGCACATGAGAGTCGTGCAATTGAAAAACTCTGTGGTCCTCGTATACCTGATTGATTAGAGTTTGGATGTGTCTGTTTTTGTGGAGAGAGGAAAACCAGAGAGTTCAAAGAAGAACCCTAAGAGCAACGACAAGAACCAACAACAATGGGTCTTCTAATCAAACCTGGTTCACATTGGTGGGAGGCAAGCCCTCTCACCATTTCCTGCCCCCCCCCCCCCCCCCCTGCTCCCTGTACCTTAAGTTTAAAGGATAATCCTTAACACTTGTCTCAGTCAAGCTCACCTTTAATAATTTTTCTTGTCAGGAAAAAATCCACATTGAGAAAAACTTGTTAGTACTTTACTCATGTATATGCTGCACATGTAATACTGTAAACTTCCTATCCTCATTCTGGCACCTTTCAGTGATATAATGGCATTTTAATTTTAATTGTTTATTCCATGGGTTAAAATAAGTTTTTTGTAAAAAAGTTTTTCCTCTCTTCGCAGAATCATTTTGCCATGACATCAATGGCAAGAGGATAGAGCATGGTGATCCATTTGTGCCTGAAGGAGATGATTTTTGTCTTCACTGTAAATGTTTGAGTGGACAAGCAGAAGAATGTTTCACAACAAGCTGTGCAAAGCCAACATGTGAGGACTACAAAGCTGTGCCTGGAAAGTGCTGTGCTTATACATGCCCTTCAGGTTAGTCAAGAATTATAATATAATTATGTGGGTTAAGTTTGTTGTTGGTTCTCTCCTCGCTTTGAGGGTTTTTCTTTGGGTTCTCCAGTTTTCCTCCCCCCTCAAAAACCAACATTTCTAAATTCCAGTTCTATCTGGATAGAGGACCTGTATGGAAAGCAGCTGAGGCTGGTGTGGCAATCCTATTATGTACATGTAGCTGCTTTTACCGCTGTTTTTCACTAGTTGTGTAGTCAGAGTAGTAAGGGGAGTTGTAACAGCTCTTATGAATTAGTGAAAATCTAAATTCGGAGTCATAAATAAAGATGATTGAATCAGGCTCAAGACAAGCAAAATGTTTAAATTTTCTTCACAATCTCAGTAAGTACTTTCCGCTTGCAAAGTCTGACAATCTAGTTCTCACTAAATTGTAAACTTTGAAGACTTGAGCAGGACCTGCTCTCTGTTTATGACTCTGTTGGTCTGATTTTCACTAGTCAGATTATTGCAATCATGACTCCTTTATGAAATTTACTCTGGACTCCGTTGGTGGTGAAAACAGCATTTGGTTGCCAATAATGTATTGTAGTGGCCTAATGGTTAGTGCATTAAGCCCAACCAGGTCATTGCATTGTGTTCTTGGGACAGATTTTACTTTCAAAGTAGTTCTCTCCACCCAGAAGTACCAGAGTTAGATGGGTATTGCAAAGATAAACTCTCCATTGTGTCTCCCGCCTTTCTCTCCACCCTGGGGGTGGGGGTGGTACAGCTGTAAATGGGCACCTGTTAAAGTGCTGGGTTGATGGAGGGAGGGAGGGGGGACTAGGAATTGACTGGCATCTTCAGTCACATCATGATTAAGAAAACATGAAGTTAGATAATAATAACATTACACCCATAGGATGAAATGTATCCCATCATGTTTAATTCTATAGTGTTTGACAGAAAAAGTTGTAATAACCTTGTTTGCATCAGCAGCAAGAATGATTTTTACACTGTATGACCAGAACTTGTGTGTGTGTTTGCAGTTACAACTGGTTTGATTTTTTCTTTGCCCAGGTGTTAATTCCGAGGCTGCGGAGTTAGCAATAATCATCAGCCTATCAGTGGGCCTGTTATTGCTGCTTATACTCCTCATCTTCGTCATTGACAGAAATCGGAAGAAAAATCAACGAAATCGAATGAGAACTGAAGTTTTGGAGCAAACGCAAAACTTAAGACCAAGTGAGTTGAAATTTCAATTTAAGAAATCCCCTAATGGAAATCAGTGTTAAATACTCCACAGATAGTGTGCTGGATTCCAGATCGAACAGCCCGGGTTCAAGCCTTGGCCAGGTCACTGCGTTGTGTTCTTGGAAAAGAAACTTGACTCTCACAGTGCCTCTCAATAATGCTGAGGAGGGATGGGGGGTGACCCTGCGATGGACTAGCATCCCATCCAGGGTAGTAGAATTACTCCTAGTCGCTTAATGCTACAGAAACCGGGATATTCTTTGGCTTGATGGGCCACTAGGCTCGTATGCAGACATTTTGTCAATCAATAACCCATTTCATGTTATTTTCTCGTTTCAGGACCTCTCAATAACAGACTTACGGTCATTACAGAAGAAAACGCTGATGGAATAGAACCACCTCCTCCCTACACCCCCGGTAGAGGGAGATACAGTTTTAGGAAACCGCACTATGCCTCCCCTCCCTTTACGCCGAATGAACCGCCTCCCCCTTACGAAATTGACTCCAGAGAAGCCACAGATGTATAGCAGAGACTGATAGCTGCTTTAAATCGCCTCGAAATATTTATATATTTGAAACGAACCTGGGCCAAGACGTACGTGTGTTAAATGCCGGACGCCGGACCGAGATAATGGCCGCCTTTTAAAAGATAATCGGACGAGTTTGGTTCGTGTTACACATAGCTGCTGGTTTGAGTTCGACTTGGCAATGCAACAGATGCAATGGCTGGCTCTGTTTGAGATGCACAGATCAAGAGAGATTAAGAGGCTACCTGTCTGGGTTGACTGTTCAAGGGGTAGGATCAGCGGAAGTTTGTTGGCCAAAGCCCTGTGCAGCCCTTGTGTCTTCGCGTTTCCGCACGGAAGCCCCCCTAGCCTGAATGCTACCCGTAGGCAATCCCATGGAAACTGATGCCCTAGCATCCAACTGTGTTAGGGGAACTAATCGCTCTTCAAGCAGCGGTTACTGAAGACAACGTTTAGGCTCAAACCGCAATGCATCTTACATGTATAGTGAAGGTACAGAGAAAGCCTTTCACAAGAAAGGGAAAGCTGAAATCGATAAAAATGGCCACAATGTTTGTTCAAAGAATATGAAAAGCTGTTTTGTTCAAAAAACACAAATTTGTATATTGTAGAGAAACCTGAAATTTTGTGTTGAACATTTGTGTGTACAAACGTCTTTTCTATGTTGCTATTTTAGTTTGTTTCCTAAGGACTTGGCATGTAGAGGGCTCTTGTACAGTTTGTAGGATCTTTAATCTGCCCTCTTTACCGAGGTTATCAATACTAAGTAGTTATAAGCTCGATTAACTGCCTAATAATTTTAACGTTTTGAGAACAAGACTCTTATATCTCCGCGCATCAGTTTATTACAGTATATCACGCGCGTGTCCATATCATTTCTGTAATGCTCGCGAAATGCTCGCTTTTAGTCAGTCGACGCAAAGTTCCATTGTGGTCAGTATGTTCGATTCGAGAATTTACGGAGCACCCAATATTCGGCAGCATTGTTGCTAAGCAGTAACCATGCGTAGTTTGATAGCGACAAGATGAGTCAGAACATCAAAGGTTTTGTTGCTATCAGATTGGAGGTTGATAATCAGACTGTTTGGATATGCCTGCGACGAGTTGCCAAAAATGATACTTGAAGACGGAAAATCAAAAGGGGTAGTAGAGTGTTAGCCCAGGCCACGTTTCACTGAGAATAAAAGGAAGATCAACCGCCTAATCACAATTTACCACAACGATTTAATTCATGTTGAATAGATGGTATTAAGCAGTCACATGACTCTTCATTTCGCTCAGACCCTCTGAATAAATACGACTGCTCTATCAGCAAAGAGTATTTAGCAGCGACTTCAAACTGAGGGAGTGTAGCTCTCGTTGCTTGTAACTGCGTTGTTCGTAACGGCGTTATCACTGAACATACTTGTATTTTGGACAAATTTTTATTGGCGAACGTTGCCCGTCATCGCCGGGATGGGACCTCGTTCTGGTGGCGAGACGTGGCGTTATAGATAATTGTTTTATTTAAGAAAGAAATGCAACGCATGAAATGCTATTTAGGATATTAAAATTCAGTTGCAGTCTGAAATATGGTTGAGTTGGCTTTTTATTCAAACTACTGTGAATTTGGTGTCACCGTTTTACGGTTTAGTGGACAGCGGCGATTATGCCCAGTTTCATACCGTGAGATACTGGGTCGAGCACGGACTTTCGCGGACAAATTAAAAAATAACAAAACTGTAAAGTTCCGACGACTTATCCGCTTCCGTAATCCCTTTGTTTTTAAAACAATACGCTCGTGATGTGATGAGGACGCCTTTTCCTTCGCAAGTGCGGAAGCCATTCTTTTCTTTTAATTTGTTCGCTGAAGTCCGCACTCGACCCAGTAACTCACGGTATGAAACTGGGCAATGTCATATCGAGCTTCCAGAAGCTTGTCACCCTGAAGCGTGCGCCTCTCGATATGCTTTTGAATTATGCTGCCGATTATTCCCGACCAATCAGAATCGCTGAACCAGGTTTGCCCTTTCAAGGAATGTAAAGTGGTGATCGCTAATTTTTCAATACATCTTCGGACTCAAAACAAAGTGCAAGAAATATTTAACATCGCAAACTTACTTGCATTAGTTGTTGTCTACTCAATCGACCGCGAATTACTTCATCGCATTGTCAAATTTTCTGCAGCTCACGAGGCCGCGTCCGAGTGACCATGAATATTAGCCAATGAGCGCGCGAGAATTTCTGCAGTTATGGTAAAAAAGTAGATCTTTCCGTAAAACTAAGCCTCTCCAGATAATAAATTATGTAGATTTAGGCAAGCGAGCGACCAAACTATTTTAAGTACTGGAACGGCACTGCAGCATAATATAGAATCGCCATCCTCTTTCTTCATTTACGAGAGATACTTCAGACACTGGAATCGTGGTATTGCCGTCGCTGCACTAAGTTGGGTTCCGAAGTAAGAAATTTTCTGCAATAAACTCGGTGATAATTTTTTTTATCACTCCCACAGTTCGAACACCTTTTAGAGTGCACAAATTCATCTACACGTCTCTGCGAGTTATTCAATGAGAAGAGGACTTGCAAATAAATTTGTTTGAAATCATTTTATATTTCGCAGCGGCAGCTAGTTCTCGCTAGATGATGCATTTGGAAGTTGGGGAGGTCTCGCAATGCATGCAACAGGTCATGCAGTGTCAATAAATCATTACCAATAAACAGATTTTTTTAAAAAACTAGAAGGATGCATTTTTGTAACTAAATATGTGAACTATTTCTCACCTCAAACAAGGTTTCCGCCTATTTTCTCTTGCTCTCTTCCCCGTTGCGGTTGGCTTAAATCTTGTCTCCTAGAAGATGAATTTACTCTACTGCCGTTTGCCGACATTTACATAACAAGAGATAAGGGTACGAACTATGTTTCTTCTCAAAAATACCTGAATAAACTCTACTGCAGTCGTTTTAGAAATTTGTAAAAGAACTCAACGCTCGCTTTGCATTACGAATGGATTTCCCGCCAAAAACGCGGGTGTCCACAAAACTCGTTCCCAGGGAAATCCGTACGTAGGTACGTACGGTCTTGCGGACGGTACGGGTGTGAGACCCAAATAGAAATGCTGAGAGAACACGTGAACTTAAAACTACCAACAATACCTTTCGGGGTTGTCGCGTGCATTTTTCCTTTCGGGAAACCCGGAACAGAAAGGAGTTTCACTTCATTCGAGGAAAATCTGAGCGGATCGTTGCAAACGGTTCCCTCTATTTTTGTTTTTTATTAATACAGTTGAATGTTTTAATTGGCATAAAATTAGCAATATGAAAACATCTTGCATCAATTTGCACGTCCGCCATTTTCTGTACACCTTAATAAAGGGGGCCCTAGTCAGCCTCCGCCATTTTCGGTGCCCCCGAAATTATGAAAATTGTATGGCGAAGCGTAATCTTATTGCATTACTGTAAGTTGCGTTACTGGAAGTGTATAAATAACTTTTATCAAGTTTCTCAGTGAACTCTTTCGTTTCGACACGCTCAGCCTAAATTCTAATACTGAAACTTACGCATATAACCAATAGCAAAGGCGCGGCTGACAAGGGCACTTTCATATAATTAAAACAGTAAGGACCAGGAAAATGGAATACGGTAACTTTTCTCTTTTCTCATGTACTACTCTGGCTTTTTCATTCTTATCTGCAAAAGCGTTTCGTTTTTGAACGTCACAATGAAACTTGGATGAGGGTTTAGTGGAAGGTATAATTTGAACTTGAAGAGCAGTTAATTTAGGCTTAGAACTGCATTCCCTTCATTGGGAAGTGTTTTCTTCAAGCAGAAACGGTTCTTCGTGTAGCTACCACACGTTGAATACCAGAGTACATGAGCTTGAACGATAACGTGGCAAACATTCTCTGTTGAAACTGCTACATTATCTCGCTCTATAAATAACGCTTTTCGACCATATACTGCACGTTTCTTTGTAATTAAAGCAAAATAATTTTCTTTTCTTTTTTCGCTAGTTTTTCCTCTTCTGCCGTAGAGTTTTTCCTGATCCTTTAAAAGCTTCAAATTCTGGCTTGGTCGATTCTCCTTTGTTGTTCAACTGTAAAATGAAAAGGATAAACTGGATTATTAAACGCACTCAATATGGCAACCCAAACAAAGAAGCCAACATTGAAATTTTCGCAACAAAACGAATCTTTGATAAAAGCATGATACAAACTGCAGTGCAGTCTGTTGGCAGCTAGAAAAATTGCTTGTGAGAAAACCTTCTTGACTTTGGAATGCAAGCAGTTTTTCTCTCGGGCGACGTCGAGCTAGACCGGCGCGAAAACGCCGGAGAAAAAGAATGACAATGACTTGAACTGCAAATTGAACTACAAAGGGAGTGTGAGTTACAATTTATAGTAATTACCTGCGAGTTGCTCGATTTGTTCAAGTTTCTTTTGAAAGTGATTTTTCCTTTCTCAAAGTCGTAATTAGGAATTCCCCTACAATACAAGCAGACGAGGTACATTGTAAGTTAGTAAAAGTGTGGTAAGCGCATATAACAATGAAATATACATTTAGAGCGCGCAGAGTATCTCAGTTACTTTATAATCTCTGATATGGATTATTTCGTATATCAAGCAGTCGAGTTTTGCTGTTAAATGGTGAATGGATGGTGAACTGGTCTTCGAGATGCCAAGTCTCCATAATGCGTTGAAATAGCAATTACCTGGAATCGGTGTTTTACAATTGCCCAGTAATAGCTAAATAGCACATTAGATGCTGATTCATACCGTTTGATGACAGGAGGTCCCATGGGGACTGGATTGGAGGGAACATTCGACTTCTTTTTCTTGCCATCCAAGCGAAATCCAGAGCCAGTAAATGCCTTCAAAGATAGGGACAAAGCAAAATATTACAAAACACTGGACCTTCAGTTTGAAATAATGTTCGGAAAACTAATGTCTGGGTTATGATCAAGTGGCTAGCAAAAACCAGTAATGTTTTATTTTGACCCACTTGCAGCAGCAAGAAACAAGCTTCTTGAGACGCAGCCTGTGGGAGGTGCAGTGGCCTAATGGTTAGTGTGCTGGACTCCGGATCAGACAGTCTGGGTTCGAGCCTTGGCCGGGTCACTGCAGTGTGTTCTTAGCCAAGACACATGCTTCTCTTCACCCAGGTGTATAAATGGATACCGGCAAATTTACTGCTGGGGGTAACCCTGCGATGGACTAGCATCCCATCAAGGGGGGAGTAGAAATACTCTCTGTCGCTTCATGCTAAGGAAACCGGGATAAGCTCCAGCAATATGGGCCACTAGGCTTGACGCAGACTTTGCCTTTGCCTCTGGAGACGAGAATGGGAGTTCAGGAGAGGGAACTTGTAAAAGCCCATCTGATACGAATCACCCAAACTTTACAAGTGTGTTGTTTACAGTCCGTAAAAATAAAAAACAAAAAATAAACTGAAAAATTTGAAAGGCAAAATAGCATGAAGCGCGTCCATGCAAGCTGTGGCCATACCTTGTCAGAAGATAAATTTATCAGGAACATTTTGCTCAGTATTTTCTGGGAGGATCTACCTCAAAATTTACTTAAGATTACTATGAATGACAGAGAATGCGTTGCTGGTGTTGTATTACCTGGAAACCATGATCCATATGGGGCACATCATCATGCTAAATGGGATCAAACATACCAAAATATGTCAACAGCACAAAAAATACCTCAAATACCTCCCCAGTTTAGAGCTTTTCCTATTAGAACCACAGTGACATAAGCGATAAATTAGCTTGTTGAGTCAATATTTCAATGAATAAATAAATGGGCAGATGGATAAATTGTTGATTTACTGTGTTGCTGGAGTTGTGTTGTTGTGATATTCAACATGGTCCTTCCACAGTTGCACATGCCTGGATGTATGAGGATCTAATTGACTGACTGACTGACTGAATGACTGACCTATTGACGGACCATCTGACTGACTAACTAACAGATGAATGGACAAACTGAATGACTGACTGTCTGTCTGATTGACAGATTGCCTGCCTGCCTGCCAGACTGACTGATTGACTGGCTGCCTGCCCGACTTAAGGACTGACTGGCAGACTGGCTGTCGATCTGACTGACTGATTAACTAACAGATGAATGGATAAACGGACTGACTGACTATCTGTCTGACAGACAGACTGCCTGCCTGCCTGCCAGACTGACTGATTGACTGACTGGCCAGCTGACCGACTGACCAACTGTACGAATGGCTTCAGGATCAATTGGACATATTGATCACCTCTTCTTCCTTCATCTCTTCTTTTTTCTCTTGTCTTTCTGGCTCAACATACCCAACAGGTGAAGCAAACTCAACCTGGAGAAGATCAAACAATGTGGTCAGATAATAAACTCTACCAGGTCCACAGTGTGCATTCTAGTAATAATTACCTGCATATCGCATTCTATAATTGACACAGCATTTCCAGGTTTTGTTTCCAACACTAATAATTCATAGATCTGCAAACAAAAGAAATGAGTCACAAAAAGCTGCTGGTACATTTGGAAAATATATTTGCCATGATGAATTTTTAGCATCAACATGGTCTTGAAATCACTTACCCTTTCATTGTACTTGATTGCAATGATGTCACCTTTTGTCAAACAGGCAAATGACCTGAGTGCATTCTCCAAGCTATGTGCAAAATATGTTAAGGGACATTTTCTAATACTCAATGATACTCTCAAATGATAAAGACAAGATTTGTTGCTGTAATGTGATCATCATGGTAAGACCATATGGTCTTGAGATGGACTGTCATTGCTGATGTTTCCATACAGTACTTGGTCATCTTTTACTATATAATCAAACATTCTTTTTCTTCAACTCTAAAAAATTATGTAATTCAGGACATTAGCCTGCATAGCTGCATAGCTGGTGGTTTAGCTGAGGTAGTTTTGCACCTTCACTGCTCACTTTGGTATCACGTTACTTCCAACTAAACTGCTAGCTATACAAGCCAGGTTGTTATTAAGAATAATTATCTATCAATCATCAATGGTAAACCAAAGACTGCGTTAATTAAGACTGCTCTTATTCGTCCACTGTCCGTACATATTCTAACTACAGCTTACGCAAGTTAGCATAACAGTACAGTCAAATTTCATTAAAAGATACACTGCTTTTGGATTTGTAATGTCCAGAAAGTCAACAGACTGTGGTTGAAACTTGGCATAAGATGCAACTGGTAGTGATGCACTCTGTACCTGCAGCAGACCACCTTCCTCAAGCAACAGGTTGCGCATCATCTGAAAAAGAATCTTGAATACTAAGTCTTTAGTGGTTCACAAACTTGAAACCTATTGGTACACTGATGTCCTTGTAACGCATTTTATATATTGTTGCAACAATTTTACAAGATAAGTTTGTAGTGGTATTTTCATGAACAGGTAACTGCAATCATTCACTGTACAATTGTAGAATCCATGATTTAGTACATGATCTACATTGATTGTACAGACACAAGAACCCAGAGGGAATGCAGTGCTGGAAATGTCTGTGACTCTGCAGATACCACACTTTGGGCCATCGAGATGTTTGCAATTTGATTATGTATTGCTCTTGACTGGTGATTTTTCTCTGAGTTTTCTTTTTTATCAATATATGCAAACTAGGATAATTATTCCAGATGAGAAACCTGGAATTGGTAATACAACCACATATTGAATGCATAATATTACTGACTGGAGGTTCTACAGCCATGAAATGCAAGAGGATCCATCTAACACATAGAAACCTGATCACAACACAAAAAACTTGCATGATCATCAAAGCCAAACACATCCACTCTGTATGGTAAAAGTGTAGAATAATAATTATTTGATCCCTCACCCAGTACGGCAGGTAAATCTTCCCCTCATCAGCAACAAACTCCAGTACTCCACAGTGAGTATTTCTCCCTGACCTTGAATTGGTGAGTTTGAACAACATTGGATACACAATGTGCAGTCTTGCTATACATGTAACAAGAAACATAGTGTTATTTTTCAGAATTATTTAAAACAAGTACAAGTCTTTTAAGCCCCACCGACTCATAGATGCAGACGTTAACTCCAGTTTCTGTAGCATAAAGTGACCAGGAGTATCGCTACCCCCCCCCCCCCCCCCCCCCACCCTCTAGATTGGAATCTAGTTCATCGCAGGTCACTCCCCAGCATTCTGTCAGGTTGCTCCACCCATTTAAAGCCCTTTGCGGAGTGAGGCATGGGACTCGTACCTGGATTGACCCAGAGTCCAGCGCACTAACCATTAGGTAACGGTAAACCACACAGTAACACCATAGATGGATAGTGCAATTGGTACCATTATCATTAATTTTGAAATCTTTCAGACCAGGACATGGTTTTTCAAAGGAAAATAACTATAATTACACAGGGCAAATTACTACGTCTGCTACTTACTCAACTGATCCAAGGCTGATGGAGGCATTATGACTGGAAACAAGAAAAATGTTACCAATGTATGCAGGACGTAAGTTATATTTGAGCCAAGTAAATTACTTATGGTAGTTTGTCATGTCAACTTTCCTGTACATGTAGCTCAATGGTTAAACCATCCAGTTGTACGTGGAAGGCAACACGGGCTTAAGTGATACATAAAAGAGCGCAATAATACTTATGAGCTATTAATGATTTTCGATTCTTTTAAAATATATATATTGTGGAGAAACTAATTCTTGGATTTTGACCATCAATGCACAGAAATATTCGAAAGATCATAGAATGCCAACAGTTCCTTGGAAATAGCTTTCGAGGCCTCTTCAGAAAGTAGACGGGGGGGGGGGGGGGGGTTATACCATGGAAATAGCCCTGATGACCACTTCAAAAAAATTTGAACACCCTCTTAAGTCAGGTTGCTCAGCTGAAACAAGTTGTTCATTAAGCTTCAGAAACCCAAGAAGCGATGAGAAGAAGTCTATCACAGCAACAAACCTCTCTTATCAGCTAATAAGTAAACATGTCCTTAAGACAACCTTACATGAAGTATCTAGTGCATTATACCCGGACTATTTTCGGTTTTGTCATAGGACTTACTTTTACCACCACGTTCCACATCTTCTCGCTCGTTTCCTGGAAACATGACAACTGAATAGCAGCGAAACTGTGTATTGAATGTCCTCGGCACACTACCAAACATTTCGAACCCAAACTGCAAACGGAAACACTTTTAGACTGCAAATGACCATGTGGAGGGCAGACTTTGCCTTTGAAATAGAAAGATCGATCCTAGAAAACTTACCATCTTGTCAAAGAAGTATACTAAAAGAGAAATGCGGGGAACAAATAGAGAATTATCTTATTTTTGAGTTGCACTTCCGAGATTTATTTTTGTAAACCGGAGGGAGATGACAAAAAATTGCTGAGATACCGCGCCTTCTTTAAGGAACGAAGGAAGACCGGGACCAAGTAAGGGTTAACCATAGCTCTTTGTCATGGATCACTGGATCTCTGGATCGATAGAAAGATGAATAACTTTAGACCACTAGAATTCTTCCGCTCTGCGTAGGATTGTAACTGCATTCTCCAGCGTTTGTCGATCCTGCGCAAGCTTAAGAGTAAGGACGCTTGGGTTTCCTCTTCCAGACTCTTCTTCTCAATTTTATTTATCTTCTTGCGCCCAACATATTTAACTAAAGATTAAATTCATACTTATAGGAGTGTCGTGGGCACTACTTCTGAATTACATACCATCTGAACCGAGGCAGCGAAAGATAAAAATAAAACACTAAAGAACAGTGCATGCCTTGCGTGGTCAAGGCAGCAATTGCTTAAATAATACAACTTTCTAGTTTCACTGAGATTATTCGCAGTTTTTGCAGGTGAGAAAAAGTAAATTTGTTTAGTCAGTTAATACTGATGAAATCGAGATCAGTCGCTTTTCTTATATATAACGTCCTGTTAGATGTGGATAGTAAACGGTGAAAACGCGATATTTTTTTCTGTGCCATATATCATAATCAAATTATTTTAGATCAGAAGAAACTACGAACAGGTTCTACACTGTCACCGTCAAAAGCGGTCATCTTTAATGATACCAGAAGCTTTTCGCCTTTGACAGCTTTTTCGTGAGCATAGTGACTCCAGGGAGCATATGTTTAGTTATTGCATGTGGAGGTAAAGTAAGTGAATTGATAAAATGTTTTGAATTAAGTTAGCCAGTCTGGCTCTGTAGCTGAATATGAAGGTTTTCGTAAGTGATCATTAATAATAAAAGCGAATTAGGATTCAAAGAAAATCACATGGTGCGTGCCCCCTTATCCCTCAGCATTATTAGTTTTGAAGACAGTTGGCTCCATATTTGAAAACCAGAATACACTCATCACACTTTTAAACACGTAAAGAGGTGGGAACACTTGACGGAACGCCTCTCGTATCAGTAGCTAATTAGCCATCTACTTTGACAAGAAAATCCCTTTATCGTCGCTCACGCCAAGACCAAATTTTTCCCACTACCGCGCACCTGCAATAAAGCAATAAAGCATTGACGTACCCGGTGGAATCACACGCAGTTGATCAGAATGGAATGTTTTTAAGAATGAGCTGCTTTAATATAACATAGCAGGTTTTTTCTTTTAAGGAAATTATGCAATCCATACAATGTCATCATTTGTTTTTCGTGAAAAATGTCTGGGCTTATTCAAAACTATCTGTATTCTTACACTGACCAATATTTACACATGTGTCAGTATTCTCTTAAGCTCCCAACAATAGGCTTACGTCAGCAATATTTTTTTGCAGTAAGAATCATCCAATTTTTTTTCTTATCTGTTGTTCAGCTATTGTGTCAATTTGCCTCCGCGCGACACAGAGATTCAATTCATAAACCTTTTTGATTTATCGTCGCATGCAACCGTGCCCAGAATGTTCCAGACCACTTGAATATTTAAATTTCGACTCATATTTAATACGTTCAATTCAAAGACGCGAAATTTTAATACATTGTGAATACCGTAAGTGGCATGAAGCGCGGAACGTTCAGCGGCAGGAAAAATATCTCCCGTAAGAAACAGATCTTAGACGGGTCGACGACCGTGAAATTGTTTGCCGTTACAACTAAAGGGCCATCAAAAAGGTAAAGTACATTATTCCTTAACCGTATTTTTAAGTAACTTAATCTACAGCCCACGAAAGGGAATAATATTTTCACTGAACTTATTCGCGACTGGGTCCGATGTTTACTGCCTGACTTAAAATACAAGAAGCCCTCAAGTTTTTGAATTATTTTACTTAACGAGAAAAAAGATTGATATTGTTAAAACTCTCCTGAATAACAGCTTCTTTGTATAGTAAAACTCGTTCTTTAAGCCTTTGTTAAGTCCGAACAACCTCAGACACAATTTTAAAGATCAATTAGTCACGAGGCTTGTGTTTTGCTCAAATTCAACAAAAATTTCCATGTTATGTGCAATTGCTCATGCTCTGACCGCACATGCTTTAGCTAACTTCGTTTTATCCCGCATTCAATAAGCGAAGCCAATATTATGTCTATCAATATATTGCGCTAAAAGTGCAATTTGGTTTTCAACACAGACAATAAACCAATACATACGAGAAACTTTTGTCTCGATAATTTTTAGTAAATGCAGTCATAAATGTTTGACCAATCAGAATTGGACTTTTCAAAAATTGACCAATCAATTATTGGCGGGAAGGCCTAAAAGACACTCAGAGCTTAATGTATGTTAACTTGTCTATTCAAGGAAAAACATTTTTTTTTTACTTTTTCAAATATAATCGACTCAGGTGTAATATTTTGAATTCATAATTCTTTTTCTTGCCCTTTAACAGACTTATGGCCCTTCACGAACAATCCTCAAAACAAAATAAAAAAAGTAGTATTGAATTTATTGGTAAGTTAAACACGTTTCCTTTTTAAGGCCAAGTTTTACTTGTTTCCTTTGCTGCACGTGTCTAAAATTTTTAAACTTTAAAAGCATCAGTTCATAAGCAGGGTCCAAGAGTTAAATCGTTGAGTCATTAGAAAGAAACAAAAGCAATACATTTGTATAAAATCGCCTTATAGATAAGCTGCTCTGTATGACTTAAAGAAATTGAAAGGCACCATCGTTCATGGTTAAAAAGATACTGCTTTTCAAAATGAAATTATTTCCCTGATAAAATAATTCCTTGGCTATGATATTTGTTTTCTCACTTGTACCAGAACATCTTCCTTCACCTCGTCTACCATGGGGAAACCAAATGCAAGCGGGGAACGAGAGGGTGACAAAAGCAAAGTCTGCGTCGAGCTCAGTGGCCCATACCGCCGGAGCTTAACTTGAAGTGACTGGGAGTATTTCTACTCCCCCCTGGATGGGATGCTAGTCCATCGCAGGGTTACCCCCCAACAGTATTTTGCCGGTACCCATTTATATTTATACACCTGGGTGTAGAGAGAGGCACTGTGAGAGTAAAATGTCTTGCCCAAGAACACAACGCGCTGCCCCGGCAGTAGCTCGAACCGGGATCGCCCGATCCGGAGTCCAGCGCACTAACCATTAGGACACCGCGCATCCCACACCATAGTTGGCATAGATGATCAGCGATATTTGGCTTTGCGTAGCCTGTTCCAGGCTCTCAGATAGTTGGGCACGCGAAGAAAAGACACGGGAGCGAAGCGAGCGTAAGAGCGAAGAGGTGGGGTGAAGACGCGAGAGCCTCTCGCGTCTTCACCCCACCTCTTAACTCTACCGCTCGCTTCGCTCCCGTATCTTTTCTTCGCGTGCCCCAATATCTGAGAGCCTGGAACAGGCTGCTAACATACTGGAAGGGAGATGATAAATGGGTTTGACCTCAGGCATTTAATATAAGATCCAGTTGGTAAAACTAACAAATAATCAAATAGCAGCGACTAAAGAGATCGATCGATAGAGGGTGTTTTTCTTTCGTCAAAGCGCTTGAATTCGTAATGTTGAGAATCTTAATTAGTGGTCAAAACCAAACCGACAATTTTTGTTGAATTGATTGACGGCCTCCAAAAGTTGTGTCCATTCTACATTACCGGGTTGTCGGGTTGACACGCGAGCACGAAAATCCAGTGGTCTTACTATTTGCCTTGTAAAAGGAGATTCATCGTTATACCGAACCGTAGCGAAGCTTTAAGCACTGCCCACACTTCTGGTAAGGTATTCCAAAGTATCACCGTGTTAAATCTGATTGATATTATTTGTCTTCATCTCCATAGCTGGATATATCGCCTCTGGGTATAGATCCATACGCAAACAGCGGTCAACACCACAGATCGGATAGCTTCGATAGCGGGGTTTCAAGATGTCATTTAATGCACATTAGTTTCATCGATAACAAAATAACTCATTTTCGCTATCTGGGAACTTTGTAAACATTCGAAAGTGAAAAACGACAAAGGTTCGAACTCGAAACGTGTTCACCGGTATGTGACGTCAACCCGGCTATAAAAAGATCGATTTCCTGTTCGGAAGCAGGTTTGGAAGTAACCACTTTTATGCAAATCTACATTGTAATTAGAGGGGGTAAGTTTCTAAAGAAACTGTGGTGCTGCGTCGGTGGGAAGTATAACAATATAACTTGGTTTTACCAACTGGGTTTAGTCAGAAGTGCATTCCAAATAAGTGATCAATCCGAAACTTTTAAATGCGTTCGCGCACGATGCAAAACATGCCCTTTCATTCACAACGTCGAAAAAATATCGAGACCCAAGCGATCTATCAAGATCTGTACCTCAGCCAATGTCATCTACTGCATAACTTGCACTCTTTGCAAAAAGTTGTACATCGGCGAAACAGGGAGACGACTAGGCGTCCGATTCCGAGAACACCATCGGGACGTAGAGAAAGACGACAAAAATGCATCGAAACCTGTCGGGAGACACTTCAATCTCCCAAATCATTCTAAGCAACATATGGCAGTGTGCGGCCTTTCCCTTCACCAAGGAAGCACGGAAAGTCGTAAAACTCTAGAACAAAAATTTATTTTTCAAATCGGCACTCTTAATCCTCATGGTATCAACGAACGCTTTTCATTCAACTAATTTATTCCGAAGTTTTCACGTTACCAGGCACCAGCCAATAGCGAAGCTCCATCTTTCTGCATATAAAAACACACGACGCACAATTCCTTGATTCGCTCCGACGAAGGGCTAACGCTCGAAACGTCAGCTGTTGAATCTCTTTACGGTGGCCAATTCACATTATCAACCCAGTTGATAAAACCAAATTACACAATGTAATTATTTTGTCTTGCCTGAAATACGCTACTCTGATTGGTTCCCCCGTCGGACAATTTACTTTCTGGTTTAACCTTACGCAGGTTTTGTATTTCAACACTACAGAAAAGATGGCGGCTGGTACATTTAAAAAGGTAAACAAAAACTCTTAAACCTTCAAACTCAGCAAAACAAATTAATTTGTGCAGGAACGAATTTCGTTAAATCATAGCTTTCTATTTGCCCTGTGGCAATGTTAGGCATCGTGGTAAAATGTACAGACGCCATCTTTATTAGACAACTCGCCTTCGTTTTCTATTCGCTCATCGAAAACAAAGTTTTGGATTGCAGTCCTTTAGAGCGTTTGCTATTTTTTCTATCCTCAGTGTCTATGAGTACTATTTATCTAGCCTGTGACTCTTATAGTTCACCACTAAATTTTCTCCGATTCCCATTGGTCTAAATTAAACACGTGACGCGATAGTGTTCATCCGCGGAGGGCACTATCAGCGCATAGTGCCCGTCGAGGAAAATACCCGGATGAATAGTGCCCGTCTGTGAAATTTTTTGTTAACAAGCAGGCTTTCGGTAAAAAGTCAAACGCTATTTGATTGAACTGCATTTCGAGGGTTTCTTACCTGATTTTCGTTTAAACGTACGTTTCGGCTTGCAGTAAAAACTCAAGATGCTTTTAAGTTTTAAGATGTTCTTAAAACTAGCCTATTTGCCCTCGAAGTTTCGCTTCTCGGGCAAATATTTGTTTTAAGAACATCAAATTTCCGCGGGGCAAGTATCAGCCGAAAGTTCCGAGACAAACACTCTATTGTCTTTATTGTTCACCACTAAATTTTCTTCCGCGCGCACATTCACAAACTAGTCACGAGTACACTGTCACGAGTTTTACTTGAAAAATCCAAAAATGTGTCTACACCAATGGAAACAAACCAGGAGTGGCCACGTTTAGATCTCCGGCTTGAAAAAGCCAGGCTACCTTTTTCAAGTTCTGACCTTATGATTTGGAAAAAATGATGAAAACTATTTTTCGGTCAGTTAGCGCTCGCTTTCTCAAAATAGGCCCGCACTACAGGCTAGTCAATTGTTGAAGGCTGTGCAAAAATAACTGCAACAGACCCGTGATATCATGGTGCTAGTTACAAATTTTAAAGGACAAATTCCCACATTTCGTTCTATTTTAGGAGAAAGTCTGCGTCGTGGCTTATTTTCTATTACAGGATTACAGCATCTCGGCCATAGAATTTTCTATTCTGCATATCAACTGTAACCATAGGCGTACGGGCAATTTTTTTCCAGGGGGGGCCGGGGGGGGGGGGGGGCGGGGGGTGGGGGGCGGTGAACCATTTGCCCCAATAATTCTCCCAAGTTGCCTTGCCCAGATTTTCCCATGCTGCCCCAAAAATCTGAATTGCCCAAAATCTGGGGGGTGGGGAGGCTGCAGCCCCGCGGCCTGTACGCATATGACTGTAACTCGTATTGCACATTTTAGACTAAGTCGCGTTTCGTTCGCCTAATTCTATTCCTCGAATTCGCAGCTAAGCGGTACAACTTTAGTTGTTACAATATAAGTGAACTGAATAATAGTAGTAAAAATTACTACAACAGATTTGTCTGTCATCATCGTGGCATTTATTCAAAAACTAGCTGTATTCGATTTTACTTCTTCTAAGCTTTGCCGAAACAAGAAGATTAGGAAATGATGCCCGGGCTCGAAAGAGTTGTTTCACTGTTATAATACTTGTAAAACGATGCGGGATTACAGAAAAGCCGTTACGATCATTCGGGCAATTAAAGTATGGATAGATTTAAACTATTAAAAATTAAGGTTAATGTTAAAAAATATCACTAAATAAACGTTTTCGATCTATTTCATCAGAGTAGATCGAAATGAAACGTGCGAAAAACATTTCTTTAGGTTTTAAAGGTAATTTGAGGGTTCTTTTGTCACTGTTGAGGTGTTTTCATGGTAACCGCTATGACGCCATAAACATTCTTAAAGTATTACCCAATAACAGAGTTATAAATCTATTCATATTTTGCTCGAATGATCGAAACAACTTTTCTATAATCCTGCATCGTTTTGCAACTATCAGAAAGACGTCTGGGTAGCCGAAGTTCAACAATACTGACATTCCCGCGCTGTTATATAGCAACAAATTTGCGAGACAAGCTGCTAACCTGAAGGAAACAGTGTCACCTTTGATTTGAACGCAAAGGACGTCGTATTTACGAACTGTCACTCATCGTTTATAGTCGTACAGGATCGTAGGTCAGCTATAATGGGTAAATTTCTTATATTATTAATACGCCACAAATTTCCATAAGTAACACTCAAAGATTTTTATAGCATTCATAAGGAGAGCTTAGCTAAGTATTTCGAATTTAGGAATTGGATTCATTTTCAAGTTAAAAAAATCTAACACTGTTTCCAGTACGTGTGCCAAGCACGTACAAATATTTGCTCGTCTGGAGAAAAGAACTCAATAGCGGAAATTGACAGCATGTGTGCCTTTTTGTATATTTGTGTATTTTTTGTATATTTGTATTCCAAAACGCGATCGCCAAAACTGCGTCGGCTGGCGGACGGTAAACAAGGCCAAGTGGACACAAATAGACAAAATGGTGGTCTCATTGGCTAGAGAAGAAATTGTTTACAAATTTCCGTCCCTCACCCGTTACTCGTATCGACGGAACCATCCAGTTGTCATATATTTGCATATTGGCATAATGAGGTTGGCGCTTTCAAGTAAGTTAGAAATAGGGTCCGTGTAATGCCTATAAATCACGAAACCGCAACCTTCTGTTACTTTACTACGGATCTCAACAAAAACCATTGTATGTTTATAAATAATTCCGAAACAACAAATCTTAAGGTAAGTCTAATTTCAAAAGCTTTACTTCATGTAAAGCAAAAAGATTTATTCATCTTGAATTTATTTTCTCCAAGTAAAGTTAATAAGGTATACTGCTTCAAAACAAGCCCATCTCCGAAAAATATCCCTCGAGCTATAATTACAAGAAACGAAAGCGAAAGAGTAACCGACATTATAATTTGTTATACTGAGTTTTTTGCCGAGAATTATTGTTCAGTAGCAGGAAGACAGCCAAGCCGTCGATATATTATAAGATGAATTGCATAATACTTCGAGTTTCGTTCGAGCGAATGATTTAAGTGTGATAAATCGGTTGTTTCGTATTCAAATTCTCCATTCCTGGCATAAAATGGCCATTACAAATAATGGATTTGGTTTCGCACGGGCCTGCCAAGTTCGCTTGTCCCCTAAAAATTAATATTAGAGGTAGGACTTCAACAGAAAAAAATCACTATATATCCATAAATATATATATCAGTATAGCATATTTAATCTGCAGAATAATTCTTTAATTGCTTGGTTTTGACTTGTGGAACCCCTGTTTGTTAATTTCAAGATCTCACTTGATGGGGCAGTAAATGACCTATCTGCCGCTCAATTATTCCCCGTGTTGAAAAAGAAAGCCTTGTAGCGCATTTAATATAATATTCGTTCCGAAACTCATTTTGAAATTTAAATCTGGTGGCCTTTCTAAGTTAACATGGGGATTATGTATTAAGAGAACCATCAATCAAACACAGCTTTCAGATTCTGCTTGTTTTACAATCTGTAAACATACGATACAGTCCATTTTTTGCTCGAGTTGTCTGTATCGGCGAATTATGTGCTTCAAAAATGAATATTTTTAATTTACGCCGCAAGCTAAGGTGAATACGCCTTGTGGGATATCTTTCAGCGCGCAGGTGTGTTTATACATCAATGGAAATTGTCTTCAAAGTGGACGCCTTTCCTTATATTAAAAAAAAATTCAGGCGAAAATTTCACAAGCAACCGGCGTTCTGGCTTAAATTTGGCCGAAAATTCACGTGAATTAAAAGATTAAAAATACAAATAGAAATATGTATAAGCGTGCACGCGTAGATTTATCATAGATTTTCGCTCTTGGTCTCTTTTGGCGGCGATTTAGCGAAGATATATCGCACGTCTGTAAATCTGGCAGGTGATGTTTCTCTCCACACGTACTCACGCGCACCCACCACAGAGCCCCTATCTTTAAAACAGCTATTAAATGAACTTTATCTCCGTTTCTAACAAAGAGCTATTTGCGATAAAGAATTGTTTATGACAAAAGTATATTGTTGTTTGGAAATTTACTAGTTTAAGGCCATCACTCGTTCAGTGTTGAAGGTGTTTACGAAAAAAGAAAACATTTGCATTTAAAAAGCAATTTTTCCTTTGGGTGCTGCGCGTTCGCATTTTTTGCATCATATTTTTATTGTGTCAGAAAGGATTTCGGAGATCGCTGCTGAGTTTCGCGCAAAGACTCAAAATAAAATAACAAAACATACTTTTGTTTTGTTTTGTCTTAGCCGATTCCGACACTGCATGCCTCCCCGAAGTAATTTTTGGCTGTATTTTTATGCAATTATTGTAATCCACTGGATTGCTGGGTGGTTTTCAATGAACGTAATGTTAATCGCAGATATTGTATTTGCATATTTATAATTGAAGCTGACACATTAACCTTTTAGGGTAATTCAAACCATTTTCGTTTTCTTCAAAGCACGGCTCCTCTGTTGACAAATGCCGAAAATAATGAGTTTTTCTCGTCCTATTGTAAACCTATAACAGAAGCCTTGTCGATTTAATTATAAAACTTATGAATTTTCCTTTTTTTAATTTTTAAGCTGGCCGCACGATCGATAAAATTCTCTAGCCCGTGATTTCAGAGTTCGTTTTGACGGCAGTTTCTTCGCACCTTCTTTCGACTTATTTGACTTGCACTTTCTTTGAATTGGGCTGATACCAATATCCTTGTCGTGTAAATAAATTGGACCGGAGGCACAACTAAGTTGATGGGAGGCTGGGAGACGGGCTGGGGGGGGGGGGGGGGGGGAGGTGGCAGACCGGGACAAATTTTTAAAGAATAAGCATGCCGTTGCTAAGTGACGATGGTGACACGGAACTATTTCGCGCTTTTTATGTCCAATCATGTGACTTCAATCATGCTAATCTTGTTTGAAGCTTGTTTCCCATGATTATTTTATGATGCATTTTTCTACCCTAATCAAATTAAACAATTTCAGAACAATGTTTTTGATTATTTTTAAATATGAGCCTATTGCAGCATTTATACACTTAGTGAAACTGACAACATGTAAAATTTTCAAGTCTGGCTACACAAATAAGTGTTGTGCTGAAAACATCCTCGAATGAACTGAGTTTTCGTTTCTCAGCTGGGAATTTAGTAACTGGTAAATTCTACGTTCAAGCCAAGTGGTATAACTCTTAGTATTTAATTTCTACCCCCCGGATGGGATGCTTGTCCATCACAGGGTCCCCCCCCCCCCCCAGCATTAAATTCGCCGAAACCTTTTTATATTTCTGGGGGAGAGAGGCATTGTGGCTCAAGAACACAACACAACACAATGGCCAGGCCTACCGCTAGGCCTCCCAAGCTACTGTACACCAGGCTGTTCGAGGGAAATCTCCTCTGCATGGATAGCGCATGCCCTGTTGGTTTTCTAGTCTCAGTCAGAGCTAGCCCGCGTTGTTTTCAACCAGAAGAGGCGACTTGTGCTAGGGCCTAGGCTATTTCCCTTTCGAGGGGGTTAGTTTCTAAAGAAACTGTGGTGCTGCGTCGGTGGGAAGTACAACAATATAATTTGGTTTTATCAACTGGGTTGATAATGTCAATTGGCCACCGTAAAGAGATTCAAGAGCTGACGTTTCGAGCGTTAGCCCTTCGTCGGAGCGAATCCGCTCCGACGAAGGGCTAACGCTCGAAACGTCAGCTCTTGAATCTCTTTACGGTGGCCAATTGACATTATCAACCCAGTTGATAAAACCAAATTATATTTCCCTTTCGTATCGGTCGATGTCATTTTTCACGGTCGATGCCATCATTAAATTATACCATATCTGCTCTATTTTATTTCTGGTCAGTCGGTAGAAAATAATGGTTGTAGTAATTAATTTCGTGATACGGACCTACCATATGCACTTAATTGCTTACTTTCAGTCCGGTTTGCTTGCGGTTAACTTTCATTTGTTGGTCAGGGCAAACCCGACTATAATTAAAGAGATTCACTTTTATAATTTTTTTCGGTGGTTTCAGCCTTTGGTGGTTCAACGTGGTAGTGTATAAACGGTTAAGAAAGATCGAAGAGACGCTGCTAGCAAGGCAGACTCTTGGTGGCGACGGGTGGCGACGTACTGTCAATTTTTCTCTGCCTGGCCTCCCTCCCTCACCGTAGAAAAATTGAAATGATATTCAAAAAATTTCAAGTGCCGCTAAAAATGGAAAAGGGAACAAGAATGGATTCTGTGTTGGTACGAGACTTTACTCATGCAGTGTTTGGGTCTAACTATTTTCAGCATTCTTTTGAAACCGATTCCTGTGAGCTGTTAGTTTATAGCAACCAGGATACAATCACGCGTTTATCGCCAAACATTTTAATGGAAGAGGAAACTCCGTGACAAACAGTCGTTTTCTCAGTTCCGAGTTGTCGTGTTTGAAAGCTATTAGGAAATCATTTAATTCGACATTAATTGTGAAACATTATCTTCAACTTGAACTATCGTATTATTATATTTAAGGAAACACAAACATCGGCAGTTATGGTAGGATGTTTATTGCAATCAAAAATAGTTTTTGCCTAGAGGTTATTTCTGCGCTTTCTTGCTAACACGGGAAGTTGTACAAGCCTGCTCGCGCTCGCGGCTGCTCTAGCTGGTAAAACGTTCTTTTTTCGTTTCAGTCAGTAACCTTTATACAATAGTTCGAAATCAGTACAAAATACGGTAAAGCCTACATCTGGATAAAATATGGGCAGAAGAATGCAATTTTGAGCTAAGTGATATTTGATTTCGTGCCTTAAATGAAAGCTCTTTGCATTCATAACCAAAATAACTTTCTTAATTGGAAATGGCTGAAGGTTATTTATGCCAATTTCGGCTTGGAAGGAAAATTTCAAACCACTTGGCAGGGAAGAGAAGGGAAAGATAGAGAATGCACGTAGGAATTCCCAGTTACGCAGGGAAATTGGCTTTTTTTGGTCATTCCACACAAATCAAGGACCTCAACATTACCACAACAAGAATTTTTTTCTAGCTGCATGCTGAGTTGTTCGAATTCTCGGTAAGCCAAGACGACTTGAATAATTTTTCTGACAGCCATGTTAATTGCGTCAATAGACATCCGGTCCTTTCGTTTTCAAATGATTTTTTCTTTTACTGGCAAAGGCTATGATTGGGCAAACAGCCGAACGCTCTGAAATGTCCTGTCTAATCAGACGCTGGTAAATAAACAGGGCAGAATAATACGAGTAGTTTCTGTCTCCCAAGGCAAACATGTCTTGCAAGCTTCTTGATATAATCACGTCACTTTTGTCTATATTAAGTACATACTTTCGGTTTTGCATATATCTAGGCAGCGCGACTGACCGGTGCGACTGAACAGTGCGCCCAGAAAATCGCTTGTTTTCTTGCTCGTTCAAGGAAGTGCCGTTTGCTTCATTTGCAGGTATGTACTTACATCTGCAGTTCTTTTATCCATACTACACCTAAAATGGATAGCCCTGGTTTTCTTTCAAAACATAACCACCGGTGAAATTTGACAACTAAAAAACGCGATAGAACAAAGACTTGTTTTGCAATGACGATAGCATGGCCTTGAAACGAGTTCCCGGAAAAAAATTCTTTAATATTCTTGCTAGCGACGGTAGAATGCACCGGCATTTTGACTTTTAGTTACACGGCTTTTTTAAAAAGAAGTTTTAGAAGCTATGTATATAAAGCGAGCATGGAGGCCGCTTGTGTTGACAGTTAACTAATGGATCTTTGTATTATTATCAGCTACAAACAAAAACTAACCATAAAATGCAACTATTGGCATATCTTTATAACCGAAGCCACATTGTGGTCACCAGCGTAAGACAGTAAAACCTAAAATCGTTCAAAAATACTAGAAACTTTTTTATCCAAGGCAATATCATCCACTCGGTTTATTTTTTTTTCTTGACTCTCTTTGTTTGACCTCAAGTTTTTAAATCAATATTTTCATATTTTCACCTTCCAACTATACAGAGAAAGGATTTTCCAAGGTTGCCTGGCAAACTATGTAGAGCAATAAACTATTCCTGTCCGATTTTGCATGAGAACGATGTTTCTGGAACTTTCAAAATTTTAATAGTTTCTGTTTATTAGCTCCTCAAGCGACAAGACGCAACACAAGATTGTACTAACGTCACTTTGATTACTTTGCATTGACAGATCGAAGCCGCTACAAATGTATACATTTCCAGATGTTTTGAAGTATCTCGAACAACTCTGGACGTTGCTGTGAGCTTTGAATGAAAATCTTGGCTTCAACTTTTCCGAACTTCTTCCACATCGACTTGTGGCTAGAAAGTGCTATCTTATTGGCTGGTTTCTGCCTTATAATGTGCCTGCCGTCGATATTACTTGTTTTTACAGTTGTCATAACTTTACTTTGTTTTCGATATTTCCAGAACAAGCAGAAATTCAAGCCTTGCTTGTATTACAAAAAGTCGCGGATCAGCGTGGTTATAAAAAAGGGCTGCAAGCGACTGAATGAAGAATACAAGCCAACATTCTGGGCGGGAAACTGCCACATTCAGACACTACTGCCCTGGATCTGTTCTTGGTGGCACGAAGAACTGGAATTTAATAGAGAATATTTGCAAATGGCCGACAAAGGACTGGTTGCCTTGGATTGGGTGGCAGTAGATGACAAAAATTTGACCAAAATGAGCCCAGTCATGTTGCTTATCCCAGACTTAACCAGCGCGGCTGCAGACATGGCGGCCGTGTGCACAGAAGTTTTGACACGAAACTTTCGTCCGGTGGTTTTTAACCGGCGCGGGCACGGCGGGACGTCTTTATCGACTTATCGCCTACAAAGCTTTGGGGATGCACGGGACATAGACGAAGCTGTCCTATTCATCCGCAACATGTATCCCTATTCAGAAATCTTTGCCATCGGATTTTCTACCGGTTCAGGGCTACTGATGTCGTATTTGGGGGAAGCTGGCAACGCAACGCAACTTAATGCGGCAGTTTGTGTCTCGCCCTGCTATGATGCCGAAGAGCTGTTTAAATGTACACCCGAACCCTACAATTGGCTTTGGACTTTAAAACTTAAATCTACCTTGCGCCAGCACCCCTGCTTAGGGAACGTAATTAATTACAATCTTGCGCTGCAAAGCTCAAACATAAAAGAACTGGATGAACGGGTTTTCGTGAAATTAAACCAGTACAATTCCTTGGAAGAGTATTGGCGCTACAACGACCCAATGCGCAATGTCACAAACATTACCATTCCTGTACTCTGTGTGAGCGCGCTTGATGACCCCATATGCACCAAGGACACTATTCCCTTTAGTCTTTTCAAAACTTCGTCCAATTTATTTCTTGTAACTACAGATAGAGGAGGTCACTGTGGATTCCTAGAGAATAGCATTCCCTCCTCTTGGGCGAACAAACTCGCTTGCGATTACCTTGAGACAGTATTCCATCAGGGTGTACCGAAATATCCCGAGGAAAATCACCTAAGTTTCTTTTCAGAATTTAATGGCACGAGAAATCGAAGTTACACAACGTAACGAGCGATATTTTTGACTTTTTTATTGGCTAACGTAGACCGAGAAAACGATATCTCAAATTATTCTTGTTGAAAATACCTGCAATAAAAGGACATTGCATTTACGCAAACAGAGAGATTATAGAACTTTGAGGATGGATTAGCTTTTAAATAATATAATATGCATGACAATCAGATGACCATAATCAGATGACCATAATAATCTATACGGTTAAAGGTGCAATCATTTTTGTTGGAAGGTTAGTATTTTTCTGTCCGGCTAAGTTTTAGCCATCACCTTCCATTTGGTCGTCATTGATATTCAAATGACTTTTGTATAAGTTTTATTTACTTAAGAGTAGAGCAATTATCATACTGTGGAAAAAAGGGACCCCAAAGAGTTTTAGTATGGGTAATCAAATGGTGACGAGTAAAATTAGGAAATAATTTGACGCGCGTTTTGGACAAAACTCGCGTGAAATTATTTCCTAATTTCACAAGTATACGATTTGGTTACTTTTTAATATCATAGGTGTTACGCTCTCGATCGTGGGTTTTTAACTTGTTTATTTTTATTGTATCGAGAAATTTCGCGCCAAGCGTTGCCATGACAATTTTATAATTTAACATGTGAAAATACAAATTAACGCTGAAATTTCGCGCCAAAATTAAGAAGTAATTTGGCACCCACGATATTTTTTTTGAAAGACAAGTACTTCTCTATTTAACAATCGCCCTTGTTAGCCATAGAACTTAACACAAGGGAAAGTCTGATAGAGCAAGATCCGAAATAGCAATCTAATGGAAAACTCATTCAAAGCTGGTGTGTTTGTGTATAGATTACTTTTCGTTTGCGCTCCAAGACACACAATTCTCGTGAAATGAGACACTGAAATTTTTTTGACGTATAAAATCACTGGCTTACTGATTAACGCCCCACCGTTTAGGTCTTTAAAGGAACTGCGTCCAGACTGATTATCGAAAGTCCTCTTTCAACCTAATTTTCATATTTATTGCCAAATACTGCAAAATATACAGCAGAATCAGATGAAAAAGATTTCACAGAGCAAAATAGGATATTGAGTCATTCGGGGAAGAACTGTATGAACAGGATGGTAGTGGATTTTGAAACCAAAGACAATGAATAGAGTGCATTCAGATGCAAAATCTGTAGCACGGATTTGTTGAAATTCGTAATATTAAACTAACGCGAATCTCGACAAGTTCATACTACATTGAGAGTCTGGATGGGGGAACTGGATTCTCATTTAGACCATTTCTCAGCTATCAGTTAAAATTTGAGCTATTTCTCAGCTATCAGTTAATTTTGACTTCTTCATTTGCTTTTGCTGTATTGTATCTTAACAACGGCGTCAAATCAAATTGAACCGAACAGTCCGATGATTTCTGTTTGCTTTCCAGCGACTCCGAACTGTTTAAAGGGACAGTGTCACGCCTGATTATAGAAATTTTTATGTTCCAATTTCCATATTATTGTGCCAAATACACGAATAAATTTGACAAAGAGAATCCGTTGAACAAGATAGAAAAGGTTGAAAAAGGTAGTTTGGGGAAGTAGTACACGATTACAAGGATGGAAGTGGATTGAAATTCATCAAAATTACAAGGATTTCTATGGAGTCACTGAAGCATGGAAGGGCCAACATCTCACCCCCAATTTGAAATAAAATGCTGATTTCTTTTCAAGTAGGCATTCTTCATAATGTACTTTCCGAATGTCTCGGTAAATCCCATAATTTCACAAATTTAGTTTTTGTGACGTCATCACTTTACAACTCTATTGGGGGCACTGTAAATAACGAAACAAATAATGTAAATTTGAAAGTGAAGAATGAAGAATGATCATCGCAGTTAATTTCCAATTTAAGCAATTGGAAATTAAAGAAGAAGCCTGAAAAAACTCAGGGCTTCAACGGGATTCGAACCCGTGACCTCCGCGATACCAGTGCGATGCTCTACCAATCTGAGCTATGAAGCCACACATTGGGAGCGAGGTGAGGAGTGGAATAATGTGTAGCATATATGATGTATAGCATATATGAAATAATTCATATTTGAACTGCGGATAAAGATGAAAGTGAAGAATAATTTTATGAGGCCAATTGAAAATCCCTGTTTTGCACTTGTATCAGACCACTACAGCTGGGAAATATGAGGATTTATTTCTGCACTCCTTCCGTCTACAAGTATATAGTCAAACTGAAAGAAACAATTTACAATTACTTTGAGGCTCTGTGCCGTAATTGTCCTTGAACTAATACAAAATGAAAATATGTTATAATTCTTCTTACAATTCTTGTAATCCTTTCCCGTTCGTAAACCTTGCGTTAGGGTTATGATTCTTTCTATACGAACTTAGCGTCTGTTAGGAAAATAGCGTCTCTTCTGCGAGATTCGAGCCGCGTTATCCATTTTATAGAGGAATGCCCCTATGGACGTTACACAATCACACAAGGACTTAGATATTTTCGTGTTCGTGCAAAAGAATCCCAACTGTTAGGAGTAGCTATTTACAGCGTGAAAAAGTTGAATTAGGGACGACCGAAGACAAAGCAATTTCAGTGGCAGGGAGAAGGACTTCAACCCATCCGGCGACCAAACCGCTAGGACACGCTCGTGGCCACAATTTGGTTAACCACGATTAAACCTGGTTATAATGGCCGCAATTTCGGTATAGGTAAAGATGGCTATCGTGCCCATAATTTGGTTATAGGAAAGCATGGTTACCGTTGCCATAATTTGGGTATAGGTAAACATGGTTATCGTGGAAAAAATTTGGGTATATAGGTAACCATGGTTATAATGGATATAATTTGGATATAATAACAATTTATATGAGCGCGATCAAGGCCCTTGTTTAAATATTATTACCATGATTATCTGGGTCATAATTTGGATATAATTGCCATGGTTATGACGACCATAATTTGGATATAATAATCATGGTTATCACGACCATAATTTGGATATAATAACCACGGTTATCGTGTCCATAATTTGGATATTATTAGCACGATTAACTAGGTAATAATTTGGATATACTAACCCTGGTTATGACGACCATAATTTGGATACAATAACCATGATTATGACGACCATAATTTGGATATAATAAACATCGTTATTGTCGTCATAATTTCGATACATTGCCATAATTTGGACATAATAACCATGGTTATGATGAACACAATTTGGATATAATAACCATGGTTATGATGGCCATAATTTTGGTATAATAACCATCATGGTTATCTTGGCCATAATTTTGGTATAATAACCATCACGGTTATCCTGGTCATAATTTGGGTATAATAAACATCATGGTTGTCTTGGCCATACTTTGGGTATAATAACCATCATGGTTATCTTGACCATAATTTCGGTAACATAACCATCATGGTTATCCCGGTCATAATTTGGGTACAATAACAATAATGGTTATCTTGGCCATAATTTGGGTAATATAACCATCATGGTTATCTTGGCCATAAATTGGGTATCATAACCGCCATGGTTATCTTGGCCATAATGTGGGTACAATAACAATCATGGTTATCCGGCCATAGTTTGGGTAATATAACAATCACGGATTTCTTGGCCATAGTTTGGGTAATATAACCATTATGGTTATCTTGGCCATAATTTGGGTATAATAACCATCATCGGGTTATCTTGGCCATAATTTAGGTATAATAACCGTCATGGTTATCTTGGCCATAATATTGATACAATAACCATCATGGTTATGTTGGCCATAATTTGGGTAAAATAACCATCATGGTTATCTTGGCCATAATTTTGGTATAATAACGGCCATGGTTATCTTGGCCATAATGTGGGTACAATAACCATCATGGTTATCTTGGCCATAATTTGAATACAATAACCATCATGGTCATGTTTCCCATAATTTGGGTATGATAACCATCAAGGTTATGCCGGCCATAATTTGGGTACAATAACAATCACAGTTATCTAGGCACAAATTTGGGTAATATAGCCATCATGGTTATAATGGTCATTATTTGGGTATAATAACCATCATCGTTATCTTTGCCATAATTTGGGTACAATAACCATCATGTTCAACTTGGCCATAACTTGGAGAAAATAACCATCATGGTTATCTTGGCCATAATTTCAGTATACTAACCATCGTGGTTTTCTTGGCCATAATTTGGGAACAATAACCATCATGGTTAAATTGGCCATAATATTGATACAATAACCATCATGGTTATGTTGGCCATAATTTGGGTAAAATAACCATCATGGTTATCTTGTCCATAATATGGGTATAATAACGGGCATGGTTATCTTGGAAATAATGTGGGTACAATAACCATCATGGTTATCTTGGCCATAATTTCAGTATAACAACCATCGTGGTTTTCTTGGCCATAATTTGGGAACAATAACCATCATGGTTAAATTGGCCATAATATTGATACAATAACCATCATGGTTATGTTGGCCATAATTTGGGTAAAATAACCATCATGGTTATCTTGTCCATAATATGGGTATAATAACGGGCATGGTTATCTTGGAAATAATGTGGGTACAATAACCATCATGGTTATCTTGGCCATAATTTGGGTATAATAACCGTTAAGGTTATCTTGGCCATAATTTGGGTAAAATCACCATCATGGCTATCTTGGCCATAATTTGGGTAAAATAACCATCATGGTTATCTTGGCCATATTGTGGGTACAATAACCATGATCGTTATCCCGGCCATAATTTGGGTACCATAACCATCATTATTATCTTGGTCATAATTTGGGTACAATAACCATCATGGTTATCTTCACCATAATTTGGGTAATATAACCATCATTGTTATCTTGGCCATAATTTGGGTATACTAACCATCATGGTTATCTTGGCCATAATTTGGGTACAATAACCATTATGGTTATCTTGGCCATAATTTGGGTAAAATGACCATCATGGTTATCTTGGCCATATTGTGGGTACAATAAAAATCATGGTTATCTTGGCCATAATTTGGGTAATATAACCATCATGGTTATCTTGGCCATAACTTGGGTATACTAACCATCATGGTTATCTTGGCCATAATTTGGGTATAATAACCATCATGGTTATCTTGGTCATAATGTGGGTACAATAACCATTATTATAATACCCAAATTATGGTTATTTTAGCCATAATTTGGGTGTTATAACCATGGTTATTTTGGCCATAATTTGGTTATTATAACCATGGTTATTTTGGCAAAAATTTGGGTGTTATAACCATGGTTATTTTGGCCAAAATTTGGGTATTATAACCACGGTTATGTTGCCCATAATTTGGGTATTATAACCATGGTTATTTTGACCATAATTTGGGTATTATAACCATGGTTATTTTGGCCATAATTTGGGTATTATAACCATGGTTATTTTGGCCATAATTTGGGTGTTATAACCATGGTTATTTTGGCCATAATTTGGGTATTATAACCATGGTTATTTTGGCCATAATTTGGGTATTATAACCATGGTTATTTCGGCCATAATTTGGGTATTATAACCATGGTTATTTTGGCCATAATTTGGGTATTATAACCATGGTTATTTTGGCCATAATTTGGGTATTATAACCATGGTTATTTCGGCCATAATTTGGGTATTATAACCATGGTTATTTTTGCAACAATTTGGGTATTATAACCATGGTTATTTTGGCCATAATATTATAACCACGGTTATTTTGGCCATAATTTTGGTATTAAAACCATGGTTATTTTGGCCGTAATTTGGGTATTATAACCATGGTTATCTTGGCCATAATTTGGGTATTATAACCATGGTTATTTTGGCCATAATTTGGGTATTATAACCATGGTTATTTTGGCTATTATTTGGGTATTATAACCATGGTTATTTTGGCCATAATTTGGGTATTATAACCATGGTAATTTTGGTCATATTTTGGGTATTATAACCATGGTTATTTTGGCCATAATTTGGGTATTATAACCATGGTTATTTTGGCCATATTTTGGGTTATTATAACCATGGTTATTTTGGCCATATTTTGGGTATTATAACCATGGTTATTTTGGCCATATTTTGGTCATATTTTGGGTATTATAGCTATGGTTATTTTAACCATATTTCGGGTATTATAACCATGGTTATTTTGGCCATATTTTGGGTATTATAACCATGGTTATTTTGGCCATATTTTGGGTATTATAACCATGGTTATTTTGGCCATAATTTGGGTCTTATAACCATGGTTTTTTTGGCCATATTTTGGGTATTATAACCATGGTTATTTTGGCCATATTTTGGCCATATTTTGGGTATTATAACCATGGTTATTTTGGCCATATTTTGGGTATTATAACCATGGTTATTTTGGCCATATTTTGAGTATAATAACCATGGTTATTTTGGCCATATTTTGGGTATTATAACCATGGTTACTTTGGCCATAATTTGGGTATTATAACCATGGTTCTTTTGGTCATATTTTGGGTATTATAACCATGGTTATTTTGGCCATATTTTGGGTATTATAACCATGGTTATTTTGGCCATATTTTGGGTATTATAACCATGGTTATTTTGGCCATATTTTGGGTATTATAACCATGGTTATTTTGGCCATAATTTGGGTATTATAACCATGGTTATTTTGGCCATATTTTGGGTATTATAACCATGGTTATTTTGGCCATATTTTGGGTATTATAACCATGGTTATTTTGGCCATATTTTGTGTATAATAGCCATGGTTATTTTGGCCATATTTTGGCCATATTTTGGGTATTATAACCATGGTTATTTTGGCCATATTTTGGGTATTATAACCATGGTTATTTAGGCCATATTTTGGGTATTATAACCATGGTTATTTTGGCCATATTTTGGCCATATTTTGGGTATTATAACCATGGTTATTTTGGCCATATTTTGGGTATTATAACCATGGTTATTTGGGCCATAATTTGGGTATTATAACCATGGTTATTTTGGCCATATTTTGGTTCTTATAACCATGGTTATTTTCGCCATATTTTGGCCATATTTTGGGTATTATAACCATGGTTATTTTGGCCATATTTTGGGTATTATAACCATGGTTATTTTTGCCATAATTTGGGTATTATAACCATGGTTATTTTGGCCATATTTTGGGTATTATAATCATGGTTATTTTGGCCATATTTTGGGTATTATAACCATGGTTATTTTTGCCATAATTTGGGTATTATAACCATGGTTATTTTGGCCATATTTTGGGTATTATAATCATGTTTATTTTGGCCATATTTTGGATATTATAACCATGGTTATTTTGGCCATATTTTGAGTATAATAACCATGGTTATTTTGGCCATATTTTGGGTATTATAACCATGGTTATTTTGGCCATATTTTGGATATTATAACCATGGTTATTTTGGCCATATTTTGAGTATAATAACCATGGTTATTTTGGCCATATTTTGGGTATTATAACCATGGTTATTTTGGCCATATTTTGGGTATTATAATCATGGTTACTTTGGCCATATTTTGGGTATTATAACCATGGTTATATTGGCCATATTTTGGCCATATTTTGGGTATTATAACCATGGTTATTTTTGCCATATTTTGGGTATTATAACCATGGTTATTTTGGCTATATTTTGGCAATATTTTGGGTATTATAACCATGGTTATTTTGGCCATATTTTGGGTATTATAACCATGGTTATTTTGGCCATATTTTGGGTATTATAACCATGGTTATTTCGGCCATATTTTGGGTATTATAACCATGGTTATTTTGGCCATAATTTGGGTATTTTAACCATGGTTATTTTGGCCATATTTTGGGTATTATGACCATGGTTATTTTGGCCATATTTTGGCCATATTTTGGGTATTATAACCGTGGTTATTTTGGCCATATTTTGGGTATTATAACCATGGTTATTTTGGCCATATTTTGGCCATATTTTGGGTATTATAACCATGGTTATTTTGGCCATATTTTGGATATTATAACCATGGTTATTTTGGCCATATTTTGAGTATAATAACCATGGTTATTTTGGCCATATTTTGGGTATTATAACCATGGTTATTTTGGCCATATTTTGGCCATATTTTGTGTATTATAACCATGGTTATTTTGGCCATATTTTGGCCATATTTTGGGTATTATAACCATGGTTATTTTGGCCATATTTTGGCCATATTTTGGGTATTATAACCATGGTTATTTTGGCCATAATTTGGGTATTATAACCATGGTTATTTTGGCCATATTTTAGCCATATTTTGGGTTTTATAACCATGGTTATTTTTGCCATATTTTGGGTATTATAACCATGGTTATTTAGGCCATATTTTGGGTATTATAACCATGGTTATTTATACCATATTTTGGGTATTATAACCATGGTTATTTTGGCCATACTTTGGGTATTATAGCCATGGTTATTTTGGCCATATTTTGGGTATCATAACCATGGTTATTTTGGCCATATTTTGGGTATTATAACCATGGTTATTTTGGCAATAATTTGGCCATATTTTATGTATTATAACCATGGTTATTTTGGCCATATTTCGGCCATATTTTGGGTATTATAACCATGGTTATTTTGGCCATATTTTGGGTATTATAACCATGGTTATTTTGGCCATATTTTGGGTATTATAACCATGGTTACTTTGGCCATATTTTGGGTATTATAACCATGGTTATTTTGGCCATATTTTGGGTATTATAACCATGGTTATTTTTGCCACATTTTGGGTATTATAACCATGGTTATTTTGGCCATATTTTGGGTATTATAACCATGGTTATTTTGGCCATATTTTGGGTATTATAACCATGGTTATTTTGGCCATATTTTGTGTATAATAGCCATGGTTATTTTGGCCATATTTTGGCCATATTTTGGGTATTATAACCATGGTTATTTTGGCCATATTTTGGGTATTATAACCATGGTTATTTAGGCCATATTTTGGGTATTATAACCATGGTTATTTTGGCCATATTTTGGCCATATTTTGGGTATTATAACCATGGTTATTTTGGCCATATTTTGGGTATTATAACCATGGTTATTTGGGCCATAATTTGGGTATTATAACCATGGTTATTTTGGCCATATTTTGGTTATTATAACCATGGTTATTTTCGCCATATTTTGGCCATATTTTGGGTATTATAACCATGGTTATTTTGGCCATATTTTGGGTATTATAACCATGGTTATTTTTGCCATAATTTGGGTATTATAACCATGGTTACTTTGGCCATTTTTTGGGTATTATAATCATGGTTATTTTGGCCATATTTTGGGTATTATAACCATGGTTATTTTTGCCATAATTTGGGTATTATAACCATGGTTATTTTGGCCATATTTTGGGTATTATAATCATGGTTATTTTGGCCATATTTTGGATATTATAACCATGGTTATTTTGGCCATATTTTGAGTATAATAACCATGGTTATTTTGGCCATATTTTGGGTATTATAACCATGGTTATTTTGGCCATATTTTGGATATTATAACCATGGTTATTTTGGCCATATTTTGAGTATAATAACCATGGTTATTTTGGCCATATTTTGGGTATTATAACCATGGTTATTTTGGCCATATTTTGGGTATTATAATCATGGTTACTTTGGCCATATTTTGGGTATTATAACCATGGTTATATTGGCCATATTTTGGCCATATTTTGGGTATTATAACCATGGTTATTTTTGCCATATTTTGGGTATTATAACCATGGTTATTTTGGCTATATTTTGGCAATATTTTGGGTATTATAACCATGGTTATTTTGGCCATATTTTGGGTATTATAACCATGGTTATTTCGGCCATATTTTGGGTATTATAACCATGGTTATTTTGGCCATAATTTGGGTATTTTAACCATGGTTATTTTGGCCATATTTTGGGTATTATGACCATGGTTATTTTGGCCATATTTTGGCCATATTTTGGGTATTATAACCGTGGTTATTTTGGCCATATTTTGGGTATTATAACCATGGTTGTTTTGGCCATATTTTGGCCATATTTTGGGTATTATAGCCATGGTTATTTTGGCCATATTTTGGATATTATAACCATGGTTATTTTGGCCATATTTTGAGTATAATAACCATGGTTATTTTGGCCATATTTTGGGTATTATAACCATGGTTATTTTGGCCATATTTTGGCCATATTTTGTGTATTATAACCATGGTTATTTTGGCCATATTTTGGCCATATTTTGGGTATTATAACCATGGTTATTTTGGCCATATTTTGGCCATATTTTGGGTATTATAACCATGGTTATTTTGGCCATAATTTGGGTATTATAACCATGGTTATTTTGGCCATATTTTAGCCATATTTTGGGTTTTATAACCATGGTGATTTTTGCCATATTTTGGGTATTATAACCATGGTTATTTAGGCCATATTTTGGGTATTATAACCATGGTTATTTTTGCCATATTTTGGGTATTATAACCATGGTTATTTTGGCCATACTTTGGGTATTATAGCCATGGTTATTTTGGCCATATTTTGGGTATCATAACCATGGTTATTTTGGCCATATTTTGGGTATTATAACCATGGTTATTTTGGCCATAATTTGGCCATATTTTATGTATTATAACCATGGTTATTTTGGCCATATTTCGGCCATATTTTGGGTATTATAACCATGGTTATTTTGGCCATATTTTGGGTATTATAACCATGGTTATTTTGGCCATATTTTGGGTATTATAACCATGGTTACTTTGGCCATATTTTGGGTATTATAACCATGGTTATTTTGGCCATAATTTGGGTATTATGACCATAGTTATTTTGGCTATATTTTTGGTATCATAACCATGGTTATTTTGGCCATATTTTGGGTATTATAAACCATGGTTACTTTGGCCATATTTTGGGTATTATAACCATGGTTATTTTGGCCATAATTTGGGTATTATAACCATTGTTATTTTGGCCATATTTTGGTTATTATAACCATGGTTATTTTGGCCATATTTTGGGTATTATAACCATGGTTATTTTGGCCATATTTTGGGGTATTATAACCATGGTTATTTTGGCCTTATTTTGGCCATATTTTTATGTATTATAACTATGGTTATTTTGGCCATATTTCGGCCATATTTTGGGTATTATACCATGGTTATTTTGGCCATATTTTGGCCATAATTTTGGGAATTATAACCATGGTTATTTTGGCCATAATTTGGGTATTATAACCATGGTTATTTTCGCCATAATTTGGGTATTATAACCATGGTTATTTTTGCCATATTTTGGGTATTATAACCATGGTTATTTTGGCCATATTTTGGCAATATTTTGGGTATTATAACGATGGTTATTTTGGCCATATTTTGGGTATTATAACCATGGTTATTTTGGCCATATTTTGGGTATTATAACCATGGTTATTTTGGCTATATTTTGGGTATTATAACCATGGTTATTTTGGCCATAATTTGGGTATTTTAACCATGGTTATTTTGGCCATATTTTGGGTATTATGACCATGGTTATTTTGGCCATATTTTGGGTATTAAAACCATGGTTATTTTGGCCATATTTTTGCCATATTTTGGGTATTATAACCATGGTTGTTTTGGCCATATTTTGGGTATTAGAACCATGGTTATTTTGGCCATATTTTGTGAATAATAACCATGGTTATTTTGGCCATATTTTGGCCATAGTTTGGGTATTATAACCATGGTTATTTTGGCCATATTTTGGGTATTATAACCATGGTTATTTGGGCCATAATTTGGGTATTATAACCATGGTTATTTTGGCCATATTTTGGTTATTATAACCATGGTTATTTTCGCCATATTTTGGCCATATTTTGGGTATTATAACCATGGTTATTTTGGCCATATTTTGGGTATTATAACGATGGTTATTTTTGCCATAATTTGGGTATTATAACCATGGTTATTTTGGCCATATTTTGGGTATTATAATCATGGTTATTTTGGCCATATTTTGGATATTATAACCATGGTTATTTTGGCCATATTTTGAGTATAATAACCATGGTTATTTTGGCCATATTTTGGGTATTATAACCATGGTTATTTTGGCCATATTTTGGGTATTATAACCATGGTTATTTTGGCCATATTTTGAGTATAATAACCATGGTTATTTTGGCCATATTTTGGGTATTATAACCATGGTTATTTTGGCCATATTTTGGGTATTATAACCATGGTTACTTTGGCCATATTTTGGGTATTATAACCATGGTTATATTGGCCATATTTTGGCCATATTTTGGGTATTATAACCATGGTTATTTTTGCCATATTTTGGGTATTATTACCATGGTTATTTTGGCTATATTTTGGCAATATTTTGGGTATTATAACCATGGTTATTTTGGCCATATTTTGGGTATTATAACCATGGTTATTTTGGCCATATTTTGGGTATTATAACCATGGTTATTTCGGCCATATTTTGGGTATTATAACCATGGTTATTTTGGCCATAATTTGGGTATTTTAACCATGGTTATTTTGGCCATATTTTGGGTATTATGACCATGGTTATTTTGGCCATATTTTGGCCATATTTTGGGTATTATAACCGTGGTTATTTTGGCCATATTTTGGGTATTATAACCATGGTTATTTTGGCCATATTTTGGCCATATTTTGGGTATTATAACCATGGTTATTTTGGCCATATTTTGGATATTATAACCATGGTTATTTTGGCCATATTTTGAGTATAATAACCATGGTTATTTTGGCCATATTTTGGGTATTATAACCATGGTTATTTTGGCCATATTTTGGCCATATTTTGTGTATTATAACCATGGTTATTTTGACCATATTTTGGCCATATTTTGGGTATTATAACCATGGTTATTTTGGCCATATTTTGGCCATATTTTGGGTATTATAACCATGGTTATTTTGGCCATAATTTGGGTATTATAACCATGGTTATTTTTGCCATATTTTGGGTATTATAACCATGGTTATTTAGGCCATATTTTGGGTATTATAACCATGGTTATTTTTGCCATATTTTGGGTATTATAACCATGGTTATTTTGGCCATACTTTGGGTATTATAGCCATGGTTATTTTGGCCATATTTTGGGTATCATAACCATGGTTATTTTGGCCATATTTTGGGTATTATAACCATGGTTATTTTGGCCATAATTTGGCCATATTTTATGTATTATAACCATGGTTATTTTGGCCATATTTCGGCCATATTTTGGGTATTATAACCATGGTTATTTTGGCCATATTTTGGGTATTATAACCATGGTTATTTTGGCCATATTTTGGGTATTATAACCATGGTTACTTTGGCCATATTTTGGGTATTATAAACATGGTTATTTTGGCCATAATTTGGGTATTATGACCATGGTTATTTTGGCTATATTTTTGGTATCATAACCATGGTTATTTTGGCCATATTTTGGGTATTATAACCATGGTTACTTTGGCCATATTTTGGGTATTATAACCATGGTTATTTTGGCCATAATTTGGGTATTATAACCATTGTTATTTTGGCCATATTTTGGTTATTATAAGCATGGTTATTTTGGCCATATTTTGGTTATTATAACCATGGTTATTTTGGCCATATTTTGGGTATTATAACCATGGTTATTTTGGCCATATTTTGGCCATATTTTATGTATTATAACCATGGTTATTTTGGCCATATTTCGGCCATATTTTGGGTATTATAACCATGGTTATTTTGGCCATATTTTGGCCATATTTTGGGAATTATAACCATGGTTATTTTGGCCATAATTTGGGTATTATAACCATGGTTATTTTGGCCATAATTTGGGTATTATAACCATGGTTATTTTTGCCATATTTTGGGTATTATAACCATGGTTATTTTGGCCATATTTTGGCAATATTTTGGGTATTATAACCATGGTTATTTTGGCCATATTTTGGGTATTATAACCATGGTTATTTTGGCCATATTTTGGGTATTATAACCATGGTTATTTTGGCCATATTTTGGGTATTATAACCATGGTTATTTTGGCCATAATTTGGGTATTTTAACCATGGTTATTTTGGCCATATTTTGGGTATTATGACCATGGCTATTTTGGCCATATTTTGGCCATATTTTGGGTATTATAACCATGGTTATTTTAGCCATATTTTGGGTATTATAACCATGGTTATTTTGGCCATATTTTGGCCATATTTTGGGTATTATAACCATGGTTATTTTGGCCATATTTTGGATATTATAACCATGGTTATTTTGGCCATATTTTGAGTATAATAACCATGGTTATTTTGGCCATATTTTGTGTATTATAACTATGGTTATTTTGGCCATATTTTGGGTATTATAACCATGGTTATTTTGGCCATATTTTGGGTATTATAACCATGGTTATTTTGGCCATATTTTGGGTATTATAACCATGGTTATTTTGGCCATATTTTGGGTATTATAACCATGGTTATTTTTGCCATAATTTGGGTATTATAACCATGGTTTTTTTGGCCATATTTTGGGTATTATAACCATGGTTTTTTTGGCCATATTTTGGATATTATAACCATGGTTATTTTGGCCATATTTTGAGTATAATAACCATGGTTATTTTGGCCATATTTTGGGTATTATAACCATGGTTATTTTGGCCATATTTTGGGTATTATAACCATGGTTACTTTGGCCATATTTTGGGTATTATAACCATGGTTATTTTGGCCATAATTTGGGTATTATAACCATGGTTATTTTGGCCATATTTTGGTTATTATAACCATGGTTATTTTGGCCATATTTTGGGTATTATAACCATGGTTATTTTGGCCATATTTTGGCCATATTTTGTGTATTATAACCATGGTTATTTTGGCCATAATTTGGGTATTATAACCATGGTTATTTTGGCCATATTTTGGGTATTATAACCATGGTTATTTTGGCCATAATTTGGGTATTATAACCATGGTTATTTTGGCCATATTTTGGGTATCATAACCATGGTTATTTTGGCCATATTTTGGCCATATTTTGTGTATTATAACCATGGTTATTTTGGCCATATTTTGGGTATTATAACCATGGTTATTTTGGCCATATTTTGGGTATTATAACCATGGTTATTTTGGCCATATTTTGGGTATTATAACCATGGTTATTTTGGCCATATTTTGGGTATTATAACCATGGTTATTTTTGCCATAATTTGGGTATTATAACCATGGTTATTTTGGCCATATTTTGGGTATTATAACCATGGTTATTTTGGCCATATTTTGGCCACATTTTGTGTATTATAACCATGGTTATTTTGGCCATATTTTGGGTAGTATAACCATGTTTATTTTGGCCATATTTTGGATATTATAACCATGGTTATTTTGGCCATATTTTGAGTATAATAACCATGGTTATTTTGGCCATATTTTGGGTATTATAACCATGGTTATTTTGGCCATATTTTGGATATAATAACCATGGTTATTTTGGCCATATTTTGGGTATTATAACCATGGTTATTTTGGCCATAATTTGGGTGTAATAACCGTGGCTATTTTGGCCATAATTTGGGTATTATGTCCATGGTTATTTTGGCCATATTTTTTGGTAATATAACCATGGTTATTTTGGCCATATTTTGGGTATTATAACCATGGTTATTTTGGCCATAATTTGGGTATTATAACCATGGTTATTTTGGCCATATTTTGGGTATTATAACCATGGTTATTTTGGCCATATTTTGGCCATATTTTGTGTATTATAACCATGGTTATTTTGGCCATATTTTGGGTATTATAACCATGGTTATTTTGGCCATATTTTGGGTATTATAACCATGGTTATTTTGGCCATATTTTGGGTATTATAACCATGGTTATTTTGGCCATATTTTGGCCATATTTTATGTATTATAAACATGGTTATTTTGGCCATATTTTGGCCATATTTTGGGTATTATAACCATGGTTATTTTGGCCATAATTTGGATATTATAACCATGGTTATTTTGGCCATATTTTGAGTATAATAACCGTGGTTATTTTGGCCATATTTTGGGTATTATAACCATGGTTATTTTGGCCATATTTTGGGTATTATAACCATGGTTATTTTTGCCATATTTTGGGTATTATAACCATGGTTATTTTGGCCATATTTTGGCCATATTTTATGTATTATAAACATGGTTATTTTGGCCATATTTTGGCCATATTTTGGGAATTATAACCATGGTTATTTTGCCCATAATTTGGGTATTACAACCATGGTTATTTTGGCCATAATTTTGGTATTATAACCATGGTTATTTTGGCCATAATTTGGGTATTATAACCACGGTTTTTTTGGCCATAATTTGGGTATTATAACCATGGTTATTTTGGCCATATTTTGGGTATTATAACCATGGTTATTTAGGCCATATTTTGGGTATTATAACCATGGTTATTTTTGCCATATTTTGGGTATTATAACCATGGTTATTTTGGCCATACTTTGGGTATTATAACCATGGTTATTTTGGCCATATTTTGGGTATTATAACCATGGTTATATTGGCCATATTTTGGCCATATTTTGGGTATTATAACCATGGTTATTTTTGCCATATTTTGGGTATTATAACCATGGTTATTTTGGCCATATTTTGGCCATATTTTGGGTATTATAACCATGGTTATTTTGGCCATATTTTGGGTATTATAACCATGGTTACTTTGGCCATATTTTGGGTATTATAACCATGGTTATTTTGGCCATAATTTGGGTATTATAACCATGGTTATTTTGGCCATATTTTGGTTATTATAACCATGGTTATTTTGGCCATATTTTGGGTATTATAACCATGGTTATTTTGGCCATATTTTGGGTATTATAACCATGGTTATTTTGGCCATATTTTGGCCATATTTTATGTATTATAACCATGGTTATTTTGGCCATATTTTGGCCATATTTTGGGTATTACAACCATGGTTATTTTTGTCTTATTTTGGCCATATTTTGGGAATTATAACCATGGTTATTTTGGCCATAATTTGGGTATTATAACCATGGTTATTTTGGCAATAATTTGGGTGTTATAACGATGGTTATTTTGGCCATATTTTGGGTATTATAACCATGGTTATTTTGGCCATACTTTGGGTATTATAGCCATGGTTATTTTGGCCATATTTTGGGTATTATAACCATGGTTATTTTGGGCATAATTTGGGTATTATGACCATGGTTATTTTGGCTATATTTTTGGTATCATAACCATGGTTATTTTGGCCATATTTTGGGTATTATAACCATGGTTATTTTGGCCATAATTTGGGTATTATAACCATTGTTATTTTGGCCATATTTTGGTTATTATAACCATGGTTATTTTGGCCATATTTTGGGTATTATAACCATGGTTATTTTGGCCATATTTTGGGTATTATAACCATGGTTATTTTGGCCATATTTTGGCCATATTTTATGTATTATAACCATGGTTATTTTGGCCATATTTCGGCCATATTTTGGGTATTATAACCATGGTTATTTTGGCCATACTTTGGCCATATTTTGGGAATTATAACCATGGTTATTTTGGCCATAATTTGGGTATTATAACCATGGTTATTTTGGCCATAATTTGGGTATTATAACCATGGTTATTTTTGCCATATTTTGGGTATTATAACCATGGTTATTTTGTCCATATTTTGGGTATTATAACCATGGTTATTTTGGCCATATTTTGGGTATTATAACCATGGTTATTTTGGCCATATTTTGGGTATTATAACCATGGTTATTTTGGCCATATTTTGGGTATTATAACCATGGTTATTTTGGCCATAATTTGGGTATTTTAACCATGGTTATTTTGGCCATATTTTGGGTATTATGACCATGGCTATTTTGGCCATATTTTGGCCATATTTTGGGTATTATAACCATGGTCATTTTGGCCATATTTTGGGTATTATAACCATGGTTATTTTGGCCATATTTTGGCCATATTTTGGGTATTATAACCATGGTTATTTTGGCCATATTTTGGATATTATAACCATGGTTATTTTGGCCATATTTTGAGTATAATAACCATGGTTATTTTGACCATATTTTGTGTATTATAACTATGGTTATTTTGGCCATATTTTGGGTATTATAACCATGGTTATTTTGGCCATACTTTGGGTATTATAGCCATGGTTATTTTGGCCATATTTTGGGTATTATAACCATGGTTATTTTGGGCATAATTTGGGTATTATGACCATGGTTATTTTGGCTATATTTTTGGTATCATAACCATGGTTATTTTGGCCATATTTTGGGTATTATAACCATGGTTATTTTGGCCATAATTTGGGTATTATAACCATTGTTATTTTGGCCATATTTTGGTTATTATAACCATGGTTATTTTGGCCATATTTTGGGTATTATAACCATGGTTATTTTGGCCATATTTTGGGTATTATAACCATGGTTATTTTGGCCATATTTTGGCCATATTTTATGTATTATAACCATGGTTATTTTGGCCATATTTCGGCCATATTTTGGGTATTATAACCATGGTTATTTTGGCCATACTTTGGCCATATTTTGGGAATTATAACCATGGTTATTTTGGCCATAATTTGGGTATTATAACCATGGTTATTTTGGCCATAATTTGGGTATTATAACCATGGTTATTTTTGCCATATTTTGGGTATTATAACCATGGTTATTTTGTCCATATTTTGGGTATTATAACCATGGTTATTTTGGCCATATTTTGGGTATTATAACCATGGTTATTTTGGCCATATTTTGGGTATTATAACCATGGTTATTTTGGCCATATTTTGGGTATTATAACCATGGTTATTTTGGCCATAATTTGGGTATTTTAACCATGGTTATTTTGGCCATATTTTGGGTATTATGACCATGGCTATTTTGGCCATATTTTGGCCATATTTTGGGTATTATAACCATGGTCATTTTGGCCATATTTTGGGTATTATAACCATGGTTATTTTGGCCATATTTTGGCCATATTTTGGGTATTATAACCATGGTTATTTTGGCCATATTTTGGATATTATAACCATGGTTATTTTGGCCATATTTTGAGTATAATAACCATGGTTATTTTGACCATATTTTGTGTATTATAACTATGGTTATTTTGGCCATATTTTGGGTATTATAACCATGGTTATTTTGGCCATATTTTGGGTATTATAACCATGGTTATTTTGGCCATATTTTGGGTATTATAACCATGGTTATTTTGGCCATATTTTGGGTATTATAACCATGGTTATTTTTGCCATAGTTTGGGTATTATAACCATGGTTTTTTTGGCCATATTTTGGGTATTATAACCATGGTTTTTTTGGCCATATTTTGGATATTATAACCATGGTTATTTTGGCCATATTTTGAGTATAATAACCATGGTTATTTTGGCCATATTTTGGGTATTATAACCATGGTTATTTTGGCCATATTTTGGGTATTATAACCATGGTTACTTTGGCCATATTTTGGGTATTATAACCATGGTTATTTTGGCCATAATTTGGGTATTATAACCATGGTTATTTTGGCCATATTTTGGTTATTATAACCATGGTTATTTTGGCCATATTTTGGGTATTATAACCATGGTTATTTTGGCCATATTTTGGCCATATTTTGTGTATTATAACCATGGTTATTTTGGCCATAATTTGGGTATTATAACCATGGTTATTTTGGCCATATTTTGGGTATTATAACCATGGTTATTTTGGCCATAATTTGGGTATTATAACCATGGTTATTTTGGCCATATTTTGGGTATCATAACCATGGTTATTTTGGCCATATTTTCGCCATATTTTGTGTATTATAACCATGGTTATTTTGGCCATATTTTGGGTATTATAACCATGGTTATTTTGGCCATATTTTGGGTATTATAACCATGGTTATTTTGGCCATATTTTGGGTATTATAACCATGGTTATTTTGGCCATATTTTGGGTATTATAACCATGGTTATTTTGGCCATATTTTGGGTATTATAACCATGGTTATTTTGGCCATATTTTGGCCACATTTTGTGTATTATAACCATGGTTATTTTGGCCATATTTTGGGTATTATAACCATGGTTATTTTTGCCATATTTTGGATATTATAACCATGGTTATTTTGGCCATATTTTGAGTATAATAACCATGGTTATTTTGGCCATATTTTGGGTATTATAACCATGGTTATTTTGGCCATATTTTGGGTATAATAACCATGGTTATTTTGGCCATATTTTGGGTATTATAACCATGGTTATTTTGGCCATAATTTGGGTGTAATAACCGTGGCTATTTTGGCCATAATTTGGGTATTATGTCCATGGTTATTTTGGCCATATTTTTTGGTAATATAACCATGGTTATTTTGGCCATATTTTGGGTATTATAACCATGGTTATTTTGGCCATAATTTGGGTATTATAACCATGGTTATTTTGGCCATATTTTGGGTATTATAACCATGGTTATTTTGGCCATATTTTGGCCATATTTTGTGTATTATAACCATGGTTATTTTGGCCATATTTTGGGTATTATAACCATGGTTATTTTGGCCATATTTTGGGTATTATAACCATGGTTATTTTGGCCATATTTTGGGTATTATAACCATGGTTATTTTGGCCATATTTTGGCCATATTTTATGTATTATAAACATGGTTATTTTGGCCATATTTTGGCCATATTTTGGGTATTATAACCATGGTTATTTTGGCCATAATTTGAATTTTATAACCATGGTTATTTTGGCCATATTTTGAGTATAATAACCGTGGTTATTTTGGCCATATTTTGGGTATTATAACCATGGTTATTTTGGCCATATTTTGGGTATTATAACCATGGTTATTTTTGCCATATTTTGGGTATTATAACCATGGTTATTTTGGCCATATTTTGGCCATATTTTATGTATTATAAACATGGTTATTTTGGCCATATCTTGGCCATATTTTGGGTATTATAACCATGGTTATTTTGGCCATATTTTGGCCATATTTTGGGAATTATAACCATGGTTATTTTGCCCATAATTTAGGTATTATAACCATGGTTATTTTGGCCATAATTTGGGTATTATAACCATGGTTATTTTGGCCATAATTTGGGTATTATAACCACGGTTTTTTTTGGCCATAATTTGGGTATTATAACCATGGTTATTTTGGCCATATTTTGGGTATTATAACCATGGTTATTTTGGCCATATTTTGGGTATTATAACCATGGTTATTTTGGCCATATTTTGGGTATTATAACCATGGTTACTTTGGCCATATTTTGGGTATTATAACCATGGTTATTTTGGCCATATTTTGGGTATTATAACCATGGTTATTTTGGCCATATTTTGGCCATATTTTGGGTATTATAACCATGGTTATTTTGGCCATATTTTGGGTATTATAACCATGGTTATTTTGGCCATAATTTGGATATTATAACCATGGTTATTTTGGCCATATTTTGAGTATAATAACCGTGGTTATTTTGGCCATATTTTGGGTATTATAACCATGGTTATTTTGGCCATATTTTGGGTATTATAACCATGGTTATTTTGGCCATATTTTGGCCATATTTTGGGTATTATAACCATGGTTATTTTGGCCATATTTTGGGTATTATAACCATGGTTACTTTGGCCATATTTTGGGTATTATAACCATGGTTATTTTGGCCATAATTTGGGTATTATAACCATGGTTATTTTGGCCATATTTTGGTTATTATAACCATGGTTATTTTGGCCATATTTTGGGTATTATAACCATGGTTATTTTGGCCATATTTTGGGTATTATAACCATGGTTATTTTGGCCATATTGTGGCCATATTTTATGTATTATAACCATGGTTATTTTGGCCATATTTTGGCCATATTTCTGGTATTACAACCATGGTTATTTTTGTCTTATTTTGGCCATATTTTGGGAATTATAACCATGGTTATTTTGGCCATAATTTGGGTATTATAACCATGGTTATTTTGGCAATAATTTGGGTGTTATAACCATGGTTATTTTGGCCATATTTTGGGTATTATAACCATGGTTATTTTGGCCATACTTTGGGTATTATAGCCATGGTTATTTTGGCCATATTTTGGGTATTATAACCATGGTTATTTTGGGCATAATTTGGGTATTATGACCATGGTTATTTTGGCTATATTTTTGGTATCATAACCATGGTTATTTTGGCCATATTTTGGGTATTATAACCATGGTTACTTTGGCCATATTTTGGGTATTATAACCATGGTTATTTTGGCCATAATTTGGGTATTATAACCATTGTTATTTTGGCCATATTTTGGTTATTATAACCATGGTTATTTTGGCCATATTTTGGGTATTATAACCATGGTTATTTTGGCCATATTTTGGGTATTATAACCATGGTTATTTTGGCCATATTTTGGCCATATTTTATGTATTATAACCATGGTTATTTTGGCCATATTTCGGCCATATTTTGGGTATTATAACCATGGTTATTTTGGCCATATTTTGGCCATATTTTGGGAATTATAACCATGGTTATTTTGGCCATAATTTGGGTATTATAACCATGGTTATTTTGGCCATAATTTGGGTATTATAACCATGGTTATTTTTGCCATATTTTGGGTATTATAACCATGGTTATTTTGGCCATATTTTGGCAATATTTTGGGTATTATAACCATGGTTATTTTGGCCATATTTTGGGTATTATAACCATGGTTATTTTGGCCATATTTTGGGTATTATAACCATGGTTATTTTGGCCATATTTTGGGTATTATAACCATGGTTATTTTGGCCATAATTTGGGTATTTTAACCATGGTTATTTTGGCCATATTTTGGGTATTATAACCATGGTTATTTTGGCCATATTTTGGCCATATTTTGGGTATTATAACCATGGTTATTTTGGCCATATTTTGGATATTATAACCATGGTTATTTTGGCCATATTTTGAGTATAATAACCATGGTTATTTTGACCATATTTTGTGTATTATAACTATGGTTATTTTGGCCATATTTTGGGTATTATAACCATGGTTATTTTGGCCATATTTTGGGTATTATAACCATGGTTATTTTGGCCATATTTTGGGTATTATAACCATGGTTATTTTGGCCATATTTTGGGTATTATAACCATGGTTATTTTTGCCATAATTTGGGTATTATAACCATGGTTTTTTTGGCCATATTTTGGGTATTATAACCATGGTTTTTTTGGCCATATTTTGGATATTATAACCATGGTTATTTTGGCCATATTTTGAGTATAATAACCATGGTTATTTTGGCCATATTTTGGGTATTATAACCATGGTTATTTTGGCCATATTTTGGGTATTATAACCATGGTTACTTTGGCCATATTTTGGGTATTATAACCATGGTTATTTTGGCCATAATTTGGGTATTATAACCATGGTTATTTTGGCCATATTTTGGTTATTATAACCATGGTTATTTTGGCCATATTTTGGGTATTATAACCATGGTTATTTTGGCCATATTTTGGCCATATTTTGTGTATTATAACCATGGTTATTTTGGCCATAATTTGGGTATTATAACCATGGTTATTTTGGCCATATTTTGGGTATTATAACCATGGTTATTTTGGCCATAATTTGGGTATTATAACCATGGTTATTTTGGCCATATTTTGGGTATCATAACCATGGTTATTTTGGCCATATTTTCGCCATATTTTGTGTATTATAACCATGGTTATTTTGGCCATATTTTGGGTATTATAACCATGGTTATTTTGGCCATATTTTGGGTATTATAACCATGGTTATTTTGGCCATATTTTGGGTATTATAACCATGGTTATTTTGGCCATATTTTGGGTATTATAACCATGGTTATTTTGGCCATATTTTGGCCACATTTTGGGTATTATAACCGTGGTTATTTTGGCCATATTTTGGGTATTATAACCATGGTTATTTTGGCCATATTTTGGATATTATAACCATGGTTATTTTGGCCATATTTTGAGTATAATAACCATGGTTATTTTGGCCATATTTTGGGTATGATAACCATGGTTATTTTGGCCATATTTTGGGTATAATAACCATGGTTATTTTGGCCATATTTTGGGTATTATAACCATGGTTATTTTGGCCATAATTTGGGTGTAATAACCGTGGCTATTTTGGCCATAATTTGGGTATTATGTCCATGGTTATTTCGGCCATATTTTTTGGTAATATAACCATGGTTATTTTGGCCATATTTTGGGTATTATAACCATGGTTATTTTGGCCATAATTTGGGTATTATAACCATGGTTATTTTGGCCATATTTTGGGTATTATAACCATGGTTATTTTGGCCATATTTTGGCCATATTTTGTGTATTATAACCATGGTTATTTTGGCCATATTTTGGGTATTATAACCATGGTTATTTTGGCCATATTTTGGGTATTATAACCATGGTTATTTTGGCCATATTTTGGCCATATTTTATGTATTATAAACATGGTTATTTTGGCCATATTTTGGCCATATTTTGGGTATTATAACCATGGTTATTTTGGCCATAATTTGGATATTATAACCATGGTTATTTTGGCCATATTTTGAGTATAATAACCGTGGTTATTTTGGCCATATTTTGGGTATTATAACCATGGTTATTTTGGCCATATTTTGGGTATTATAACCATGGTTATTTTGGCCATATTTTGGGTATTATAACCATGGTTATTTTGGCCATATTTTGGGTATTATAACCATGGTTATTTAGGCCATATTTTGGGTATTATAACCATGGTTATTTTTGCCATATTTTGGGTACTATAACCATGGTTATTTTGGCCATACTTTGGGTATTATAACCATGGTTATTTTGGCCATATTTTGGGTATTATAACCATGGTTATTTAGGCCATATTTTGGGTATTATAACCATGGTTATTTAGGCCATATTTTGGGTATTATAACCATGGTTATTTTTGCCATATTTTGGGTACTATAACCATGGTTATTTTGGCCATACTTTGGGTATTATAACCATGGTTATTTTGGCCATATTTTGGGTATTATAACCATGGTTATATTGGCCATATTTTGGCCATATTTTGGGTATTATAACCATGGTTATTTTTGCCATATTTTGGGTATTATAACCATGGTTATTTTGGCTATATTTTGGCAATATTTTGGGTATTATAACCATGGTTATTTTGGCCATATTTTGAGTATTATAACCATGGTAATTTTGGCCATATTTTGGGTATTATAACCATGGTTATTTTGGCCATATTTTGGGTATTATAACCATGGTTATTTTGGCCATATTTTGGCCATATTTTGGGTATTATAACCATGGTTATTTTGGCCATATTTTGGCCATATTTTGTGTATTATAACCATGGTTATTTTGGCCATATTTTGGCCATATTTTGGGTATTATAACCATGGTTATTTTGGCCATATTTTGGCCATATTTTGGGTATTATAACCATGGCTATTTTGGCCATAATTTGGGTATTATAACCATGGTTATTTAGGCCATATTTTGGGTATTATAACCATGGTTATTTTTGCCATATTTTGGGTACTATAACCATGGTTATTTTGGCCATACTTTGGGTATTATAACCATGGTTATTTTGGCCATATTTTGGGTATTATAACCATGGTTATATTGGCCATATTTTGGCCATATTTTGGGTATTATAACCATGGTTATTTTTGCCATATTTTGGGTATTATAACCATGGTTATTTTGGCTATATTTTGGCAATATTTTGGGTATTATAACCATGGTTATTTTGGCCATATTTTGAGTATTATAACCATGGTTATTTTGGCCATATTTTGGGTATTATAACCATGGTTATTTTGGCCATATTTTGGGTATTATAACCATGGTTATTTTGGCCATAATTTGGGTATTTTAACCATGGTTATTTTGGCCATATTTTGGGTATTATGACCATGGTTATTTTGGCCATATTTTGGCCATATTTTGGGTATTATAACCATGGTTATTTTGGCCATATTTTGGCCATATTTTGTGTATTATAACCATGGTTATTTTGGCCATATTTTGGCCATATTTTGGGTATTATAACCATGGTTATTTTGGCCATATTTTGGCCATATTTTGGGTATTATAACCATGGCTATTTTGGCCATAATTTGGGTATTATAACCATGGTTATTTTGGCCATATTTTAGCCATATTTTGGGTATTATAACCATGGTTATTTTTGCCATATTTTGGGTATTATAACCATGGCTATTTAGGCCATATTTTGGGTATTATAACCATGGTTATTTTTGCCATATTTTGGGTATTATAACCATGGTTATTTTGGCCATACTTTGGGTATTATAGCCATGGTTATTTTGGCCATATTTTGGGTATTATAACCATGGTTATTTTGGGCATAATTTGGGTATTATGACCATGGTTATTTTGGCTATATTTTTGGTATCATAACCATGGTTATTTTGGCCATATCTTGGGTATTATAACCATGGTTACTTTGGCCATATTTTGGGTATTATAACCATGGTTATTTTGGCCATAATTTGGGTATTATAACCATTGTTATTTTCGCCATATTTTGGTTATTATAACTATGGTTATTTTGGCCATATTTTGGGTATTATAACCATGGTTATTTTGGTCATATTTTGGGTATTATAACCATGGTTATTTTGGCCATATTTTGGCCATATTTTATGTATTATAACCATGGTTATTTTGGCCATATTTCGGCCATATTTTGGGTATTATAACCATGGTTATCTTTGCCATAATTTGGGTATTATAACCATGGTTATTTTGGCCATAATTTGGGTATTATAACCATGGTTATTTTGGCCATAATTTGGGTATTATAACCATGGTTATATTTGCCATATTTTGGGTATTATAACCATGGTTATTTTGGCCATATTTTGGCAATATTTTGGGTATTATAACCATTGTTATTTTGGCCATATTTTGGGTATTATAACCATGGTTATTTTGGCCATAATTTGGGTATTATAACCATGGTTATTTTGGCCATAATTTGGGTATGATAACCATGGTTATTTTTGCCATATTTTGGGTATTATAACCATGGTTATTTTGGCCATATTTTGGCAATATTTTGGGTATTATAACCATGGTTATTTTGGCCATATTTTGGGTATTATAACCATGGTTATTTTGGCCATATTTTGGGTATTATAACCATGGTTATTTTGGCCATATTTTGGGTATTATAACCATGGTTATTTTGGCCATAATTTGGGTATTTTAACCATGGTTATTTTGGCCATATTTTGGGAATTATGACCATGGCTATTTTGGCCATATTTTGGCCATATTTTGGGTATTATAACCATGGTTATTTTGGCCATATTTTGGGTATTATAACCATGGTTATTTTGGCCATATTTTGGCCATATTTTGGGTATTATAACCATGGTTATTTTGGCCATATTTTGGATATTATAACCATGGTTATTTTGGCCATATTTTGAGTATAATAACCATGGTTATTTTGGCCATATTTTGGGTATTATAACCATGGTTATTTTGGCCATATTTTGGCCATATTTTGTGTATTATAACCATGGTTATTTTGGCCATATTTTGGCCATATTTTGGGTATTATAACCATGGTTATTTTGGCCATAATTTGGGTATTTTAACCATGGTTATTTTGGCCATTTTTAGCCATATTTTGGGTATTATAACCATGGTTAGTTTTGCCATATTTTGGGTATTATAACCATGGTTATTTAGGCCATATTTTGGGTATTATAACCATGGTTATTTTTGCCATATTTTGGGTATTATAACCATGGTTATTTTGGCCATACTTTGGGTATTATAGCCATGGTTATTTTGGCCATATTTTGGGTATTATATCCATGGTTATTTTGGCCATAATTTGGGTATTATGACCATGGTTATTTTGGCTATATTTTTGGTATCATAACCATGGTTATTTTGGCCATATTTTGGGTATTATAACCATGGTTACTTTGGCCATATTTTGGGTATTATAACCATGGTTATTTTGGCCATAATTTGGGTATTATAACCATTGTTATTTTTTCCATATTTTGGTTATTATAACCATGGTTATTTTGGCCATATTTTGGGTATTATAACCATGGTTTTTTTGGCCATATTTTGGGTATTATAACCATGGTTATTTTGGCCATATTTTGGCCATATTTTATGTATTATAACCATGGTTATTTTGGCCATATTTTGGGTATTTTAACCATGGTTATTTTGGCCATATTTTGGCCATATTTTGGGAATTATAACCATGGTTATTTTGGCCATAATTTGGGTATTATAACCATGGTTATTTTGGCCATAATTTGGGTATTATAACCATGGTTATTTTGGCCATATTTTGGGTATTATAACCATGGTTATTTTGGCCATAATTTGGGTATTATAACCATGGTTATTTTGGCCATATTTTGGTTATTATAACCATGGTTATTTTGGCCATATTTTGGGTATTATAACCATGGTTATTTTGGCCATATTTTGGGTATTATAACCATGGTTATTTTGGCCATATTTTGGCCATATTTTATGTATTATAACCATGGTTATTTTGGCCATATTTTGGCCATAATTTGGGTATTATAACCATGGTTATTTTGGCCATAATTTGGGTATTATAACCATGGTTATTTTGGCCATATTTTGGATATTAAAACCATGGTTATTTTGGCCATATTTTGGATATAATAACCATGGTTATTTTGGCCATATTTTGGGTATTATAACCATGGTTATTTTGGCCATATTTTGGGTATTATAACCATGGTTCTTTTGGCCATATTTTGGGTATTATAACCATGGTTATTTGGGCCATAATTTGGGTATTATAACCATGGTTATTTTGGCCATATTTTGTATATTATAACCATGGTTTTTTTTGGCCATATTTTGGGTATTATAACCATGGTTATTTTGGCCATACTTTGGGTATTATAACCATGGTTATTTTGGCCATATTTTGGGTATTATAACCATGGTTATATTGGCCATATTTTGGCCATATTTTGGGTATTATAACCATGGTTATTTTTGCCATATTTTGGGTATTATAACCATGGTTATTTTGGCTATATTTTGGCAATATTTTGGGTATTATAACCATGGTTATTTTGGCCATATTTTGGGTATTATAACCATGGTTATTTTGGCCATATTTTGGGTATTATAACCATGGTTATTTTGGCCATATTTTGGGTATTATAACCACGGTTATTTTGGCCATAATTTTGGTATTTTAACCATGGTTATTTTGGCCATATTTTGGGTATTATGACCATGGTTATTTTGGCCATATTTTGGCCATATTTTGGGTATTATAACCATGGTTATTTTGGCCATATTTTGGGTATTATAACCATGGTTATTTTGGCCATATTTTGGCCATATTTTGGGTATTATAACCATGGTTATTTTGGCCATATTTTGGATATTATAAAGATGGTTATTTTGGCCATATTTTGAGTATAATAACCATGGTTATTTTGGCCATATTTTGGGTATTATAACCATGGTTATTTTGGCCATATTTTGGCCATATTTTGTGTATTATAACCATGGTTATTTTGGCCATATTTTGGCCATATTTTGGGTATTATAACCATGGTTATTTTGGCCATATTTTGGATATTATAACCATGGTTATTTTGGCCATATTTTGAGTATAATAACCATGGTTATTTTGACCATATTTTGAGTATTATAACTATGGTTATTTTGGCCATATTTTGGGTATTATAACCATGGTTATTTTGGCCATATTTTGGGTATTATAACCATGGTTATTTTGGCCATATTTTGGGTATTATAACTATGGTTATTTTGGCCATATTTTGGGTATTATAACCATGGTTATTTTTGCCATAATTTGGGTATTATAACCATGGTTTTTTTGGCCATATTTTGGGTATTATAACCATGGTTTTTTGGGCCATATTTTGAGTATAATAACCATGGTTATTTTGGCCATATTTTGGGTATTATAACCATGGTTATTTTGGCCATATTTTGGGTATTATAACCATGGTTTTTTTGGCCATATTTTGAGTATAATAACCATGGTTATTTTGGCCATATTTTGGGTATTATAACCATGGTTACTTTGGCCATATTTTGGGTATTATAACCATTGTTATTTTGGCCATAATTTGGGTATTATAACCATGGTTATTTTGGCCATATTTTGGTTATTATAACCATGGTTATTTTGGCCATATTTTGGGTATTATAACCATGGTTATTTTGGCCATATTTTGGCCATATTTTGTGTATTATAACCATGGTTATTTTGGCCATAATTTGGGTATTATAACCATGGTTATTTTGGCCATATTTTGGGTATTATAACCATGGTTATTTTTGCCATAATTTGGGTATTATAACCATGGTTATTTTGGCCATATTTTGGGTATCATAACCATGGTTATTTTGGCCATATTTTCGCCATATTTTGTGTATTATAACCATGGTTATTTTGGCCATATTTTGGGTATTATAACCATGGTTATTTTGGCCATTTTTTGGGTATTATAACCATGGTTATTTTGGCCATATTTTGGGTATTATAACCATGGTTATTTTGGCCATATTTTGGGTATTATAACCATGGTTATTTTGGCCATATTTTGGCCACATTTTGGGTATTATAACCATGGTTATTTTGGCCATATTTTGGGTATTATAACCATGGTTATTTTGGCCATATTTTGGATATTATAACCATGGTTATTTTGGCCATATTTTGAGTATAATAACCATGGTTATTTTGGCCATATAAAAACCATGGTTATTTTGGCCATATTTTGGGTATAATAACCATGGTTATTTTGGCCATATTTTGGGTATTATAACCATGGTTATTTTGGCCATAATTTGGGTGTAATAACCGTGGCTATTTTGGCCATAATTTGGGTATTATGTCCATGGTTATTTCGGCCATATTTTTTGGTAATATAACCATGGTTATTTTGGCCATATTTTGGGTATTATAACCATGGTTATTTTGGCCATAATTTGGGTATTATAACCATGGTTATTTTGGCCATATTTTGGGTATTATAACCATGGTTATTTTGGCCATATTTTGGCCATATTTTGTGTATTATAACCATGGTTATTTTGGCCATATTTTGGGTATTATAACCATGGTTATTTTGGCCATATTTTGGGTATTATAACCATGGTTATTTTGGCCATATTTTGGGTATTATAACCATGGTTATTTTGGCCATATTTTGGCCATATTTTATGTATTATAAACATGGTTATTTTGGCCATATTTTGGCCATATTTTGGGTATTATAACCATGGTTATTTTGGCCATAATTTGGATATTATAACCATGGTTATTTTGGCCATATTTTGAGTATAATAACCGTGGTTATTTTGGCCATATTTTGGGTATTATAACCATGGTTATTTTGGCCATATTTTGGGTATTATAACCATGGTTATTTTTGCCATATTTTGGGTATTATAACCATGGTTATTTTGGCCATATTTTGGCCATATTTTATGTATTATAAACATGGTTATTTTGGCCATATCTTGGCCATATTTTGGGTATTATAACCATTGTTATTTTGGCCATATTTTGGCCATATTTTGGGAATTATAACCATGGTTATTTTGCCCATAATTTGGGTATTATAACCATGGTTATTTTGGCCATAATTTGGGTATTATAACCATGGTTATTTTGGCCATAATTTGGGTATTATAACCACGGTTTTTTTTGGCCATAATTTGGGTATTATAACCATGGTTATTTTGGCCATATTTTGGGTATTATAACCATGGTTATTTAGGCCATATTTTGGGTATTATAACCATGGTTATTTTTGCCATATTTTGGGTACTATAACCATGGTTATTTTGGCCATACTTTGGGTATTATAACCATGGTTATTTTGGCCATATTTTGGGTATTATAACCATGGTTATATTGGCCATATTTTGGCCATATTTTGGGTATTATAACCATGGTTCTTTTGGCCATATTTTGGGTATTATAACCATGGTTATTTGGGCCATAATTTGGGTATTATAACCATGGTTATTTTGGCCATATTTTGTATATTATAACCATGGTTATTTTGGCCATATTTTGGGTATTATAACCATGGTTATTTTGGCCATACTTTGGGTATTATAACCATGGTTATTTTGGCCATATTTTGGGTATTATAACCATGGTTATATTGGCCATATTTTGGCCATATTTTGGGTATTATAACGATGGTTATTTTTGCCATATTTTGGGTATTATAACCATGGTTATTTTGGCTATATTTTGGCAATATTTTGGGTATTATAACCATGGTTATTTTGGCCATATTTTGGGTATTATAACCATGGTTATTTTGGCCATATTTTGGGTATTATAACCATGGTTATTTTGGCCATATTTTGGGTATTATAACCATGGTTATTTTGGCCATAATTTGGGTATTTTAACCATGGTTATTTTGGCCATATTTTGGGTATTATGACCATGGTTATTTTGGCCATATTTTGGCCATATTTTGGGTATTATAACCATGGTTATTTTGGCCATATTTTGGGTATTATAACCATGGTTATTTTGGCCATATTTTGGCCATATTTTGGGTATTATAACCATGGTTATTTTGGCCATATTTTGGATATTATAACCATGGTTATTTTGGCCATATTTTGAGTATAATAACCATGGTTATTTTGGCCATATTTTGGGTATTATAACCATGGTTATTTTGGCCATATTTTGGCCATATTTTGTGTATTATAACCATGGTTATTTTGGCCATATTTTGGCCATATTTTGGGTATTATAACCATGGTTATTTTGGCCATATTTTGGATATTATAACCATGGTTATTTTGGCCATATTTTGAGTATAATAACCATGGTTATTTTGACCATATTTTGTGTATTATAACTATGGTTATTTTGGCCATATTTTGGGTATTATAACCATGGTTATTTTGGCCATATTTTGGGTATTATAACCATGGTTATTTTGGCCATATTTTGGGTATTATAACCATGGTTATTTTGGCCATATTTTGAGTATAATAACCATGGTTATTGTGGCCATATTTTGGGTATTATAACCATGGTTATTTTGGCCATATTTTGGGTATAATAACCATGGTTACTTTGGCCATATTTTGGGTATTATAACCATGGTTATTTTGGCCATAATTTGGGTATTATAACCATGGTTATTTTGGCCATATTTTGGTTATTATAACCATGGTTATTTTGGCCATATTTTGGGTATTATAACCATGGTTATTTTGGCCATATTTTGGCCATATTTTGTGTATTATAACCATGGTTATTTTGGCCATAATTTGGGTATTATAACCATGGTTATTTTGGCCATATTTTGGGTATTATAACCATGGTTATTTTTGCCATAATTTGGGTATTATAACCATGGTTATTTTGGCCATATTTTGGGTATCATAACCATGGTTATTTTGGCCATATTTTCGCCATATTTTGTGTATTATAACCATGGTTATTTTGGCCATATTTTGGGTATTATAACCATGGTTTTTTTGGCCATATTTTGGGTATTATAACCATGGTTATTTTGGCCATATTTTGGGTATTATAACCATGGTTATTTTGGCCATATTTTGGGTATTATAACCATGGTTATTTTGGCCATATTTTGGCCGAATTTTGGGTATTATAACCATGGTTATTTTGGCCATATTTTGGGTATTATAACCATGGTTATTTTGGCCATATTTTGGATATTATAACCATGGTTATTTTGGCCATATTTTGAGTATAATAACCATGGTTATTTTGGCCATATTTTGGGTATTATAACCATGGTTATTTTGGCCATATTTTGGGTATAATAACCATGGTTATTTTGGCCATATTTTGGGTATTATAACCATGGTTATTTTGGCCATAATTTGGGTGTAATAACCGTGGCTATTTTGGCCATAATTTGGGTATTATGTCCATGGTTATTTCGGCCATATTTTTTGGTAATATAACCATGGTTATTTTGGCCATATTTTGGGTATTATAACCATGGTTATTTTGGCCATAATTTGGGTATTATAACCATGGTTATTTTGGCCATATTTTGGGTATAATAACCATGGTTATTTTGGCCATATTTTGGGTATTATAACCATGGTTATTTTGGCCATAATTTGGGTGTAATAACCGTGGCTATTTTGGCCATAATTTGGGTATTATGTCCATGGTTATTTCGGCCATATTTTTTGGTAATATAACCATGGTTATTTTGGCCATATTTTGGGTATTATAACCATGGTTATTTTGGCCATAATTTGGGTATTATAACCATGGTTATTTTGGCCATATTTTGGGTATTATAACCATGGTTATTTTGGCCATATTTTGGCCATATTTTGTGTATTATAACCATGGTTATTTTGGCCATATTTTGGGTATTATAACCATGGTTATTTTGGCCATATTTTGGGTATTATAACCATGGTTATTTTGGCCATATTTTGGGTATTATAACCATGGTTATTTTGGCCATATTTTGGCCATATTTTATGTATTATAAACATGGTTATTTTGGCCATATTTTGGCCATATTTTGGGTATTATAACCATGGTTATTTTGGCCATAATTTGGATATTATAACCATGGTTATTTTGGCCATATTTTGAGTATAATAACCGTGGTTATTTTGGCCATATTTTGGGTATTATAACCATGGTTATTTTGGCCATATTTTGGGTATTATAACCATGGTTATTTTTGCCATATTTTGGGTATTATAACCATGGTTATTTTGGCCATATTTTGGCCATATTTTATGTATTATAAACATGGTTATTTTGGCCATATCTTGGCCATATTTTGGGTATTATAACCATTGTTATTTTGGCCATATTTTGGCCATATTTTGGGAATTATAACCATGGTTATTTTGCCCATAATTTGGGTATTATAACCATGGTTATTTTGGCCATAATTTGGGTATTATAACCATGGTTATTTTGGCCATAATTTGGGTATTATAACCACGGTTTTTTTTGGCCATAATTTGGGTATTATAACCATGGTTATTTTGGCCATATTTTGGGTATTATAACCATGGTTATTTAGGCCATATTTTGGGTATTATAACCATGGTTATTTTTGCCATATTTTGGGTACTATAACCATGGTTATTTTGGCCATACTTTGGGTATTATAACCATGGTTATTTTGGCCATATTTTGGGTATTATAACCATGGTTATATTGGCCATATTTTGGCCATATTTTGGGTATTATAACCATGGTTCTTTTGGCCATATTTTGGGTATTATAACCATGGTTATTTGGGCCATAATTTGGGTATTATAACCATGGTTATTTTGGCCATATTTTGTATATTATAACCATGGTTATTTTGGCCATATTTTGGGTATTATAACCATGGTTATTTTGGCCATACTTTGGGTATTATAACCATGGTTATTTTGGCCATATTTTGGGTATTATAACCATGGTTATATTGGCCATATTTTGGCCATATTTTGGGTATTATAACGATGGTTATTTTTGCCATATTTTGGGTATTATAACCATGGTTATTTTGGCTATATTTTGGCAATATTTTGGGTATTATAACCATGGTTATTTTGGCCATATTTTGGGTATTATAACCATGGTTATTTTGGCCATATTTTGGGTATTATAACCATGGTTATTTTGGCCATATTTTGGGTATTATAACCATGGTTATTTTGGCCATAATTTGGGTATTTTAACCATGGTTATTTTGGCCATATTTTGGGTATTATGACCATGGTTATTTTGGCCATATTTTGGCCATATTTTGGGTATTATAACCATGGTTATTTTGGCCATATTTTGGGTATTATAACCATGGTTATTTTGGCCATATTTTGGCCATATTTTGGGTATTATAACCATGGTTATTTTGGCCATATTTTGGATATTATAACCATGGTTATTTTGGCCATATTTTGAGTATAATAACCATGGTTATTTTGGCCATATTTTGGGTATTATAACCATGGTTATTTTGGCCATATTTTGGCCATATTTTGTGTATTATAACCATGGTTATTTTGGCCATATTTTGGCCATATTTTGGGTATTATAACCATGGTTATTTTGGCCATATTTTGGATATTATAACCATGGTTATTTTGGCCATATTTTGAGTATAATAACCATGGTTATTTTGACCATATTTTGTGTATTATAACTATGGTTATTTTGGCCATATTTTGGGTATTATAACCATGGTTATTTTGGCCATATTTTGGGTATTATAACCATGGTTATTTTGGCCATATTTTGGGTATTATAACCATGGTTATTTTGGCCATATTTTGAGTATAATAACCATGGTTATTGTGGCCATATTTTGGGTATTATAACCATGGTTATTTTGGCCATATTTTGGGTATAATAACCATGGTTACTTTGGCCATATTTTGGGTATTATAACCATGGTTATTTTGGCCATAATTTGGGTATTATAACCATGGTTATTTTGGCCATATTTTGGTTATTATAACCATGGTTATTTTGGCCATATTTTGGGTATTATAACCATGGTTATTTTGGCCATATTTTGGCCATATTTTGTGTATTATAACCATGGTTATTTTGGCCATAATTTGGGTATTATAACCATGGTTATTTTGGCCATATTTTGGGTATTATAACCATGGTTATTTTTGCCATAATTTGGGTATTATAACCATGGTTATTTTGGCCATATTTTGGGTATCATAACCATGGTTATTTTGGCCATATTTTCGCCATATTTTGTGTATTATAACCATGGTTATTTTGGCCATATTTTGGGTATTATAACCATGGTTATTTTGGCCATATTTTGGGTATTATAACCATGGTTATTTTGGCCATATTTTGGGTATTATAACCATGGTTATTTTGGCCATATTTTGGGTATTATAACCATGGTTATTTTGGCCATATTTTGGCCGAATTTTGGGTATTATAACCATGGTTATTTTGGCCATATTTTGGGTATTATAACCATGGTTATTTTGGCCATATTTTGGATATTATAACCATGGTTATTTTGGCCATATTTTGAGTATAATAACCATGGTTATTTTGGCCATATTTTGGGTATTATAACCATGGTTATTTTGGCCATATTTTGGGTATAATAACCATGGTTATTTTGGCCATATTTTGGGTATTATAACCATGGTTATTTTGGCCATAATTTGGGTGTAATAACCGTGGCTATTTTGGCCATAATTTGGGTATTATGTCCATGGTTATTTCGGCCATATTTTTTGGTAATATAACCATGGTTATTTTGGCCATATTTTGGGTATTATAACCATGGTTATTTTGGCCATAATTTGGGTATTATAACCATGGTTATTTTGGCCATATTTTGGGTATTATAACCATGGTTATTTTGGCCATATTTTGGCCATATTTTGTGTATTATAACCATGGTTATTTTGGCCATATTTTGGGTATTATAACCATGGTTATTTTGGCCATATTTTGGGTATTATAACCATGGTTATTTTGGCCATATTTTGGGTATTATAACCATGGTTATTTTGGCCATATTTTGGCCATATTTTATGTATTATAAACATGGTTATTTTGGCCATATTTTGGCCATATTTTGGGTATTATAACCATGGTTATTTTGGCCATAATTTGGATATTATAACCATGGTTATTTTGGCCATATTTTGAGTATAATAACCATGGTTATTTTGGCCATATTTTGGGTATTATAACCATGGTTATTTTGGCCATATTTTGGCCATATTTTATGTATTATAAACATGGTTATTTTGGCCATATCTTGGCCATATTTTGGGTATTATAACCATTGTTATTTTGGCCATATTTTGGCCATATTTTGGGAATTATAACCATGGTTATTTTGCCCATAATTTGGGTATTATAACCATGGTTATTTTGGCCATAATTTGGGTATTATAACCATGGTTATTTTGGCCATAATTTGGGTATTATAACCACGGTTTTTTTTGGCCATAATTTGGGTATTATAACCATGGTTATTTTGGCCATATTTTGGGTATTATAACCATGGTTATTTAGGCCATATTTTGGGTATTATAACCATGGTTATTTTTGCCATATTTTGGGTACTATAACCATGGTTATTTTGGCCATACTTTGGGTATTATAACCATGGTTATTTTGGCCATATTTTGGGTATTATAACCATGGTTATATTGGCCATATTTTGGCCATATTTTGGGTATTATAACCATGGTTATTTTTGCCATATTTTGGGTATTATAACCATGGTTATTTTGGCTATATTTTGGCAATATTTTGGGTATTATAACCATGGTTATTTTGGCCATATTTTGGGTATTATAACCATGGTTATTTTGGCCATATTTTGGGTATTATAACCATGGTTATTTTGGCCATATTTTGGGTATTATAACCATGGTTATTTTGGCCATAATTTGGGTATTTTAACCATGGTTATTTTGGCCATATTTTGGGTATTATGACCATGGTTATTTTGGCCATATTTTGGCCATATTTTGGGTATTATAACCATGGTTATTTTGGCCATATTTTGGCCATATTTTGTGTATTATAACCATGGTTATTTTGGCCATATTTTGGCCATATTTTGGGTATTATAACCATGGTTATTTTGGCCATATTTTGGCCATATTTTGGGTATTATAACCATGGCTATTTTGGCCATAATTTGGGTATTATAACCATGGTTATTTTGGCCATATTTTAGCCATATTTTGGGTATTATAACCATGGTTATTTTTGCCATATTTTGGGTATTATAACCATGGTTATTTAGGCCATATTTTGGGTATTATAACCATGGTTATTTTTGCCATATTTTGGGTATTATAACCATGGTTATTTTGGCCATACTTTGGGTATTATAGCCATGGTTATTTTGGCCATATTTTGGGTATTATAACCATGGTTATTTTGGGCATAATTTGGGTATTATGACCATGGTTATTTTGGCTATATTTTTGGTATCATAACCATGGTTATTTTGGCCATATTTTGGGTATTATAACCATGGTTACTTTGGCCATATTTTGGGTATTATAACCATGGTTATTTTGGCCATAATTTGGGTATTATAACCATTGTTATTTTCGCCATATTTTGGTTATTATAACCATGGTTATTTTGGCCATATTTTGGGTATTATAACCATGGTTATTTTGGCCATATTTTGGGTATTATAACCATGGTTATTTTGGCCATATTTTGGCCATATTTTATGTATTATAACCATGGTTATTTTGGCCATATTTCGGCCATATTTTGGGTATTATAACCATGGTTATCTTGGCCATATTTTGGCCATATTTTGGGAATTATAACCATGGTTATTTTGGCCATAATTTGGGTATTATAACCGTGGTTATTTTGGCCATAATTTGGGTATTATAACCATGGTTATTTTTGCCATATTTTGGGTATTATAACCATGGTTATTTTGGCCATATTTTGGCAATATTTTGGGTATTATAACCATGGTTATTTTGGCCATATTTTGGGTATTATTACCATGGTTATTTTGGCCATATTTTGGGTATTATAACCATGGTTATTTTGGCCATATTTTGGGTATTATAACCATGGTTATTTTGGCCATAATTTGGGTATTTTAACCATGGTTATTTTGGCCATATTTTGGCCATACTTTGGGTATTATAGCCATGGTTATTTTGGCCATATTTTGGGTATTATAACCATGGTTATTTTGGGCATAATTTGGGTATTATGACCATGGTTATTTTGGCTATATTTTTAGTATCATAACCATGGTTATTTTGGCCATATTTTGGGTATTATAACCATGGTTACTTTGGCCATATTTTGGGTATTATAACCATGGTTATTTTGGCCATAATTTGGGTATTATAACCATTGTTATTTTCGCCATATTTTGGTTATTATAACCATGGTTATTTTGGCCATATTTTGGGTATTATAACCATGGTTATTTTGGCCATATTTTGGCCATATTTTATGTATTATAACCATGGTTATTTTGGCCATAATTTGGGTATTATAACCATGGTTATTTTTGCCATATTTTGGGTATTATAACCATGGTTATTTTGGCCATATTTTGGCAATATTTTGGGTATTATAACCATGGTTATTTTGGCCATATTTTGGGTATTATAACCATGGTTATTTTGGCCATATTTTGGGTATTATAACCATGGTTATTTTGGCCATATTTTGGATATTATAACCATGGTTATTTTGGCCATAATTTGGGTATTTTAACCATGGTTATTTTGGCCATATTTTGGGTATTATGACCATGGCTATTTTGGCCATATTTTGGCCATATTTTGGGTATTATAACCATGGTTATTTTGGCCATATTTTGGGTATTATAACCATGGTTATTTTGGCCATATTTTGGCCATATTTTGGGTATTAGAACCATGGTTATTTTGGCCATATTTTGGATATTATAACCA